>VYXD01005299.1:544686-599197 GCA_013397195.1 Hylia prasina
TTTTTTTTTTGTTTTTTGTAAATACAAACAAACAAACCAAAAAAAAACCACCAAAAACCACAAAAACCAACTCCTGGGCTAACTTTCTTTGGTTGACTCCCTGACTGAGCTCAGATTCAGGTTGATGCATTTTCATCTTTGCCATTAAGACAAGCACAGGTGATAGCTATGAAACACTTGCTAGAGCTGATACCCTGAACACTTCTGTAGTAACTCAGAAAAGTGACTGTTCTGCTTTCTGCCTCAACCTTGTTGCAGTCTAGTGTGTCCAAAAAAGAGCTTATTCCTGGCATGGTAATTACTAGAGGTAGACATAAGTGCTTCTGATCATTAAAAGAGGTTTTTCTTTATACTTACAGAGAGTTGAAGTTAGATAGACTGGGGGTTTTCTGTATATTGTGTTAGATTTAGAGTCCTGTGATCTCAGTGGAGAAATTCCCATTTTGTTTAGTGGATTTTAGATGTAGCCTCTCATAAGAAAGTCTCCTGCAATTTTTTCTTCTCCAAATTATTGTGTGTGAGCCTTATTCCTTTGAGAAAATGCATGAAGAAATGTCTCTTCCTTTTGTCACACAAGTGTAACACAGATTTTATCTCTTCCTCTGCTAGGAAATGTTTCACCTGATATTGTTCAGAGTGGAAAAAAAATACTTTTTATGGCAATTAATATTGTTCAGCTTGGATACACTAAAGGTATGTAGTGGGCTTGTTTAGACGTATATACAAAATGTCTCTATTTCAATTTCAAATGATAAAACATTCTCTTTTCTGTTAGAGCTTGCTGTGTATGTGTACAAATTACAATTCTACTTTCAGTAAATAGAATATAATAGTTATTTACGTGGTAGGATTAAAGTATAAAGATATATATAGAAAACCATTATTTTATAATTTTCCACTTTTTTTTTCCCTTCATGTTCCCTCTCTGTCTGAGAAGTATATCAACCCTCTCATATTTTATGCCTGTAGATCAAATGGTTGAGGGACTGTGATGTTGGAGAGACTTGAGGAATGTGCCCAGTTGATAATAATGGTGCTTGTACACAAACAGACAATAAAACAGGTGATAAAGCACAATCTGTTTACTCAGTGTTGTTGATAGCTTGATCGGGATGTGAAGGGAAACATTTCATTGTGGTTTAGTTTCCTGTTCAGTAGAATTTAGAACAAATCTTTCCTCAAAAAGGAAAGGCTTATCTTTCTCATTCAATCATGTTTGATGTGTGTTCTAAGGCAATTAAACAAGGGAGATCCACATAGCCTGAAAGTACCTAAAGCTGCAAATGTTTGTGTTTGAACCACGGAGTGAGTGATGCAGGTTTGATGTTCAGAGCACCAGAACTCCAACATGTAACAAAAAGGTTCTACTTTCCTTAAAATTCTGCTCAGTTGTTCAGAGTCTGGTGGAAACCTGGTTTTGGTCATAGGGCAATTGCAGCTTTTTAAGACACAGAAATTGTAAATAGGCTCAGTGCACTTTAAAGGCTTAGATTTTGTTGTAGCTGGTGGCTCCTTGTGTTGGACCCAGTATAATTCAGTTACCTGTGTAAATTGTCTGCTGTGCTCTGGAGACTGCTGCCACTGAGTAGGAGGCACCCGGGGGGATTTGCTGAATCATAAATCTTTAACAAGCACGAGGGATTTAAGGTGATGCTGGCTCTGGTTGCATCTCACTTATGTCAAAACAGGCTGGCTGAACTTCATGGACTGTCCAAGCTGGGAACTTCTTTATCTCAGCTCTGTTTGCCACCACGTCTAAATCCTAAATCAAGAGCAAATTCTGAAATGCCCATCAAGAAGCAGCCTGGGAGTTGTTTGGAATGTACACAACGTTCTGTGAGCTAGTGCAGTGTAGATGTTCAGAGATGTGCTGTGGCCAGAGAACAGGTATTTCATTATTATAAAATAATATTTCCTTCCTCTAGAGAGACACAGAGACCAGCTAAGCAGGATAACAGTAGTTCTGTACCATTAATGATAATTTCATCATGATTAGAAAAAATTCAAGTGTGAAAGTGCTGTTATTAGACTGACCCCAGATCTGAGCAAGAGAAGAGTGAGATGGAGGGAGGGAGGACTGATGCTCCCTGTTGCTGTGATTCTCCTTTCCTCTGGCATGGCAAAAGACAATTCATGGCTTTAAACAGAGAAAAGGAAGAAACAGTTTGGAAAGATCATGAAAATCACACTTCCAGGCTTCCAGAAAAATAAGCTTTGTGTCAATTGAATGGTGTCAATGAAGGAAAGGTTGGGACCTGTAGAAATCAGGAAAGAGCTGGTAGTGTTGCTGCTGTGGGTCCCCACAGATCGAGGCAGGAGAAGTGTGATAAACATGGATATATGAAGGCTGCTGCTGCTGCAGTTTCCATGGGAGAAGGCATATTTGCTGCCTGCGTTTGCAAACAAAATTCCAGAGGACCTGGCTGGATTGTTTGGTTTTAGCTGGACCCCTACATTCATCTACTTCATCTCTTTAAGTCAACCTGTTCTGCTCCAGAATCCTCAAGATTTTCTGGATTTATTTAGGTACAAGGTGATAGTGAAATGCTGGTGCCTGTTCCATTCAGTTAATGAAATTCACTTTTGAAATTCACCTGTTAAGCCATTGGAGTTAGAGCAGAAGAATGAAGCACAGGAGAAATTATCAAACCACTAATGAGAAACATGATTTGTTATTCTGTTCAAAAACAGTATCACAAAATTGGTGGCATTTGGATGAGCATATTTCATGTTTGTATGTGTAATACCAGACCCACTATCACAGTTTTTCTATTCATCTCTAGAACTGTCTCTATATTTTTCACTAGTTCCCTCTTATGCCATGGAGCTGCTATCACTCAGTGTTAATGAGAAAAAATTCTGTTTGAAAATCCTCATACCCCAAACAAGTGATTGGATATTTAGTTGGAGAGCTGTGTGTGCTCAGCCTTTATAACTAGGACATCTTTTTAGATACTTATTATTGTTTTAGGTTTCATGCATGTTTGAAAAGCCCTTGTGACTAAGTGTATCATTAAAGGAATAAACATAATCTTTAGTCATAGAAAATATTTTTCCCAAGTTTTATAGACACTCCAGCACACAGCTTCTATCAGATCTTTGTTTTCTTAGAGATGAAGGGCTGAAAAGAGCCCTGTGAATGAAAAGAAACAAGTTTCTGGTCCCTGCCCCAAGTGATCCTTCCTGATATTTTTGCAAATGTGCAGACTGTGGTGGGAGACAGAGACAAACCTAAGAGAGGAAAGTAAATAACCTTGTCTGAAAGTAATTTCTCCTCTCTTCTCCCAGCCTGCCAGGATGATAAGATCTGTGGGGGCTTGTGGGGAAGCCCAGGGGTCCCCTTGAAGGGGCAGCCCCACCTCCCAGCAGAGACACTGCTGCAGCTGTAACCATCAGGAGGAGAACAGCAGGAGCTGAACCTGGCACTGCTTGATTTTTTGGCCTTTGTTGGACTGTTATATCTGTCTTTTCAGTTAAAAGCTTCAGTTTGGGAACAGCTTCCTGCTGGTGTGCTGCAGGCAGGGTAAAGGGTGTTGTCTCAGCTTTGGCCCCCTGTCCCACAGCACGTCCCCACCACGTCCCAGACAGCTGGGCACTCCCTGACACCCATGGGTGGGCCCATGAAACACTTCCCTCTCCTTTCCTTCCCACCCACACCACCCCTGTGGGCTGTGAGGGGTCCCTCACACTATCCCAGGTTCTTTGCACTGAATCGGGCCCCCAAAGTCCTGATGTCTTAGGGCCCCACAGAGGCTGTGAGTGGGCCAGAGGGGCTCTTGTTGTAGGGTCTCTAGAACATTTCCTATTCCAGGCAGTGATTTGTGTCACCACCTCAGTGTGAACCACGACTGACACGCTTGTGATGAAAGCTCCACTGCAAAACAAACTCTGGAAAGTGAAGAGCTGCTCCTCTGTATGATCATGGTGCTCAGCCACAGCTCTAAATGTATAAGCTGTGGCATTTCGCCAGCATTGCTTCTGGCTTTTTGGCTTTATCCTAGTCATAGTGCTAGCAGCAATCTTTCCATCTCATGCATGTGAAGCTGCCATATAGCATATGATTGTTTATCTATATATAAAAACTCTGTATGTTTATATGTATTTGGTTTAGACATGTATATGTGTGGGCATAAAAATGCCAAAGGGTGAGAGCCAGACAGAACCCCTGCAGAGAAGTGAAGGTTAAGATCATTATTTGTATCTTCCTCTACTTTTATGCTCCCCTCAGTGTGCGGAAGGTTTAAACCTGAATTCTTCCTGTAGCTGGTAAATCCTACAGTGTACAGTAAGTGAAATAAAACTAACACTGGAGCCTGACTGACCACAACCCTTCACTGGCAAACAAACTGCAGTTTGAGGAAATTGAATGTAGGGAGAGTTTTCTGCTGTTTCTTTTCCCCTTCATGTGCCTGAGACTTTGGGAGCATAAATGCATTTTTTAGCTAACATCCATCAGAGAAATCTTCATAGAATCACAGAGGAGGCTGGGTTGGAAGGGACCCTCAAAATCTTTTATCCCCCCTGCCATGGGCAGGGACACCTCCCACTGTCCCAGGCTGCTCCAAGCCCCAATGTCCACCCTGGCCTTGGGCACTGCCAGGGATCCAGGGGCAGCCACAGCTGCTCTGGGCACCCTGTGCCAGGGCCTGCCCACCCTGCCAGGGAACAATTCCTGCCCAAGATCCCATCTAACTCCCTGTCAGTTTGAAACCATTCTCCCTTGTCATGTCACTCCAGACCTTTGTAAATTGTCTCTCTCCATCTTTCTTGCTGCTTCAGGTACTGGAAGGCCACAATGCAAGAATATGTAGAAACTTTATTTAATGCTGTAATTATCATTTGAGAAGCAGAGGATTATTCCTCATAAAAGTGAGGCAAAGGCTCATATTTTTAAGTGGAAGTTGCATCATTACCTATTCCTTTGTTCTTTTAAGGTGAACTGAAATCAAGCAAATATTTACATGCTGTTCTTATTGCTTGGTGATCAACAACAACATTGTTTTTATCTTTAATGCTGCAGCTCTGTTAAAATTCCAATTTTGATGGACTACTATTTTTCTATGTCTTCCTTTGGAAAAGCTGTGCATACCCACATACTAATGTACCTTAACATTACTACATTTAGCTTTTGTAGTGGCATGCAGGATACTGAGGATTCTGTAGGGCCACTGGTTTCCACACTGGATATATCTGAAATACCTCTGGCATGTGGGGTTGGATATTGTAACTTCAGTTTCAGAGGGAGAGCTGACAGTTTGTAAGTGGCAGTAGTGGATTACTAGATGGCTCCTTCATACTTAAAATTGAAGTACAATATAGATTTTCAAATCAGAGTGAATTATTTGAATTTAGGTAATCTGAGGTAAAAGGGGAATCCCTGTTTTCAAAATATAAATTTTCTAACCTGTCTTTATCATCTTTAGAAAAGAGGTGTCAGTGAGAACATTATTGCCTAACAATGAGATCCCAATTTTCCTTCCTCTCATCAGTCTGCTCTCCTTTCAGCTTTCTTACCTTTCTAGCAATTGATTTTTCTCAAGGAACAAACTTCATGCTGCTCAGCTTGACAACTTTAAGGTATTTTTTTCTTCCATTACTGTTTTTACCTGGGGTCCTCCACAATGTTTTTTTAAGAGAAAAAGTTAGCTGGCCTTTAGTTATTAAGGAAAACAGCCTGAAAGTGAATGGCTTTTAGTAATTTATTTTTCTGCAGTATTTAAGAGCATATTGTGTTTTCCTACAATAACTCAGCAAAGATACTGGAAAAGGAAGTTGTCACATATAATCTCACTCCATGTGTGTTTGTATACCTTGACTGATGCTAAAATATCTTCTAAAGTAGTGATATAGAGCACTCAGAGGTGTTAAAGGAAGGAAAACAGAATTTATTCCCTCAGTACAGGACCATTCCATGAGACTGAAGTGTATCAGCTTCTCCTCTGAACTAAGAAAAACAAAAATATGGGGATGTTGCCCATGCAAGAGATTAAAGGGAGGTCTGGGAAGAGAAAGCAAGTGCCAAAGTCATTGGAAAAAAACCCATGGTTTCAGAATCAGGCACAAAACAACCATTGCTCATAAGTTAAAATAATATATATATATTATGACTGCACTGTGCAATAATTAAGAATGTATGGCAGGCGGCGCTTGGAATTAAAAATAAATGTATCAACTAACTCAATGTGAAACTTAAAATCAAGTTTGGAGTGGAGTTGCAGCAAAAGAAACCCTTATTTCATGAGAAAGGAAGGCAGGCCTTTCCTGCTTAGGACAGTAAATAAACCTGCTATCCATGGCAGGTGATGTCTATTGATTAGATAGCAATAATAATTTATTAAACTGCATAACATATTCATTTCACAGAAAAGTTAAACTGGTAGAAGGGCACACAAGGGTTTAACTGCAATTTTCTTGTGCTGGTACTGACCAGATTTAAAAATGCCAGTGGACACCAAACACTGAAATCCAGGCAGTCCTGCAGTAAAAACTAAACTGCAGTAGTAACTTAGAAGCCCAGTTATGAAATGTTTCAGGAGAGTCAGACACTGAAACACTGAGAAATTTGATTAACAATCCTGTTTTGGCTCTTCATTTTCAGTTGTGCCTCTTTCTTACATTTAGAATTTTCTCATCTTTTTCAAGCAGATCTAAATGTATACAAGTTATAAATTTGTGTATAATCTATATTTTTGCAGGGTTTTTAAACTTAATCATAAATGGCTGCTTTTGAGCTTTCTGTGGGCAGTCTGAATCTTTAAAGGAATCAGTAATAAAACACAGTATGTTACAATATGTTCTAGAAACAGGACTGGCTACAGGGTCAATTTCATTTTAGTGGCAGAGAATTTTAGGCATAACTGACTGCTTGACCTGTTGCAGCCATCTTCAGCATTTATAATGTATGCTTGACTTGAAATCTTCATTATAGGGTAGTGGATAACCCCCAAATTAATTCTTGCTCTTAATGAAATCTAGAAGAATGTCAGATGATAATTAATATTAGCATTATGTTAATTCTTGGGGACATTTTAGTTTGGTTTTGTTTTCTGGTTTAGGGGTTTTTTTTGGCTTGGGGTGTGAAATTTTTAATATTTTTTAAATCTGACTCAGATTTCATCACTCTTAAAAAAACCCAACAAACTAATGAGGAAAAAACCTGCCTGACTTTGGTATTTTGAAAAAGAAGAGAAAAAAAGAGGATTTGAATATACCAGTGTGGGTGGGTGGAATAAATATCCAAAAAAATCCCCACCACAGCAATAAGAGACCTTTCCTGTGCTACTTTGAGTGGGATTACAGGTTAACAGAGTTTATGGTTTGCAAGCACAGGATAATGCATAAGCTTTTTGCTTTATTTCAGAAGTGGAATACCATAAGAAATTTTCTCCTTTTATTATAACCTGCTTTCTTCTGGGACTTGGCATCCAGTTATTATCTCCAAACCACCTTTGGCCCAGCTGAGAGCTGTTCTGCCACTCAGTCCATTCTACTCCTGTCAATATCCACAGGTCTGAGACAAAAAGCACCAGATCAATGTTTGTAGGCAGCTGTTCTTGGCCAGGTTGGCTTAACTCTTCCCACCATGTCTTGTGTTTTTGACATGTACTTTATGAATTTTGGGGCACCAGATACTGCTCAGTCTGTTACATCCTGTTCTAGGAAATTCTGGAACTTCTTCCTTACTGCTTCATTCTTCTCCAGAATAAAATTTCATATCAGCCCCCAGTAAACTGCTGGGAGCTGCTCCTCAGTATTCTCAGGAGCCAGAGCATCTGAAATAAGATTTACAAAGAAGCAGCAGTTCATTGATGGGCAGTTTTTAAAAGCTTTCCTGTATTCCTTAGAAACATGCCCTCAATGCTTGAGAATGTCTGCTCTAGCAGTACTTGGACATGCCAAAGCATCCCTTTAAGTCCTATTGATTCCAGAGTCTTTCCAGGTATTACACAGAAGGCACTTGGGTATTCATTAAGTTTCCAAATTTCCTTTTTCTCAAGTGCCTGCTCTCCCTTCAGCACTGAACCTTATAATATATACAACTTTTCTCTTTCAAATGTTGCACTGTTGCAGTTAAACCTTCTCTAGAAGAGGAGCTATCACCTGGGCTGAAGTTGTGAGTTGACTTGGTGATAGGAACAACTCCAATAAAGCTTATCCAAACCCCTTCCAGAATAATTTGGCTTTTATGAGCCCTAAGAAACAAAAGGGAAAGCCACCTAAATAGTGCTTAACTCAATAGTCCCTCTCTGTGGAGGAGTAATGCTGTTACTGGGCATCTCAGTGAGCCTTGAGCAGCTTCTTCATTTTTCTTATCCATTTGTCTGCCTGTGCATTACAGCAACCCTCTTGTTAGAGGGTAGAAATCAGCTGAGACACAAACTTCTTGTTTATCACAGCATGAAAAGGGTCCTGGTTTATTCCTTTCTACAGCTCAGCCATCCTGACTCCCACCATTCCCTGACCCTGCCTGCAGCAGCTCCTGCTGTGGGTTTCCCTTGCAGCCTCTCACTGCTGCTTATTTCCTGCTGACCTCTGCCTGCAGGGATCAGTTTGCAGCCTCTGACTGCAGCTTTTACCCAGCCAGACTGTGACTGCAGGTTCCAACAGCAACAGGCTCTGACTGCAGCCCCAGACTGACCTCACAGTAGGGATTGTCTCTCCCAGGATCCTTCTTCATGATTCTCTCCCTCTACTCCTTGAGGTTTCTTCCCTTATCAGCTCACCCCCTCTTTTCTCCCACTCATCCTTATTGGCTGCAGCTGTGACCCATCAGGGGCCAGGCTGTACTGGGTAATTAACACAGCTGTTACTGATCAGGGGTGAGGTCACCTGTATTCCCTTCTCCCACACCCCTGCAGAGCCTCACACTCCCCGTGCAATGCTTCGGTTTTCTGGGAGCTCCTTTGCAGAGCCAGTGGAACTGTTGTGACTTTGGAGCTCAGATGCCACTAATGTCCATGATTATTCTTCCATTTTGCAAATAGGCCATGCAGATATGATTTAATGCTTGCATTTCTCTCAGGGTGCTCATTCAAACTTAGGCGGATGAGTGAGCCAGGAAATAACTTGGGATTTTAATTCTTAATTAAGAGAAAACAGTTTGATTTAAGACGAACTGCCATGATCCCCTGAGGGAAGTGCACAGAAGAAGGTAAGAGGTCATTGTGCACTGATGAAATTAGGTCAGAACACACCCATATTTTTTCTATTTTCCGTCCAGATTTGACGGGCATTAAGTGATAATGGACAGATGGAAGAATCTTATGCAAGAAGTCACCTAGTAATTTATTTTTTTTTTGGCCAGGTTGACTGCAAATCCATCAAAATCTCTTGTTGTTAGAACTGCTAATGGGTTCCTAATTAGAAATTAGCCAGCCATATTAATAATATATAATGTTTCTTAAGTCTGTCAACCAAGAAGATTAAACTGTTAACAGCCTAACTGCCAGGCTGATTTGTGCTGATTTAAGAATATGATTTTACATACAATTAGCCTTTTATCTCATCATGAACAAATAGTTTTGAGGTGAGTTGTAGCAATTTTTGTCAATTAATTCTATACCAACCTGTTTTAAAGACCCAATCTGAATATTTAAGGACTTCACAGTAGTGGTGGTGGTATGGTTTGTTGAACAGCAGTGTTTGTGTGTTATTTCAGTAAGAAGAAAAAGGTTGCTTATTTGGAATTTATGAAGTAGAGAAATAAGTTGCCTTCATCAGGAGATGTGAAATTAGTAAACCTACTGATTTAGGTTGGTTGATTTTGTTTGGTCAATAGAAAATAATGTTTTGTTAGGAAAAGTCTAAATTAATTCAAGGTGATTACAATTAAATAAAGTATTATTAGGATAAACACTTAGAGATATTTCTTGCTTTAATTTGCTTCTTGAAGGCTCTGTAGATTAATTTTTATTCTGTACTCCATTTGAGACAGCAGAAATGGGCACAGACAAAATTAAGAAATAGGCTGGAAAGTTATTTACTTCTGTCTACTTCATTGGAGCTGTGTTTTTTTATATAAGTGAAATTACAGTTAGTGTTATTGCTGGGTTGTTAATATGAACCAAACAAAAAGAGGTGTTAGCAGGCAGACTGGAGTCAAGTTTGGAGGCAGGAAGGCGGGGAAATTTTGATGCCTTGTCTGGTTCTGCAGAGGTTAAACAGCAAACATCTAAACTTGTGATATGATTTTTGGACTCATTATTTATGTCCCAGGTGATCTTGGGATCTGTCTGTGTCCTGAAAAGCAGGAATTTGGAAAGTCCCATGGCACACACAAATCCAAAACCCTGCTATGAAATACTCAGGAGTCCCAGGCAGGTCCAGCAGAGTCCTTTGGTTCAGTCCAGGCTGAAGGTCAGGGATGGCAACTTTGCAAAAGCTGCTGGAAATATTTCAAGAGCTTTTAGCCAGGACATTTCAGAATAAACATTTAGAATCAAATTATGTGTTTGCTAATGAGCAGCATGCACAAAGTTGGATATCATGCAGGATATTTCTGCAAATAATTGAGAAATGAAACAGAACTTCACAGAATTGGACCCTGATGGTTTTTTAAAAAGCTCTTTTTCAAAGCAGTGAGGTGTTAAAATCATGTGTGCTACACAGAACCTCACATGATGAGGATACATGATGAGGTATATTTTTCTGGTTTTTTCCTCTTTAAAAAAGTGTTATGCAGCAAGATAATGGTGGGACTCGGTGATCTGAAAGATTCTTTCCAACCTAAATGATTCTTGTCCTTCTAAGAGAGAGCAAAAGAGGGAAATACCTTTATTCAAGGGATTGATGCTCATCACTTCTTTGTACCCTGATATTTTCAAAAAGCCACTGACTTCAAAGTATCTGACAACTGAGGATTTGATTTAGACTTGTAGGTGAGTTCAGAAAAAGAAATGTGTGTGCTGTGGTCAATATTTTAGCTTTAATGGGAATTTGAGTATTCCAAAGCTCACTCAGACATTTAATGGGCATTTTAGACTTCACTAAAGCCCAAAGTAATGTTCTCTAATTCTTGCAAATAAATATTTTAAGGTTTCTCTTTTCTAATGTGAGTGCTTGGATAATTGAGGCAAAGTGTTGGTGTTTAATAATTGCAATTAATTTTAATTGTAAATGTACATTTCCAGAGGAAAAATTACCCAGAGCACCTTTGCAGTTTCTCAGATGTGAACAGTAAATCCTGAAAGTGCCTAAAGCATTAAAAGCAAACAACAACAAAGGTCCCATAATTGTTGATTTAGGGTACATTAAAATTGAATAAACTCCTAATAAGTAAAAAATAAGCTAAAGTGAGTACTCATTAATCTCATTTTAAGTAACTAGAAGTAAAGTAACTGTGTGCTGAGTTTTGGCAGAGGTGCTGGTGAGTTTTTTGTTGGCAGAGGAATGCACAGACTGTGGTGGAATATTGCCTGAAAGCTGCAGGAGTTCCTTGTACAGTGGTGCTGATTCATACAGTACATCAGACTGCTTATTAAGACTTATTAGGAGTGGTTGGAGTGTCCTAATTAGTGTTCTGTCTTCTGTGCTTGTTCCTGTGATGGCACTTGAAGGTCACACACACACACACACAAAAAAGGAAAACAAATTAAATTAACTGAAAGATGCAGAGACATTTCTGCATATTCCTTTCCAGCAAGTAGATCCTTTTAAAGCAGTAATTTGTATGACTCAGGATGGAGACACAGTGGTTTTGCTCTTTAAATATGAGTTTATGCAACTTTGCCATTTGGGAGTTGGTAAGATGCTGATATTTTCAGCTTTTATTCTGTAATATTCACTGAAAAAAAGTGCTTCTTTTTTGGGTTGTGGGGATATGAACCAAAGATCTGCAGCCTTACTGGAAATAACAGGACTTTGTGTGAAGAGGCCAAGTTGCTGTGGCTCAGAGGTAACCTCAAATTAATATTAGGAGGTCGTGTTGGGGTAATAGGGAATGATATTTTTATTTGAAACTACAGATCTCTGTCTGGGAGTAGTTGTGCTAAAATGTTTCTTGGCAAATTTGAAAAATCCTCATCATTAATTTTGCTTTTGAGGATATTAATAACTTTATGAAAACCCCAATATATAACAATTGTTCTCTTCCATTTTCTCTAGTACATATGCATTTATGATTAGAGTGGTCATTCTTAAAAGTTCCAAGCAGGGGTTCTGTTGGGGAATGCTCCAGTGTCTAACTGAAAATACCCCTGAATTTGAAATGGCTTAGACTAAAATTCAGGGTGTTGCAGAATAAGCCTTATCCTGTTTGCTGAGGAAACCAGTAGAATTTGTGTCGCATTTTCCCCTGCCTGCCTGCAGGCAGAGCTTTGGTCAGACCATTTCTGCTTGGTTTATGCCAGAGTTAATTCAATGCAATCCCCAGAAACTCTTCCAATGGCCATTGCTTTAGTATCAGAAACAACACTCGCATAAGCACCACCCCCGCAAAAAAACCCCAAAACCAACAAACAAGCAAAAAACCCCAACCAACCCCTACAGGAAAAAAAATGTGAAAAAGAAGTTGGAATATACAAGGTGCCATTATATTCTGGAATTACTCAGGAAACTGTCGTTCTGTTTCCAGGATACAGCTCTCAGCATGTAAACATCAACTCTGCTGCATTGTTAGCCCCACCTTGCAGAAGCTGTCTGCAGCCAAAAGATGCTATCAGCAAAGGTGTGAATGTGGCACTTCAAATGAGACGAGCTGGTGCTTCTCATGATCTGTTTGTTTGCAAGATTTTACAGTGTTAAAGCAAACTATGCTAATTCCTAGTTTACAAATTGAGGAGGCCTTCATCTGCTGCTGCATCCATGGTGAAATTCGCATTTTAGCTCCTAAGTGGAGCTAAATCAGACAAGCACAGCTCAGTTAAATATGAATGCTACTAAAAGCAGAAACTACTGTGAGATACTTCTTATGACTTAACCCTTTTAAATCTTTGTGTAATCTGAGAGAATTCTGAACACTGCTAGAGGACCTGGGAGGAACAGATGAACACGCTTATGGATGGCACTTTCAGCTGGAATTACTGAGTACGAATTAATTCTGGCAAATAAATTTTAATTTTAAAAAAATTCCAGAGACAAGTTTGATTGCTGCCATTGGCTTTGGAGAACTCTGACTGGGAAGCTTTACTGAAGTCCTTTGTTGGCTTGACTATTAAAACAATTCACTGGCAGAAGACAGAGAGCCTTGCTACAGCAGAAAAAGGCAACTACAGGAAGAGTGTGATGCAAATTAAAGGGATGATCTACCATGACTTTGTTCTTACAGAACCTGAGGGTTTTTTTCCTGAGAGCCAACAAAATTTCTGTCCCTCCATACACACCTGAGCCAACCAACTCTTCAGACAGCACAAAGTCATTTTAAGTAGTCTGTGCTCCCTCTAGCCTTAGCATGTTCTGCCACTTGCTAAAAAAACACAGCTGGTCATGGAACAGTGGTCAAGGAGTTGGTCTGGAGGAAATAATGCCATTTCTTTTAGGCAATTATAGCCTTTCAGAGGCTTTGAAGGCTTGAGCCCAAGCTGTGAATTGCAGTTGCCGTAACAGCTCCTGCTGATCCTGTGCTGAGCCACACTGTACCCAGAGATATATGCTCTTCTTAGGTGGCAGAACACCATAACAACAAATAAAAATGAGGCCATAGTCCATGGCCAGACTTCTGTGGTTGTCAACTTTTCCAGGAAAGGGCAGCAGCCAAAATGAAAATATGCTGAATGATCAGTTCCAGCTCCTGGACCATAACATTTTAGATTAAGAATCACACAGTCAGTAGATTTCAATTTGGAAAACAGTAAGAAGCTGAATTTTAGTTTGATTTCTGTAATTTTCTGCATTAGCAGAATTCTATATGTCCTGATCCATTCTTCAACTTCTCCAATGTTCCCAAAAACGTCTTCTCAACCTTCTGGTTTGTTCTTGCCCAGCAGCACTGGCGTTTCTGAGATGTGCTTGCAGGATTAGATTTTGCGTTTTTTTTTTTTTTCCTTCTGCAACAGAAATTCCCATTTCCCACTTTACATCCCCTTGCAGTGGCATTTGTTGCTCCCTGGTGTAGTGGAAGAAATGCCATTAGAAACTTGCAAAGTATTTTTATTTTTTTATGAGTCTTTCAGATCTTTCATGTTTTTCTAGACCTAGTAGCTTGTCAGCTTCCCCTCACCTTTTTCTCTTTTATAGACTCTTTACCACCATTCATTTGGAAAGAATAAGCAAATTCCTGGAGTTCCAAACCTATCTGAAGTGTAAGAAATCTGCCTGCACTTACAGAAACCCATGTTAGCATATCAGCACAAACACAGTCAGCTTGGACACTGGCTAAATGCCTTCAAAGGGTGGTGAAACAGGAGGCAATAGGGAAAAAACCCAAACTTTTGCACAGACTTAATATTATGATAGAAGGGAGAATTTTGTGTGTTTGTCTATTGTTCCATGTGCAATGGACCCCAGGAAATGGATCTCCCACAGTCAGGTTTAATATAAATAGACTCAAAAATGTAAGGAAAGGTTTCACAAGTGTTTTTGAAACAGAGTGAGAAGCAGGAGTTAAAGACCTTCAGGAATCTATTACTTATCTCCTGCAGAACTCCTGAGATGCATGTTATTCCCAGGAAATGTCCTGTTCCAAACTCAGTGTGCCAGTCCCAGCCCAGCCTGAGGTGCTGTGGCAAAGGCTGGGGACTGGCTGCAGCACTGCTGTGCCCTCCCAGCCCAGCTCTGCAGGGTGTGGGAAGGCTGAGGGGACCCTGTGGAACTCCCCAGAGCTGTGTGGGTGGGAAGGCTCAAAGAGCTGAAAACAGTGATGGGGGAAAGAATGTTTGTAATGCCAGGTAATGAGTAGTAGAGCTCTGAAAAAGTGTGTGCCAGTGGCACACAAAATGGGATTTCAGTGATGTAGGAATATGCTTTGAAACGTGTTTAAGCTAGGTAAGAGGAATATGAACCTGAGGGGCAGTAAAGGCCTAAAGTCACAAGGTTTATGTTGGAGATCAGGGAAAGGTTCTTCCCTGGAAGGTGCTGGCACTGCCCAGGCTGCCCAGGGAATGGGCACGGCCCCAAGGCTGCCAGAGCTCCAGGAGCCTTTGGACAGCACTGCCAGGGATGCACAGGGGGATTGTTGGGGGTCTGTGCAGGGACAGGAGCTGGATGTTCCTTGTGGGTCTCTTCCAGCTCAAGATGTTCTGTGATTCTAAATATTGCAAATTATTTAATTTGCACATCCTGAAAACTTGTACCCTGTACTGTTCATTTTTTTATTCACTGGTCAGTGAATAAAATTTATTCAGTATTTGTGTGGTGCAATCTACTGCTCAGACACACAACAACCTGAAATGCACTCCAATGAAATGACCTTTTGCCTGAGTTAACTTGTTTAAAGAAGTAGTCATAGGAAGGAACACTATTTTTTCAGACTTTTATTTGAAAAGTTACAGACATGGAATAGTGGGGATAAATTTATCTGAAAGAAATATGCTGAATTTAGACTTGGACTTTTTACTATCATGGTTGTTTTTAACAATAATAATAATAATAATAGAATTATTTTAGTGAGAGTAATCCTTGTTCTTATGATAAAGATGTTGGATCAGGATGGATGTAACTGGAAGGAAGTGAAATCCAAAAGGTGTTAGCTGGAGTAGGGATGTGTGGAGTCCTGTGCAGGTTGGTTTTCACAACATGCATTTGTGTGTTTAATCAGTAGCAGGAGGGCTGCACTGTGCCACAGGGGTTTGTGTGATCAGTGCACACAAATCAGGCCATGTAGGAGCTGTAAGGCACATTCTCTTGTGTGTCACACCACAGACACACCATAAGAAAATGCACAAGAATTTCAACCCAGTGAGAATCAGAGTATTTGCCTATACTCTCTGCTGTGGCACGCTCAGTGACAGAGCTCTGTTTTGTTCTCCTGTGAGCTCCCAGCAACTCTGGCAGCCTCTTTCTTTTGAGTCTGTGGGCAAAATGGGATCCTGTGTGTGGAGCTTTTGTGAGCTGTCCATCAGCATCCCTTGCCTGGGTTATAACAAGGCATCCAAGCCCACCAAGGGAAGCACCACGTGCTGCTCCCTCACCTTCAGCCAAAGCCACATTCCACATGAAATCCTGAGTGGGGGGCTGGTCCATTCAAGTGGACTTGATGTTTTGGAAAGCCAGGATGTTGGTTTATCCTATGTTCAGCATTATGACTTAATTGCAGAGTCAGGAAAGAAGAAAAAGGAGATAGAGAAGGCCGTGATGAGGAAAAGGATTGATTTAAAAGGCCTCCTGCATAAATTATTGGAAATGGATGTGAGCTCTCATTAGGATGCACTGTGAATAAGGCGTTTTCCTTTTCTCTACTGGGACTCAAATCTTGGCTATTTAAGTATGAGGCACATGACTAAAGTAGAAAATATTCTCATTTTCTGTCTGTACTCCAAATGGAATGGGTGAACTGGGGCAGGAGCCTTTCCTTGGTTTCTGTTTGTGAGCTCTGATCTTCCATCACCCATTTGTTGGTCAGGACACCTGGGTCACCTGTCCTCCTCCCTCTGACTGGGGCCACTCAGGTGACCACTGAAGGCTCAGAGAGGGTTCCCTGTCCTGTTCTAATAATCCCTGGGCTGGTGGAAGAGAACACAGCAGAATTTTGTCTGCAGCAAACAGCCCTAGGACAATGCCTCCTCAAATATCTCTGGGAATCTCTACAGCAAGATGTGAACAAACTTTCATCCCCTTCACAGAAGCCCAGCTCAGGTCAGTATGAAAACTCCTTTTGCCTTCTTGGTCCATGGAGCACCTTGGGATGTTCCAAGCATGATCTCAGTTCTTGGAGTTCTCTTTGTCATTCTCTCATCATTCTATGCCCTGTTAGGTTGGTAACAGTCAGTTAGGAATGACAAATAGCATAAATGCTGCCTCTTCCTGGCTTTACAAACTCTATATTTAAATGCTCTGTCCTGTATTTTGATTTTTAATAGCTTTAAATAGAATGGGTCTATTGCCTAGGAGGAACTAGAATGATTTTTTTAAATTATTTTTTAGTTAGAATTCACATACTTTGTTTAAGAAAATCATCTGAATGTTGGCTGTCTGGTTAAAGTGAAATTTCTTGCTTTAAAAAGTGCCAGGAGTGCAACCTGATGTTTATTCAGGTTCTTTCAAGAAAATGGGATGGGAAAAATAAAGGTAAGAGGCAGAGAAGTGTTACTGCTAACAAAGGATTGATTTTTGTGTGTAGCATTATCTGTAGTCTCCTGTACTACGAAGAAAGAAAAAAAAACCCTTAAATTCTGGTCTTAGCTCTTGCTACTTCCTTTTGTAGAAGTTAAACTTAACTTCACTGTGGTGTTTCCTCTTCCTGCCAGCACAGAAGCTCCTGTCTCATATTTCCAGTTCCACTCCTGCACAGTCTGGGAGTGGGCAACTCCCTCCCACCTGAAGTTAATGCTTCCTTTTTTTAATGGAATATGCATCAGGAACTTTGTATCTTCTGCATTTCAACCCCTCATTTTTACATTGTTAGTGCCAAAAAAAAAAAAAATCACTTGTGGAAAAATCCCTATTGCATTACAACAAACAAACAAATAAACATGAAATTTGTTTTGCAGAACCAAATTATAATTTAAGATTTACAAAACCTTAAATTCCACTGAACCCTCTGTTGAAATGCTGTGAAATCAGTCATTGCAACTATTTGCAGAACTTGAGATAACAGAGTAGGCTGAAGTGATTAGGTTAGGGCTTAATCTGTGTTAAATATGCTGTGGGATAAAGACAAATGTCAACACAAATTGCCAGAGCTTGTGGTGTCCCCCAGCAGTTATTCCTGCTCCTTGGTGCTGTTTAAGGCAGATTCCAGATTTGAATGTGACTTAGAGATGCCGTGGGGAGATAACTTGGGTGGTACAACCAGCCTTGCTGAGCCAAATATATCTTACTTTAACAGCTTCACCTCCAGAACACCAAGTGTGTCTCTGCAGCTGCAGTAAGAAAACCCCAAATCCAGTACCAGAATTCCATTGTATGCAAAGCACCTGTGGTATCTCTGTCACTCGAGGCTGCAGACTTGTCCCAAGCAGCTGAAATTCTACAGGAAGGCTCCAAGGCAAAACTTTGCACAAACCCCTAAGTTTGATCCCTCCATTTATGGTCATTTTTCTGTTCTGGTGAGTGTCTGTTCCCAGTAGATGCTCTGGGTTTGTGCCAGGCTCTGAATGCAGACATTGGGCACAACAGAGCAGAGCATGAGGGTCTTCCTTGGATTCCCTCTCTTTGTCCAGGATGGGCTCTTGGGGCAGCTCTGCCTTTGCTGGGCTGCAGTTCCTGTGCTGTGATAACAATCCATGGGTTCTTGCAGGGTTCTCCCAGTGGTAGCTGCAGATCTGTCAACAAAACTGCTTTCACTGCAGTCTCTTGGTCATCCAGAGCAGGGCTCTGCCTGGAACATGCTGGAACTTCTCCCATGTCACAATATGACATGGAATGAAGGCACAGCACACAAAGTGAGCTTCAAAGGCAGGAAAGGGAGAAAGTTTATTTACAACCAGGGTTTATATAGTTTTCCACGGATTGCCTCTGGATTGGAGGGAAAAGTTGCCACCTCTCCATCCACACTGGCAGAGACAAAAGTTCATCAAAAGTCTCTCCTTGAGAGAGAAATGTAAACAAAGATTGTTTTTCCTGCAAAGTCCTTGAAAGACTCTACTTCAACATGTAAACATTTAAAAAGCTTTAGAAAAGTCAGAAAACTTTAGAAATTCTCAGAAGACTTCAGAAATTCTCAGAAGGCGGTAAAAATTATCAGAAGGCTTTAAAAATTCTGAGTGACACTCCCACATCTGAATCCCTGATTTCCTTCCTTGGAAGTGGAGAGAAAAAACCTCTGGTCCTGACAAGAAATGCCATCCTTCTCCTGCAGCCTAAAATGAAACCCAAACCTGCTCTTGCCAGCCTTCCTGGAGGGGTTATGGAGAGAGATGAGTTGCTCCAGGAGGAAATTGAGACCCTTCTTATTTTCTGGTCTTGTTGCCCTCCACTGCTTTGGCTGCAGATGAGACTGGAACATGAATACACCCAGTGCTGTGCTCCATGGGGATGTCACTGGAAATACAGCAGCGTGGGTCACCAGCTGTTCAAGTGCTTGGTCTGATGTTTTCAAATGTTTTACAGCATTTCTGTAAAAAGCTGCACATTCCAATAGTCGGCATTTGGCATTTCAGCAGGACAAACTTGATTTCTACAAGTTAAGCCTATCCCTCATCTTGCTTTGAAGTGCTAACAAAAAAAGGTGTTTTGCTGTACACATGGTGAGTAGTCAAAAAGTAAATATTTCTTTAAGTGACCTAATAATTATCTACAAAACATCTGCTAAATTTCATGTGGTTTGAAGCATTTCATGAAACTTCATGACCTACTAATTAACTACAAACATCTGCTAAATTTAATCTCATTTAAAGTCTCTCCTGAAACAATGTTTTAATAAAAAACTTTGCCTTTTTTTGCCTTTTTTATCATATTCTTATATGTTGTCTTGAAATTCAGTCCAGCTATTGGCAAGGAAAAGTGTTTGGAAGGAAGTGGGTTATAAAACTGTTTTTAAATGATTTCATTTGCAATTGTTACAAAGACTTATCTGAAATGTTTCATGCTGTGATAGATCCTTTAAATATTGTGATATCAGAGACAGCTGAGTGATGTACTGAGAGCACAAATTTATTAGCTCTTGCCTATTATTATGTTATAATCTTGTCTGAGTGAGGGTGAACCTGAATGCTGAATGAAAGCAAAGGGAAGACTAAACAAAGTCTGCAGTGCCAATTTTCTGCTGGGCTATCCTCTAACAGCACATCCATAATGCCAGACAGTTCCTTAAGCTTCTATTATTTTTTAAAAAATGTAACTTCACTGAGACAAAGTCACAGTGCTTAAGATCATACTTCACTTACTTTTTACATGGGCCATGATCTTGAGGAACAATGAACTTTATTTGTGGACCTGGTGACTACTAAAGGTCAGAAATCTTCCCTTCTGATGTGTTTCCTGGAATGTTTTGATTGTTCCTAATAAGTTTCTGTACAAGCACTGAAGGAAGTCAAGTATATTCAGATCACTTTAGAGTAGATCAACCATTTGTATGACAAGGGAGGAATTAAGGAGTTAGGTGGTTGGTGGGGTTTTTTTGTTTGTTTGCTTGTTTTTGTTTGGTGTTTTTCTTTTTTTTTTTNAGAAGGTTTTTTATTTTTTTTTTTTTTTAAAAAAGAGAAAAAGGACTTGTATCTGAAGTTAGATGAATTATTTGTACCACAAAGATGTGTCATCAGCATCTCCCAGGTAACTGTAGGTGTTGTTTCCTTTCTGGCTGATGCAGTTGTGCTCAGTGCTTGTGAGTTCAGGGGCTCTCTCCCCACCCCACCAGCAATAACCTCTTGGCTTCAGTGATGCAGAACCCAAATTACCAGCCTAAATATCAGCACAAAAAATCACTCAGATGCCTAACTGCAGTGTCAGGGCTGTCTTATTGAAGTATCTTCCTGTTGTTGGGTCTGTGGTTGGTTGGTTGGTTGGGTTTTTTGCTTGGTTTTCATTTAATTTTCATTTTTTCAAATCTTGGTTCAGCAAATTAATAAAAATGCAGCCTATGGAAACAAAGAAAAGAAATGTGGCCATTCCAACCCCTAAACTGACCCTGCTCCTCAGTGTTGGTGGTGGCTGATGACTCTTTGGACTCTTGGCCCACAAGAATTTTCTGTGTCCTGAGCAATCCTGCCCTGTTTTTCTGGTGGTTCTGACAGGCTCTGCCATCAGTGCTCTCACTGCTGTTCAGCCCCAGAGATTCTTACCAAGTCAGCCATTATTTGTTTTCTCCCCATTCAGCCATATCCACAGCGAATGAGAGGATGGAATCACAAGGATGTTAACCCTTAGCTGGAGTCTAATTAATAGGTTCTAAAGATGTCCAGGAATTGAAGTGGGGAAGTGGGAAGTCTCAGGGGGTGTTCCTGTGCTGGCCTTCCCATGACACAAATCATACACCAGGCACAGGCTGCAGGTTCACTGAGCACTAGGGCTGAAAAACACATCCAGAAACAGCAAAGGAAGCACACTGAAAAAGTTTTGATTTTGAAAAGAAAGCAATGAAGAACAGCAATTAGCATTAATAATTAAGGGAGAAAGGTATTTGACAAGATTACCTTTTGTTTAAAGGGTCTGTTTGGAAAGAATTAAAATACTGATGCAAATTGAGTTTTCTTAACGCTTTAATCATCTTGCTAATTCCCTTTCATTAGGAAGTCCTAGCCAGAAGTCTCTCTCAGAGCCTAGCTAGAGAGATCTTTAAATTTTGCTTTTATTACATGTTTATTTGTCTCCTGTGTGGATTTCCTAGTGACCAGACACAGAGAATGGCCAAATGCAGGGAAAGGATTGGAAGAATTCCTGTTAGTACTGCGTGGTTTTAGATCAGGGTCCAAATTCCCAGACTCTTGATGTCAGGATCCCACTGGCCTCCAAATGAAGCAGAACATCTGCTTGGGAGAGAAAGGTGGGAGCTGGAAAGGAAAGCACTGCTGTGGTAAAATAGAGCTTGGTATTTTCATTTTGCCTTTTTTCCTGGAAAAAAATTAACCCAGAAAGGCCTGCACCCTTTTCCTTTTTTGAGGGAATAGTTTTATTGACCCACAGGTTATAACTGTTATTCAGATGAACAGCAAAGGCTGAAGGAAAATGTTATAGTGCAATTTGTGGGGAATGTCCTGTGTACATTGTAATAACATAAAGAAAAGCAATTTAATATCTTTCACACTGAATTAGCAATGTGGAAAAAATTATAAATTGTGATAGAATGTTACAAGAATTATAATGGATGAAAATGTGCCAGAGGAAAAATTTTCTTCCTAAAAACTGAAATAGAATTTAAATTTCTTGAATTTTACGTAAAGTGACAATTATAATATTTGCAATAAAAACCCCCAACCCTATAAGCAGTAAGTTGGTAATTTGCACTTGCTGAAAACATGCACTCTGCATTTTTTAAATTCCCTAATTAAATCCTAATTAGCATGTGCACTAGAGTGTTAATTCTTGCTGTTATTCCTCCAGGGTATCCCTACACCTTCAGGAACATAAGCTTACTCAGATATGTAAGAGATAATTATCAATAAGTAGGACTACGACATCGACATCGTATGTTCATTATGTTACTTATTTGTTATGTGCCTGCTGGTCCATGAGCCAGAAAAGAAAGAGAATTTGTTTTGTATGAAAGCATTCAGCTTTGCCAGTGGGATACCACAGCAGCCCAAAAATTGGTCAGCATTTTATCAGTAATAACAACACTGGCACAATTTTTGCCTGAAAAAATCCAGGTTTCATTGCTCGTGTGTTCTAAAACCTAGAAATTCCTATTGATAGACTTCAAAACAGAGAGAGAGAGGGGGAATGGGCCAGTTTAAACTAAGCAGTCAATTCTCTGTTATACAGAGCTTGAGGTTATTTCTATCCTCATGCTAACATTCCACCTTTCATACTACTTGAAGGTCATATCAATGACTTGGTGGCTTATTCATATTTCCAAGAAACACTAATTATGCTAAAAAACAAAAGGTATTAATTAAACACCTATATTAAACCCCAAGAAATAAAAACCCAGACGCTGTAAATAGAGGAGCAGTGTGATCTCTTGGCAACCAGGGGTAAATCAGCCAGAGGGGCTGTGGAAGGCACAGGGATGGGGTCACTGTGTGAGAGATGTTCTGAGCATCCTCCCCACAGGGCTGAAAATCCTCCTGACACTGGGCCTATCGCTGGTGTTTAGGAAAGGTCAGGATTTGGATTGGTAAATCATTTATTTGTGCAAAACCATCACTGGGTATCTTTCTCTGCTGATCAAAACAGATATATAAATGATCAATTGTACTTATAAAGGGAAAATTTCTGCTCCTGAAGCTGGCACTTAGATGGGATTCAGTGGCTGGATTACAGCCATTCCATGAAGGACTGGAGATAAATGGTGTTCTCCCATGCATTTTCCTGTTCCTCTCTGCTCCCTCCCACAGCAGGGATGCTGTCACCACATGTGATGATTTACAGTTCATTAAGTTCTTGTCCTGGGTGTCAAAGGGGCTCATTTTTTCCACTGGAAGGAGGTTTTAGAAATACTTTGTCAGAAGTACTAAGTTCTTACATTTTTCTTTGTTACAGTTACAATCAGACTTTGAATATAAGGGGAGAACCCCAGAGAACAACATAAACTCAGCTGTCCTTGCCATTACATCACCTGATCTGTAGTAACTAATTATTATTGGGAAAAAAGTCTTCTCTAAATAAAGCAAAATCAATAAAAATATGCAGTATATTAGTGTTTGCCACCTCTAATGTGTTTCAATCACATTTAGAATTGAATATCTATTTTACTCTATGTCTTTTAGTGACTTTCACTAAAATTGTGAAGATTAACTTTTCCTTAAGTGTTTAGAAATAATTTCTTCACTTTGTTTAGATTTTTTTTTTGGTCTAAAATTGCTCTGGCTGTAGCAAAATAATGCATTAACTATAGAAAATTAAGGCTAGGAGGTGTGTAAGAAATCATGCACTAAAATAGCTGTTTGTCTAATGTGTTTATAGCAACAACAAATCAAAAGGGTTTCTGCAGCCTTTCTAGAAATCTCTGAAGACTTAGTACCTCTTTTAGTCAGAAAACTTTTCCTAATATCTAAAGTAAATCTTTGAACCAAATTATAATGCCTGTCATTTGTTTTTTCCTGCTCTGCTTAGGATGACTGTCATTTTGCAGATTTTTGCATTGTAAGTCTCTCATGAATCTCGCTTTAATGTTTTCTTTTGTAAATCAAATACATCAAGTTCCTTTAGCTCCTCTTTATCTGTCATGTTCTAAAACCTATTGTCTTTATTGTTTCCCTCTTGTAGAGCCTGAAATTTGACATCATCTATTTTGGGATCTCAGAACCTGGCTCATACTCACACTTGCCAGGAATACTTGTCCGTGTTTTGCAGCCCTGCTTGTGCCCCGGGAATGAGCCTGGGGGCTGGGGTGTTTTGCTGCTGTTTAAATTCTACATTCTCTATTATTTTCCTCAGTTCTGCCATCTGACCCTTTTCTTGTTAGTTGTTCTTGGTGCATTTCATGATATACTTCCACACACAATGACTTGAATCTACCAGATTTCATCCTAGAGGTCTTCATTGACTTTGTTTCCAGCTTGTGAAGATCATTTTGGATCACAAAGATCCATGCTTGCATGTCCTCCTGCCTTCTTTCCCCTGCACTTTTTCCCTGGCCCTGTTCAATGGAGGATAATTTAGATTTGCTTGAGTGGACTCCTGTGAATTTCTACCTTAATTCCTCTTTCAGTGCAAAATAAGAATATTGGTAATTGCTCCTTGAACATATCTCTTAAATTAATTAAGGATTTAGCTCAAGGGTTTTTTTCATCCACGTAATATTTCCCTAGCTTGCCAATGGAGATTCCATGCCTAGTATTGTTTAAAGCTTTATAGAAGTGGGGCTGTATTACATCTACTGCTTCTGCCTTATCAGTTACACCAGTTACCTGTAAAGGAAGGAAATTTAATTGGTTGCTCCTGACAAATCTGTGTTGCCTATTTCCATCACTGTATTATCCTGTAGGTGATTTTTAATTGATTATTTAATATATTTTTTTTTCAGAATCTGTCAAGCAATTGAAATTACTGATTGTAACTCTTTTTACTTGTTGGATGGGAGGTGAATCTGTGCAATATTTGTATTCCTTTTTGACTTCCATATTCTTTGTTGGTTGTAGGTAGCATTGCACTGAAATTTGCTTGTATTATTCCTTTGTATACATCCCCACATGTGTGTCTTTTTATTGCCTTTGCAAATTTGTGCTTGGATTTTAATTCTCTAAAGAATACCTTCAGCAATCCTGCTTTGGATAGCTTTATCTTTTTCATCAGTGCTGCTCCAGCTCTCCATTCCCCTGTCCTTTCCTCCCCTGCCTGCACTCAGGAGATGCAGTATATCCTGACAAGGAGCTGGTCTGTTCTCACAGAACTGTTTGAGTTTTGAGCCAAAGTGATGCTTCATCTTCCTGACCTTTCTAACCTGTGCTTTGTCAGGGTGTTTCCTCCTGGCCCGGACACACGTTCAGTCAGTTCTCCCTGCCAAGCCACATTCTGTGGACTCTGCATCCCCTGCCTGACTTTCTGCTCCAGTGTTTGGGAAGGCTGAGACTGGAGGGCTCCTGCCTGGGCAGGCACATCACAAGCGCCAGTTCTGAAGGCCGTTGCAGCAGGTCTGGCAGCACGGTGTTTTCTGTGCTAAACAACTCAAAAATCTCTTCTTCCTCCTCTCCTTGGCTGAGCTGGCTCCTGTGCTGCTCTCAGTTAGACAGTGATATCTTCAGGGTTTTTTTGCCAGTTCTGAAGGCCTCAGTGTAAGGATTAGTGAATGTTTAAGAGGTGGTCTAGTTAAAGTCTCTCTTTTGAAACAGTAGATGGTTGGGCAGGTGTCTAATTCATTTACTGTTTATTAAATGTTGAATCTAGTTGAAGGTGTCCCTGCCCAGATGATCTGCAAGCTCCCCTTCCAAAATAATTCTATGATTCTATGTTTAGAAACTCTGCATAAATTATATTTGGCCCAAAGGTTAAAAAATTTAGTTTGGTCAGGTTGGATTTGACACAGAAGCAGGATCCTGAAGTGGTGTTTCCTCTATTTCCCTGGAATACCTCCTGTAACCTCTCTGCATCAACACCTTCTGATGTCTGTGGTGAGGTCCCTGCTACACAAATCATTGCAGTAAGGCTGATTCCATCCTTCCACAGCCAATTTGTGAAAATTCCATGATTTCTCATCCTTATGAGGGTATCCTGGCTGAGGGCAGGGCTCACTTTTGAAATGGTTTAGAGAGATTCCCACTCTGCCTCCATGAGGAATAAGCATTTTGGGTAAGTGCTTCTGGGGGCTGAGCTGGAGGCTGTCTGGAATTAAATCACACAGCACTGTATCATTGCTTTGTTTCATTCCACACTCTTTCTTGTCAGCTAATATTTCTCATTTCATAGTAAAGGCAAACCAAAAATAAGTTTTCCCACAAACTCTGGACTAACCAGACTTGACATTCCTATTTAGACAATTGTATTCATAGTTGCCTTCTGGGTTTAACATTTCCTTCTTAATATGTGGTTGTTATTCAGACAAACTTTGTGATTTAACTTGAGAAAACGACTGAAATGTTTGTCCTTATTCAGACACACCTTCTGATTTAACTTGAGAAAAGGACTGAAGTCTCCTTATACAGAGAGCTTTCCAAATGTATTTCTGTCACACTGTTTCTGTATTGTCACTTAGCATGTTCTGGGTGTTTTATTCTCAAGCCTTATTGATAATTTATGGGTGTTAATCACATGGTCTCTTACCAGGTAATTTCCATGGAACTACTGAAAACTTAAGGGAAAACCACTGCAAAGTGAAGGGTGATTTCCAGATGGGTCCCATTCCCACCTGTGGTAGAGACACAGCTGTGCCACAGACAATGATCATCTCCCTGGATTGTCAGTGAAAAACTTTGTAAAAAGGTCCTTTGGTCAATTCAGGGCTATTTCACCTCTTTAATGGTAACGTGACTGACACTCAAAACTAAATTTTAATAGAGCAACTGCTGCATTTTAACTGCTGAAATATCTGAAAGGTTTTCAGTCTTTCAAAGAAATAAACACTTAGAAGTTAATATTTATTTTATTAATGTTTCTTACCACTGTTTAAAAATGTAACAACACAGAAATTGTTGAATGTTTAAAGCACTGTAAATGGAAGGCCATTATGTCATTGTGGTCCTTTCACCTTGGAGTCCTTCAGGAAACAATGGTCTAGATCAGCATGGAATAATGGATATTCTGTGTCTGAGTGATGCATCTCAGTTATCTTAGAGATACAATTTTAGTGCTTAGTTGGTGCCCAATGGGCAGCAGGGGCTTTGAGGGAATACATAGCTGACCTGCCAGTTGTAAAAATACTAGTATAGAAAAAATAATGATGTGATCATTCCCCACAGTATCCCCATCAGAAGAAATTTCCTATATTTAACACACTGAGCTGTGAGCATTGGCATGGCCTTATCAGAGATAGTGTCCTAGCAGTTAAATTGCAGAATGGAAAGTTAACAAATGTTAAATCATGTAAACATACTTTGAGCTGCATAAAATGTTGCCTTTCATGAGAAACATGCAGTTTAGATACATTTAATATGTGTGCCAGATCAAAGGAATTGCCTAATACTACTTCTCTTCTTTCCAGATGTTCATATCTAAATATGTCTGAGCATAAATTAGGAGTTATGTGCACATGGTGATAACACCCTGCATGCAAAGAGAGATGTGCAGGCCTGGTCTAAAACTGGGCATGGAATGTCCAAAGAGAACTGGACTAGGGAGGTACTGGTTTTAAACCATCATTTAAAGCATCGTTCTCAGTAGCTTGATATTCTCTAATTCTGAACAATTTTAGTTGTTGTTAACTTATGGTTTGGAGGTGGTTTGCATCAGTATGTTCTGTAAGAGACTGCATTAATCAAGTGCATCTCCTCACTTCCAGGAATGTTTGCACGTCACGGAACACTGTGGATGTAAACTAAACAAAATCCACTGTTGTTAGGCATTGAACTTTGAAAAGGTTGCACAGCAGGGAACCATGTAATTCTTGGGCATTTAGTGACTAGGACTGACACATCAGAGATGCAGGCAGAATGCAGCACGAGGAGGGGAACCTCTGTGAATGTGCATGAACTGTGCTGAGAGCAGGTGGCTCAGTTCAGGACCCTCTCACAGAATTCCCTTTGGAGCAAAACCTCTGGCTTTTGGAAACAGCCATGAAAACATTGCAGTGGGTGCTGATCAAGAAATTTTAAAAGAATGGTTTCCAGAAGAAGATTATTCCAGTATTATATAGCACCCCAATTCTAAAACAATTTAATTGAATTCCTCCCTGGGAGGGTGGGCAGGCCCTGGCACAGGGTGCCCAGAGCAGCTGTGGCTGCCCCTGGATCCCTGGCAGTGCCCAAGGCCAGGCTGGACACTGGGGCTTGGAGCAGCCTGGGACAGTGGAAGGTGTCCCTGCCGTGGCAGGGGTGGAATAAGATGGGCTTTAATGTCCCTTTCCATGCCAAACTTTTCTATTATTCTGTGATTCTATGATTTTCATTGGACATCACTTTTTGAATTGAATGCACAATGTTACATGTTAAGTTTAAATTTAGAATGTAAATCACAGAATCATAGAATATCCTGCATTGGAAGGGACCCACCAGGACCATCAAGTTCCAACTCCTGGCCTTGGCTTAGAATATTTAAAAATATAAGAACTAAAACAACAGAACCACAAAAGCAGTTAATTGGTGTCCCCAAGCCTTTTGGAGCAAAGATGGAGAAATTGAAAAGCTAAAACTGCAGTTGCCCCTTGGGTTTGTCCTAACTGACCTCTACTCTGCAGCCTTTTCCTGTCTCTACCCCCTAAGCATGTGAGTATTCTTAGTTAAAAAAACCCCAGCCCAGCACATTGCAAGCAGTGCTGTAATAACTTACAATTTGGGCTGTTCATGCAGAAATGGAGTAGATGACATTGTAATCATTGCAGTAGGATGCATACTTTATTACAGTGTGCCTTTAAACTATCCTGAGGAAGGTTATTCATGCTACACTAGCCAGGGATCGTTTTTGTTAAACAAGAAAAATAAAACTGCTAAGTGCTAGATCATTTAGGTGGCTGCAGAGCTGAAGCCTGTCTGAGGGTTGTGCAGTCTCTCCTGAAGAACAAGATATATTTATGTGGCTGAAAAATCTACACCCTGCCTCAGGGGCAGCAGCCCAAATAATGGCTCTGAGGAGCAAGGTGTGCTGCTGGGGAGGAGAGAGGCCCTAAGGGTCAGCACTTGGTACTCACACAGATCTTTACTTTGGAAAATAATATTTGCAGCTTCTTGCTGCTTCCTTTCAACAATGTGTGAGGATGAGAGCTGTGAAGAAACAATGATCCACTGATCCAAGTGAAACTGCTGTGCCTTCACATAAACCTAGCATTCGGAGTTCCTGGCAGCTGGGCTTTAAAAAACAAACCTCAGGGGTAGAATCCACAGCTGGGAAATTTTTCTTTTAACCAGGGATTTTCTAGGTAAAAGGAATGGTTCTACTACATGGAAACAAAAATCCTTTTCTTACTCACAGGATGTGGATATATAATCATTATTAAGATTATTTTTTTTTGATATTTTAACCTGATATTATACTTACGCATCTTAAGTTTTTGGAAGATTTATTAATCCTTTCAGTATAAAACTAACAAATAAATTACATAAGTCACAATATTTTAAATTTATCTTTTTGTTTAAAGAAGCCTCACTCAATATAATTTCCAGATATCCCTGTGTGGGGGTATATTATCTTCTTGCACTTTACACAAAATTGTTTTCTTGTGAGTTTGTGACATTTTAACAAGTGAAAGGAGATTGAGTATTAATATTTATCAAACCAGCTTCATTTATGAAATGTTCATATAGGAAAATTAGGATGATGCTTTGATATTTTTCATGCATTATTAGATGTTTTATATTAGATTTATATTGTCATGTCTGAGCATCTAACTTATGTTTTGCCTAAAGCTAATGTGTTTTTTTAAAATTTGCTTAGTCTCCTTTATACTTTGAAACATTCCTCAGATTTTGGGAAGCTTTTGAAGTGTTTTTAGTAGGAGGCTACTCTTAGTCTTGGTGCTATGCAGAATGGGTCATATTTGTAGAATTTTATTAAAAAAATATGAAATGAAAGTAGAATGTGAAAAGATGTCATGTTTTACTGCAATGTTTACTTGGATTACAAGAAATCACGTGGCAAACAAAATCACACATAATGAAAGGTAGGAGAGTGTTAGTAGGAAAGCAGAGCATGAACCAAGCTGATAAAACCGCTGGGAAATTGTGTGAAATTGGGAGGATTCATGTTGTGTAAAATTCATGTGTCCTTTGAAGCCAAAGACCCACATTGACTGCGGTGTGGGACAGGTCTGAATGGCTCACAGTGAATTCCTGATTCCTGCCTTTTGAAGTGCTTGGAATTCTCCAGAGGCTGTTTAACTGTTTGCTTTCATCCAGGTCTGATTCTTCCAGTTGTGTGGCCAGCTGGCAGGGAACCACCCTGCCCTCCTCACAAGCTGCAGCAAATTTGTTAAGGTGCAGAAAACTCAAGTTTAACCATTAAAGAGATTTTAAGTGAAAGGTTAGAGCCTGCTAGCAGCAGCGTGCCTGCTCTGTGCAGGATGGGAAAACAGCCTCCAAAGAGCAGGAGGAGCAGGAATGTCCCATGCCAGTGCCAGTGTGAGCCCAGCAAGGATGGGCATGGCCCGAAGGCTCTGAGGGAAGTGGCACAGCCACCAGCACAGGATCCTGCAGAACTGCTCCAGCTGAAGCCCACCTCTCACTCACACTGTTGCTGGTATCCCAGCTCCCAGGATGAAAGCTGGGTCTAATATCCCTGTCCATGGCCCTGCTGTGGCCCTGATTTGCGAGGAGGTGACCTGTGAGTAGGTGCTGGGCCCCATCTGCACACTGACACACACTGTGTGAATCACTTCTGCTTTCATTTCCTATTGCCTTTCATCGCTATTTGCTGTTCTTAGCAGTGTTTAGAGTCTTTCACTGTTCCAAGATCCTCGAGGGTCCCATCCAAGGCAGAATATTCTGTGATTCTGAGTGTTGTTCTGGGCCCCTCTTGGACAGAGAGTCCTGGAGGGGCTGGAGCGTGTCCAGGGCAGGGAACGGAGCTGGGGAAGGGAATGGAGCTCCAGAAGGGGCTGAGGGAGCTGGGAAGGGGCTCAGCCTGGAGAAAAGGAGGCTCAGGGGGGACCTTGTGGCTCTGCACAACTCCCTGACAGGAGGGGACAGCCGGGGGTTCGGGCTCTGCTCCCAGGGAACAGGGACAGGAGCAGAGGGAACGGCCTCAGCCTGGGCCAGGGGAGGTTTAGAATTGGACATTAGGGAAAATTTCTTCATGGAAAGGGTGGTCAAGCATTAGAACAGGCTGCCCAGGGAGGTTTGGAGTCCCCACCCTTGGAGGTGTTCACAAAGCAAGTGGATACCTGAGGACATGGTTCAGTGGGCCTGGGCTGATTGGTGCACTGAGTGAGGTTGGAAGCTTCTTCCAACCCAAGTGATCCAATGGTTCTGCCCAAGTTTAGGCTTACAGCTTGGAGGTGGCTTGAGCCCGAGTTCTCATGCTGCAGTTAAACCCCAGCTGCACTGGACAGGCAGCCAGGCTTCCTACAAGCACAGGGAGTCCTCAGGCCACAAAGCCAGGGCTCAGCAGAAGGCATGAAACCACAGGCAGTCTCTAAGAGCCCAGTTTTGCACAAGATTTCCTGTCTGGGGACAAAAGCCAGCTTTAAGTAAGGCTCTTGCCTCAGAGTGGTTGAGAGGCTTTAGGAGCTGGAAGCACTTCTTCCTGCTCAGAGCCAGAGAGCATGGCTTTCTACAGGGTGACCCCAGAGTGTTTTGTCTCAGCACAGGAGCCCTGGGCCTCTTCTCCTGCACAGCTGCCCAGGGATGTCTGGTGTGGAGAGCCAGCATGGCTGTGGGAGCCCCTGGGAATGCAGCCTGGATAAAGTGCCTCAGCCACCACCAAAGATCCTGGACCACAGGCACTAAGGAGCATTGTGCTCTCGGGCACAGGCCCAGGAGTTCTGGGCTTTTGTGGTGCATTGCTGTTTTCAAGTTCTGTTTCTAATGGGGAAAAGTCACTGAAGTTACTGTATCATTTCTGGTACTCAGAGTCCGAGTAGTAATAATAATGTATTTGCTCTATTTATATTTAACTTCTCTTTGAGGAAGAGAAACTATTTTAGTTCTTTATTTATTTATATTTACCTTTTGGGTCAGAAATCAATGACCACACTGCTGACTGTGGATATGCATTATGCAAAGCCTCGGTATTTTTCAGTATTTTTTTTCTCCTTCCTGACTGTTTCTGTTTGACTCATTGCACCTCCTGCTCTGTATCCAAAGAGTGATTTCCTAGCTGGAAGGATTGTGGGCATATTCATCATGGAACAGAGCTGGGGGGAGAAAAGGGTATAAAACTGAATATTTGAATATATTTCTTGATTGTTTTTACTTTCATTTCTTTACTGCCTTGGTTTTTTTTTCTTTGCTACTTGATATATGGGAGCTTCTTGATTTAGTTATGCTTTTCCTCTCAGTGCTCGTCTCAAAGGCCTTCCTGTTAAATCATTCTGCTTTGTTTTTCTTCATAAATACTCACTTAGCAGCACTATTGCTACATTCTGGTATTTCATGAGTAAATTGCTCATAATTCCTTTAGATCACATTTAAGGTACTTAACAAGAACCGTGGAATCATCTGCTCCCTTTCAGATCCCCTTCCTGTTAAGTCCTGATTTCCATGGATAAGCTGAACATGTTTGTATTGACAGCAGTGTTTTTGAGGTTGAGGCACATAAAAACATGTCCTCTACGAAAACATACTCTTCATTATCTGTTAATCTGCAGAGCAGTATCTGTGCCCCTGTTTGATTGCTTTTCTTTTGAGAAACTGTGCCCTGACTCTTAAAAATAAAATAAGAATCAAAAGGAAAAACCCTAAAACAGAGCAAACACATATAACAAGAAAGTAAACATGATGGAAACAGTGGGGGATTGCTATTTCTATGCTTTGCAAACTCAGTAAGCAAAAAATTAAATACAACTAAAGCTGTGACCCAGAATACTAATTTGGATCATTTTTTTCTTGGAATACGTTGTGGCAAACACGTCCCCTCAATCCACAGAGCAGGTTAGAACAACCCCCTAAACGGCAAGGCTAAACAAGAGCAATGCAAATTGAGTTAATATCAGACATGTTCAGCAAGCACAAACATTAACTTAAAAAATGCCTCTTGCAGTCACCAGTGAGGGTTTTCCTGATGGCTTTTGGCAAAGGATGCCATGATAGCTCAGAGTGGGACAGCTGGGCTGGGTAAAAGAAGGATTGAAGTCCCCATGAAACTGAAAAAAAATTCTATGTGGACAAAAGAAAAAAAAAAATGCAATACCCTTTTGGAGAAGATCTGGCAGGTTTTACCTGTGTTGCATTTTAGATGGTTGAGGCAGTGCCAGCAGTATTCCCCTGTCCTGCTGTGTCCTGGCAGTTCTGGGGGTTGTGTGTCCATGACAAATGCTCCTCTGTGCTGGGGGGGGACACAGGGAATGCACTGGTGGCACCAAGCTTCCTGCATGCTGAAAACTGCAATTGCAGAGGCACAGGAGAGGATGGGCTGCCAGGTTTTCTTCCCCTTACATGCTATGAACAAGATGCCAGCAGACGAAGTAAAGCTGATCTTGCTTTCTGAGTGAGAGCCAGGTGTAAATGCTCCTGAGTAAGGGCACGACTGCACTCTTTCTGGTCATATTCCTTCTGCACAGCACTGGAGTCTGACACCAGATCTGGAGGCACCTTCTCCCTTCACACACCTGCACTAGACACTGGTGTCCCACTGAGCACTCTAAATTTCACTGGGATATCCAGAATCCCTCTTAACTCCTTTATTAATTCTGCTGATGCCATTATCCGCTTCTCATCAACGAGGAAGTGAAAAGTCAGCAGAAATCTGGCCTTTCAGCATGGTAAGATGCAAAGAGAAGGGGAGTGCTTACTGACTGTACTGTCCCAGTGTTCTCCCACTCACCTGTGACATCCCTGCCAATAACAAATCAAGGTCCCTGGTTTGCCAGCAGGAACCTTCTTTCCACTACACCTAGTTTTAAAAATTTTAGAATTTTAAAATTTTAATTTTAAAAAGGCCAGAAGGCCATTCATTATTTCTGCCCCTTTTGAAAATCCAGGTGAACTCTGTCATTTCTGACAGTTGCATGTCCAACTGGTAAAGACCTACTGACAGAAACTAAACTGCTTCAGTGAACTCCTTCAGTACTACAGTAACTTGAACATTATTGTTGATGTCTAACCCAGCTCTTTCTTGCTGCAGCTTAATCCCCTTGCTGCTATATTGACCAGAGACATAAGGAATCACTGTTCTTGTCTGCTGCAGAACACTACATTTGAAAACTGTTGTCATGTCCTCCCATCTCCCTTTCCCCTGGAATTTTCTTCTCTGGCTTGAACAACTCTGGGCCAGCCTTTCCCCTTTCTCCTCCCCTTTGCTTGAGCAGTTAACACTTTATTATCTTTGAATCTCTGCCTCAGTGTTTTCCCATTGGTATTTTTGAAGAAAGATGCTGAAACTGATCTTTATGGAAAGATCTTTATGGAAGAGACTGAAAGATGCTGAAACTAAATTTTTATCTTAAGACCCAGATGGAGTGGAAGGATAACACTGAGTTTTTCAAAGTGCTTTGTTAACATGTCCTACTATACATATAGTGTTTGCTTTTGCCTAATTATTCCATTGGTGACTTAAATCCTGTTACAGGATCTCCATCCAGGTCCTTTCCTGCACCTTATTATTTCCTCCATCATGTTCTTGAGGGACAAAACTTGTGAGCATCCTGCCATGCTGGAGAGTTGACTTCAAGTGCAAATCTAACTGCCATGGCAGCCAATGTCCAAACACTTACTAAATAAGTAGAAATCAATTGACTGCAAAATTGAATAGGTCACACAGCAGAAACACCTTAATCCCGGTATAATTTGCAATCTAATTGAAATTAAGTAAATGAAAACAATGCAGATGAGGTAAGCACAGAGTAACTACGTGTCTCGACTGTGCTATTAGTAAGTCTGTATCACAGCTCCTGCTTTCTACTGGGTTTTATTCTAAGACAGGTAAATTGCAATTTTCAATTATCTGACCTTTCAGGAAAAAAATAAGCATGGGGAGCTGAATAGGCAGCTCGCCATCAAGCTTTTATTTCTTTTTCTTTCAGTTCCTATGTGGATGAGGGGTCTATTTAAAAGACTGAAATCAATCATCCTTCCAAATAGATTCCCATGATTTGAATGCTCAGGTCAGCCCAGTAGAGCAGGGATGATTACAAACCAGCACGGGTGGCTTTGCACCAGACACAAGCAGGGTTCAAAAGCTTAAATTCCAAATTAAAATTTCAGGTTAATTTTTACTGTAATATTTGTCTATTGCTGGCAGCCTTCAGCTTTAACATAAAGGTTCTTAAGCTGCTCTGCTTTCTCCACATGTCCTGGCCTGAGCAGCTGTAATCCTGAGCCTAACTGGGACCCTAAAGCTGTGGAAAGCATTGTGCAAGTCCCCAGAAGGTTCTGTTGAGCAGGCAGCTTTTGGACTGTGACTGTGGGATCATTATCAAACACCTCTCCAGTATGGTTTATGTGCTTCATTTTTAAAGCACCACTCTCACAGCTGTGGAGCTTAACAGTTCTGATATGTCATTTATTTCTGTGCTTAGCTGGGAGGATTTATCTCCTGCACAGTTTGATAGCAGTGGCTTGGCATTCTGGGTGGGCTGGAGAGCTTGCTTTGTGCTCTGGAAAACTGGGAGGGAGTCAGGCTGGGCCACTCTGAGCACAGTTCCATTTGTTCTGCCCAGGTTCTTGTGACTTCACTGCTCTCTACACCCAACTCATTTCGCTTAAAACATCTCAGGTCTCATTTAAGGTACACTCAGTTGACATGTAGAGTGTTATTCCAGGGGTTTTATGTCTGTTTGTCCAAAGAGTTTAAGTTTTCCCATGAAGCACACCAGGGATAATCAAATATGGGACATGTTCTGTATATGGGACATTAAATCAAACAAGATTTTTCAGCTGGAAAATGGATGGCTTTAGGGGGTATAGCAGAGACCTGCTCAGTTGTGAGTGACATGTGAAAAGTGAACTTGGGATGTTTATTTTCTGTCCTTTCCAGTACAGGGCCTAATGAAACCATATTGGGGAGGGGGGAACCCACAGAAAAGCCATACAATAAACAAACAGACAATCCCCTGCAAACAACAAAAAGAAACATCAAACTCAATAAATAAATTCAACAAACCGAAAAATAACCCCCCATCTTCAAAGTCACATAATTAAAGCTCTGCTTAACTCTTCCCAGAATAAATATCTTTTGGCTTGAACTGCTAAACTCTTCCTAAGTTCCTAAGACCATTTATTTTTTTAGCCTGTTTTCTTGGTGTATTAGTTTATTATTTCCCATGTTCTGTTTCTGGTATAATTTTAATTTCACTTCTTTATTTGTCTCTGAAGTACCCCAGACAATTTGTTTTAAACTTGACCTTTTTTTTTGCCCAGTAACACTTTTCTTTTTAGATTTAAACTGCCTGTGCTGATTTCCTATATTGCTTGTCCTGGACTCTGGGAGCAATGACTTCCCCCATCCCCATCCTGCCCCTCAGAAACCCCAAGAGGCCCCTGTGCTTTCATCTCTAATTCACCCACGGTGATTTATTCTACAAGAGGCTCTAAACCAAAAAATTCAGTCAATAAACAAAATACCAGGGTGGCAGCTTGATGGACCAACTAGAGAAACTTAATTTTTTTAAAATGTGTTTCCTGTAGACACTGTGTGCAGAAGTGATTAAGTGGAGTGCACATGGCTGCAGTCAGATGATGAGGAATGAGGATGCACACCAACATCTGGGCACGGCTTTGGCAACCTGTAGATTTATTAGCTGATTAGAAATAAAAGATGAAGGCACAACTGCCTGTTGGTTCACTGAAAGCTGTTCAAATGTTAATATAATAGAACTATTATTTCTAAGAAATTTGATTAAATGTAATATTATGCTTCTACAGCCTCACTTTTCTGTCTGCAGTCTCACTGGAAAGAATAATCTGTTGTAATAATATCAATCTTGGTAGATAATACCACCAAACTTTTAACCAATGGAACATTTCATTTAATAAAGCGAGGTGATTATGTGCCTTTTAAATATTTTTTTCTGTTTTCATTGATTTGTACTCAAATTGCGATGTCTTTAAATAAAATCATTATCTTTCTGCTTTCCAGTACTCTCTAAGTGTGAAGCTGAAATTAGCAGATTGTTATCTGTTATTTGCTTACTTGGTAGTCATAAAACTCTCCTTCTGCAAGGACCACCTTCTTTTGCCAACATTAAATTCTTCAGGTCAGCATTCATTTCTCCCAAGGACTTTATGCTTGTACCATTTGTACCATTTTGTCAGTGCAGATTATACTTGTACAAACCTGATTTTATCAGGACTTTTTTGATTGCAAAATAATACTGCGCTGCGAGGAGAGAGATATTGCAGGATTTCCTGTAATTACATTTATTGAGTTTATTGCAATTGATTTGCAGATAAATAGTCATGTGATGATCTAGTGTGTCCTCTAACATAATGTCACTCCTCCCTAAGCCTGTGCTTATCTTGGGGGCTGGTGCAAGGGCGTGGCTGGGAGTGACAGAATTGAATCTTGATGGGAAAGCTTTCTAGGTGCATATAGAATATAATAAAATGCACAATCAAATGTGAAAGTGACCTTCATGACACTTTTTTCTGTCTGGCTTGTGTGTCTTAGAGATTGCCTCTTCTCATATTTTCTACAGTGGCCCAAAGTTAGTGTTTTATTTAAATTTCTGTTAGTTGCTCATTTGGTGATTACCTGAGTGAATGGAGAAAATTAATTGCAAAAATAATGACCTGTGCATAGCTTTTTTTGTTGGTTTTAGTATTGATGTAAGACAAATTCAGCAAAACCCAAACATTTGCTTTGTACAAGGGGAGAGAGTCATGCTGCAATAGAAAATGTTTGTAGCAGCACCATAGTGGGTATAATTGGAAAAGCTCTTATCAGAAGTGAGCTGTATGTCTGGTATTATTTTAAATCTTATCAGTCTGTTTGTTTCAATAGATTTTTGAGGCTTGAAAATTTAACTGTAGGTAATTTTTAAAACTGCCTTTAAATTTCTTGCCTTTTAGTCACATTGAAATTTCCATTGTCCTGGTAATTTAGGTCAAAGTAAATAAAAGTTCCCAACTAGCTTTTACTGTGCTATTAATTTTTGTATCTATCAATAGTCCAGATGCACAGATCATTATCACTCAGCAACATCAGCAGGAACAGGATCAAAAGGCAAGGCAGCATTTAACTAAGAAAATATCCCCACACTGCTCATATGAAAGAGAGCCGAGGAGTTCTGCCAGCAATTAAAGTCCCAGTGAGGGTCCTGCTGTTGTTACTCTGCAGCCAAGACTTTGCTGAGCCTGACCTGTGCACTGCATGAAGTTTTAAAATGCATAAATATGAATATAATGAAATAACTCTCCCAGGACTGCCTGTAGATAAGTTGGCTTTTCTTCTGAGATAAGATGTAATAACTGCACAGTGTTTTTGTGGGAAGCTATTTGTGCCTGAGGAGAGCAGGACAGAATGCACTCAAAAAGCATTTTCCACAGCCCAGGGCTTGGTACTTTGTGGGGAAGGATGTGTTTGTCTTGGGAAGCTCTTTGGCACATTTGAGATGTCCACTCAGAGTGAACAAAACTGTTTGCATGTTTAAGTGAATTGTTTATTCTCCTGAATACTGGGCAGGAGAGGAGGAGAATGGCAAAATGGTAGGATGAAGTGGGTGGTGGTGGTGCCCATTACCTGGATTCTCAAGAGCTTTGATATCTATATTTTAATTTTATAACAATTATGAGGGGCCGTTCTGCATCACTTGTGAGTTCTTACCATCCCTAGGGAGTATGGTTAACATACCTACTTTTCTATTCTTAAAAAAATTGAAACTTTTTCCTCTCTATAGTAATTTGAAGGACTGTTTTTATTTGCTCTCCTGGTTTCATTTTTGCAGTGCACACTGGATAATTCATGTTGGCTTGACATTTGACTCTAAAGCATTTATTGTTGATCTGAGTTTTCTGTGTGGAGAAACGAGTTTAATTTTTAAAGAGATTTGTCACTCTCAGTGCCATGTTCAGTGGAGAAGCTGTCTTTGTCTCGGTGATCTTGTGCATACCAATATTTTATAAACACACTGACTGCTTCTTACTGGGCTTAATGGCTGCCAAAGTAAAGAGTCAAATGTCATCAAGAGAATTAAACTCCATTTGTGAGTTGTCTCAGGATGGGGCAGGTGACACCAGAAAGTCTGGCTGCCCTGTCCCCAGCAGTGCTGGGACACCCTGCCAGGGGCTCAGTCCTTGACAAGAGAGAGGGCAGCAGCTGGGGGGGAGCAGGAGGAGCTGTTGGAAGCAGGTTTTAATACCTCCTACTCTAATACCTTCCTCACAGGCCCAGGTGATGCAGGTCCCTGGTGAGGTGGTCATGGCATGATTAAACCAAACCTGTGTCACACAGGTTACAGTTCAAAAAAGCTGTTCTAGGAGACATACACAAATTCAGACCAAGCACAACCAGTGGCCAGGTGTATCATAATACACAAGAATTACTATAATTATTCAAATATTACAGACTCAACCAAAACCATGTCTTTTAGTGTAGAAATTATGCTGAAAGAATGAATGTGTGATGTCCTACATTTCAGGTGGGGTGAGAGAGCCAAGAGTGGAGTAGAGACAATAATTCCCAGTGGATGGTGCAGGTGTTGATGGAGGTAATGGGTAAAGGGAACAAAGATGTTATGTGGAGTTGATGGAATACCTCAGTGTGGCCCTGCTGTCATCAGCACCACAGACCCAGAGTGGTTTGGCGTGGAAGGGACCTCAAAGCCCACCCAGTGCCCCCCCTGCCATGGCAGGGACACCTCCCACTGTCCCAGGCTGTTCCAAGCCCCAGTGTCCAACGTGGCCTTGGGCACTGCCAGGGATCCAGGGGCAGCCACAGCTGCTCTGGGCACCCTGTGCCAGGGCCTGCCCACCCTGCCAGGGAACAATTCCTGCCCAAGATCCCATCCAGCCCTGCCCTCTGACACTGGCAGCCATTCCCTGTGTCCTGGCCCTCCAGACCCTGAGAAGGCTCTCTCCAGCTTTTTGTACGTAGGAATAGTGTAAAATTAATTATCCTCCACAATAGCATAACTTCAGCCAAGTAATGTGATTTGTATTTAACAAATATGTAGCTTTAAGAATGTCTCATCCAAGCAGGAAAACATTTAAACATCAAGTTATAATGGAATCACAAGCAAAATGTTGGTATATTCTGTTAGGGCCAAAGCAGAGGAATGAGGAGGGCAGGTGGTCAATGCAGCATCTGGAGTCATAAAGCAGAGTGGATAATAAGGGGGCTTGGTTCAGATGAATCATGTTACTGCTTTCACGTTTTTTCTCTCTGCTTGTTTCCTAAATCATCCATTTCAAATAGGCTAGAGAAATGTAAAATTGTAAGTCCAGGAAGATGACAATTTGAATGAAATGATAAATAATTAAAATAAAGATCTGTATAATTTTAATAAACATTAAGGTTTTTATTAAATAAAATAGCAGGTTTTCCCCCCCTGCTGCTGCAGTTGGGCTGTGTAATTCTTGTGCACTCATAGCAGTTACAAGAGCTGTACAATCAATGTTTCCTTGTCTCTAATGTAGGCTTCACCTTTCTCTCAGGTAATTGAGGCTGTAACATCAGGTGTTACCTTTGCTTTATCTGCATTTAAATCTGCTTTTAGTTGTCTTCCTTAGAACACAAAGGCTGGAGTTTTTGATTTCCAGCACTAAAAGCTAAAAATACTTCTCCAAAATGCTCCACGATGAAATTTTACTATATCATTTACTATTTACGTTTTCCTGTGTGGCTCTAGTGGAGATTTACTGCTTGTATGTGCAGTGCTCTCTCAGAGATTTGCTGAGATCTGCTTTGAAAACCAGAGATCTCAGATCTGCTGTAGGATTTGGACAGTTTTAGCCTGGATCATTTGGACTTCCCCGTGTGTGTTCACTGCTCTGTGTTCCTGCAGTGATACCCCCTCCCTTCCCCAGGGACAGTGACATCCATTCAGGCCATGGCCACAATTTGCTCCTCTCTTCAGATTCCCTCCTGCCCTGAATAGATCTGGAGCTGCTGTGTGAGCACAAGGCCAGCAGAGCCCTGCATTCCCATCTCCCACAGGCAGTGGCCCGAGGAGAAGCACAGCCAGCACAGGCATTTTATCAAGGCCACCAAAAACAGTGTTTTACTGAATTTATTTTGCAAAGACAGGATTTTTCCAGCTGAATGACAGCTGGGAAACATCAGTAGGAGATAAGGTCTATCTTTTTTTCTCCCACTGTCAGCTGGCAAAGATAGGATAGAGCTGTACCTGCCAAGGGTACTGGGTTCATGGCGATGAAATGAAGAACAGAGGGACGTCCTTAGAGCTTTGTGACCTCACTCCTGCACTTATTCTTGGTGTCCTTTGGTTTCCCATGAAGTCTCCTCAAAAGCCCTTCTCTGAAGGGAGGCAGAGGCTGAATCTGCAGTGACAAATTGAGCAGTGCTGGGGAACACTCCCAGGCACTGTCCCTTTTCTCCAAACCTGTGGAGCTGCTCCCGCGTGTGACAGAGCCAGCAGCACCACGGTGTGGGGTGGCACAGGGCTGTGGAACAGACCCTCCTGCCACTGCATTCCAGTGCTTACAGCCCAGCTGTCTCAAGACTGATGTTTGAAATTCTCTGTCTGCAAATGCTGGAGCGTTAAACATTCTGGTTCTGCACATCCTTATTCACACAAATGCCCAGCACCTGGAAACTCTACATTGCTCACCTCAGCAGCACACCGTGCCCTGGCACACCAGAATTAGCAACACATCTGTCTATTTTACTTCAATACAAAGGTTTTAAATTAAACTCAAGTATCTGGAGTGAGTTTTAGAAACACAGGGTTTTTTTCCCAAATTTTTTGACAGGTAAATCCTCTTTCTGTAGCTCTAAACGTGGTGTCAAATATTTAGATCTAACAAAAAAAGAAACAAGAATGTTGCCCCTTAAGTAGGAATTCTCAGGGAGTTACTAAGCACTGATCCAAACCCCCAAACAGGGGGTCACCTGTCCCTTTTATGCTTTCCCACTGGGCAAATGTTAGAAGATAAAATGGGAATATGATGATAAATCTCTTTTATCTGCTGATAGAAGAACTTGTAGGTAGGTAAAAAGGCACACACCATAAATAGCATCTTGCATAGATTTGTGTCAGGGAGGATACAATGTACATGCATATTAATTTGAATTTGGAATATATTTGGAATTTTAAATCAAATAAGGAAAATTTGCCTTTTTATATAACAGGAATTATAACAGTTTTGTTAGGGGTGTCCTGGCCATATCAAGTGTCATATCAGGAGATAAAAAAAAAAATCTTACATAATGCTCTGAAAGAACAGAAAGATTAATATTGTCATATTTTGTACTTAGCTCTTGAGCACTTTACTATTAGTCTGAGATGGTTAATTTAAGTAGCTCTGAATGAGAAAGCTCAAAGAACAAATAAATATCCAGGAGGTCTCTGAAATGTGTGTTCTGTCAGGGCCATGTTGGCAGGAATGGAAGCCAGAAAGACATTACAGCCCTTTTATATTTGATGCCTTTACAAGACCATGTGGTAAGTATCAAAGTTCCTGTTGACTTTTTGTGGCTCATTATTTCCAAGACTGGGAAGATTAAATAAAAAGCTGGAACTTGTATAGTATTAGAGAGAGCATAGAAGAGGACATGACAACTAGCAGATGAAAAATAAGGGCAAAGTTGTTGTAATAATTTCTCTTTCTACTGCTTGGAGTAATGAAGCTCGTAATTTGGCATTTGCCTTTGGTACAACAGGAATGTTTTTTCGCATTTCTGTGCCCAGTTTTGGTGTGCAGGGATGTAAAGGTCATTTCAAGGCACTCACGTTGCCTGTCTTGTTACCCACTTTACTTGTGCAAATACAGTAGTGGTTCACATATTCCTGTTTCCTTTTTGCCTAAATTTATGTCTTGATCAGAGGTCTGTCTGAAGGACAAATTTTCCCTCTCAGATGTGCACATCGAAGCTCAGCTCTAATAAGCAGCTCTCAGTTTGAGAGGATCCCCTGGTGAGATCAATGGGACTGGAGCATGCAGGGCAAGAGGAGTTATCAGGGGTGAAGTTTGCTCTGTGGATTTCAGAGGACAAATCTGTCCTAGAGATGAATTATTTATTTATGTATTTATTTATTTTGAAATCTAAGCCCTACCTTTGTATGCTGCTTCTAGATGTGATGCTAGTACTCGGTGTAAGGTTATTTCTTTTATCTTTCTGATGTGAAAGCAGAAATGGCACGCAGGAAGGGATAGTTTAAATGGTAGGAAAAAATGTATAGAATCACAGAATGGTTTGGGTTGGGAGGGACCATAAAGATCATCTTATTCCACCCCAGCCGTGTGCAGGGACACCTCCCACTGTCCCAGGCTGCTCCAAGCCCCAATGTTCAGCCTGGCCTTGGGCACTGCCAGGGATCCAGGGGCAGCCACAGCTGCTCTGGGCACCCTGTGCCAGGGCCTGCCCACCCTGCCAGGGAACAATTCCTGCCCAAGATCCCATCCAGCCCTGCCCTCTGACACTTCCCCGTGTCCTGGCCCTCCAGCCCTTTGAAAGATGGTCAAATTCCATCTTTCCTGAAGCTCCTTCAGGCCCTGAAAATTGAGGAATTTTGAAATCCTCCCCAGAGATCACAAAGGACAGTGGTTTTGTATTCATTATTACTGCAAAACCATCAGGACAAACCCCACTCTCTACAGTAATTTTATATATGTTGGAAACTTAATGGAATCTATATGGATTTATTGCTTATAGGGCTTCAGGTGGTATTACCTGTCCATATGATATGCTGTAAATTTCTTAATTAGCTGACACATGATAATTACCAAGAAGATTCTCTTACTTGATGCACTGAAGCTGTGCTGGTGCAACTTGCTGTACGGTTGGATTAGTGGGAATTCTGTACTAACAACATGAATGGGACTGAAGATAGAACACTTTTGAGTGGCCCAGACATCATTAATCTTACTAATTAGTAATTGATATCAAGCATATCTTTAAAATATATATATATATTTGTGCTTTCCTGGGAACTGAACCTCTATTTAGTACCAGACAAATGCTTCAACTAATTTTCACTTTCAGTTTTTTGGGGTTTTTTTCCCCTCTTCTCTCTATATTATTTTGTTCTTTCAATCTAAATATTTTAACTTTCTTTCTCAAGGCTGTATGAGGTCCACAGGAGGAAGTCTATAGCTTTCATCTTGATTTATGGAGCCGATGATAAAAGTTTAGTCTCACAGCTTGTCGCCCATTTCTCTGCTAGATTGCTGCCTACAGCATATGTTCAAAGACAGGTTGCCCATAGTTGAATGTAGTTTTATTTCAGTAAACATAGCCTAGACTGGAAACATACTGAATTTAGGCTAAACTTGCAGAGGGAATGAAAGGAAAACAATGTGTGTGGTGTTGGGTTGTTAGACTGTTCTAACTTTTGTGAGCCTGTGGGGGTGTGCTGGAGGGGCAGAGGGGGTGGGATGGGCCTCACCCCTGCTCTGGGTGTCTGCAGTAGCCACGGTTTGGGGCTCAGGGTGTGCAGAAACAAGATGTTGTTACGGGTCTGGTACGAATGCATCTTCTTGTGAATCAATTTTCTGTGTCTCAGGAAGCTCTCTCTCTCAGATATCACAAAGAATTATTTCTGTGCAAGGTTTTCATGCTGCAGAGGAGAAACAATATGAAACTGCATTGAGTAAGAGGAGAGTTATTCATCCCCAGGTGAGGAAGAAGACTGCTCCTTCACGCTTCCTTAGAAAGGCAGGAAGAAGTATAATGGAGTCATCACTTTGAAATACCCTTCACTGTTATATAAATTCTTAAATATATTTATATATTAACCCCCCATTTTTATATATAGTAATTATGCACGTGTATATGCACATTTTTTTAATACATGGACTACACATGCTAGCATGTTAACTAACAGCAAAGGAACTTGTTATTTTTATTGACCAGTTTTCAATATCAATTAGTTTAATATCAATTTAACAATGAAATCCATACAGTTAAATGTTAGTGACTGCTTACTGTAGCAGTGTGTTCTCAGTTTTACCCAAAGAAGGTGTGTGCTTGTTTTTTCCTTGGAATAAGAATTCACTGTTACTAAAATACAGCATCACCTCACCAAACAAAGACATGTTTAAGCAAACCAATACATCTGCTTTATATTTTATTTTATACCTCATTCCTGGTATTCTCTGAATTTGTTGTCTGGAATTACTACAGTAAAGCTCTGTCACTGCAGGAAGGTGATCCTTTGTGCAGGGCTGTCCATGGGCTAGAACCCACTCCTCTCAAAACTATCGCACTACAGAAATCCAAAATTACAGAACTCTTTCAGTGTTAAATATTGGCAATGAAGGGACAATTTTTGGGTGTTTTTTTTTTTTTTTTCTGTTGCTGAGCTTGGGCTGCACAAAGTCCATACAAAGGTGTTTCTGTCATTAGTGAGGAAAGTATCTACCACTGACTTAACAGACGGCAAACAGATTTGCACCAAAAGAGAAGTAATAGTCAGCTTAAATGCATCAGATTGAAAAGATGTTTTTGTTTCTCAAGGTAGTTGAAGCAGAATAAAGTGCAGGATATTCCCAGAAGTCCATGGAATGGTGGGGCATTGAGATCTTCATCCATAACCCGCACGCCCCTGCTCGAGACCAGATTGGCTGCTCTGGGAAACCAGATTAATGGATCCCTTCTGCTGTCAGGCTCGCTGGAGTGGCAGATTAAGATTCTATTTTTAGTGCCTAATTTCTAAATTAGCAGTTTCCATCAGCCTGTGTTTAATGCTGTCACCCAGGAACACGCTGGGCTGTGCACGAGCTCGCTGAGTGACGTGTAATTAGCGAGAGCTGGGGCTGTGCCCTTGCTCTTGCCAAATGAGACGGTGGCAGCTCTTCTCCCTGAATATACTGATGATGATTTTTGGGGTGTATTTAGTTGGCATATTCTTTAATAGTGAGGTACTGGGAGGATTTTTCCTATCACTGACAGGTAATTGCTCAAAATGTAACGATTTTTTTCATTAGGTTAATAATATTGTTTTCCTGAGTCTTTTATGCCTTTCAAGTTGCTGTTAAACGAGTAGGCTTGCTTCAGATATTGTAGTTTAAATACAGTTTTACTTACTAAAAAGTAGAAAAAAAGCTGTCTCAGCTCATATGAAAAAGTATTTCAGTCCTTATAAGGTTAAAATATATCTGTGACTGGTGGTTCAAGAACAGCAGTGAAATTCCAGGGAAGGTTCTAACAACTGCATCAAAGTGGAGTGAATGATGTAAATTTGCTTCCTGAAGTTGTGTCCACTGCAGATAGACGCTCTCAGCTCTCGAGGGAATGACCTTGGATTGACTCTCATTCCTAAAATTAGCCTTTCTAAAACCTGACATTCTGCAGATAAATTGAAAACAAGACACCAAACTTTTTTTCTGAGGTCTTAAAGGATGGTAAGCTTTTTGGGAAAAGTCTCATCTCACCCAGGAAGCAACCATCATAGGGAATGATAGGTGAAAATGGTTAAATTTTGTCAGTTTCTGAGAAGGAACTGTTTGTAGAAAGGAGGATATGCTGGATATGGAGGGAGAAGTCATGGCTGGCCAGGATCAGGAGATTTTTATTCACTTTTTTGTGTAGTAACTTAACACATGAGTACTTGACACTCAGCACATAGCCAGGATTCACAGCTTGCCGATGGGGAGTGGTAACTCATTTTCAGGTTTAGAATAGAAAGCATTAAAAAGTATCAGATGCCAGCACTGTTTTTGGTGTGTCTCCTGGTTGTGCTAATTAATCCCAGTTAACTCAAACCAGATCAGGTGCCACTTAATATAAGGCTGAATCAGAGAGGTTTTGAGGAGGTTGTGGATATTTCTTAGAGATGCTGAGGTTAGTGAGGGTTTAGGAATTCCATGTAATTCCATGAATTTAGGCCATGATAAATTTATCTTCCTAAAGGAATCTTAATATCAAGGTACTCATTTGATTTACATTTTCCTATTACCCCTCTGCCTCGGCCATGAAGGAGCATTTCTGTTTCTTAAATATGTTCATAGTTTAGTTAAGCCTTTTAACAACCTTCTGTGTGTTCAAATATTAATTACGTGTGAAAGTATTATCCCAGATGAGACAGAATTATTTTTAACTTCAACATCTTTTATTTCTTATTCTGCTTTTTATGCTTACCAGGAAGGGCATTTGGTATAAGCAGGTGACTTATTCAAACTGCAGGTTTTTAGAGAAGGGTCTTCCCATCTTGTATAGGATTTGTACTCAGTTCCTTGGATTTCTTTAGATATGTTTGCTGAACTGCTCAGGAAGTCTTTGATTTCCTGATGCTTCACGTTAGTGCAGTGTGTTTGCCAAAAATATTCTTTGTCAGAGAGGTTGCAAAGCTTTTTTTCTATTTGCTTCTTGAAGCTGTGTGGCACAAAGATGCCTACAGTGAGAAAATGGAATAAAGAAATTGGTGTAAATGTAATTACTCTCACTTATCTGGTACAACAACTTGAAAACACTTTTCACCAAGCAGCGGAAGGACAGTGGTTCATTCTGAGTAAAATGGTCAACATTAGGTTTTGATTAAAACATGAAGAATCTGTACTATGGAGTTCCTTCCACTCAGCTCGAGTTGATGTTTCAGGCACTCCTGAGAAGGTGAATTATTTCAGATTGGGGTGACTCCCTGAGCCCTATGTAGGGAAGTTTTGTCAATGTGTGTTTGGCAGTGTCTATGGGACTCTTTCAATCCCAGCAGTGCATTATTATCTCCAGATATATCTGCAAGCAATATTTTAGTCCTGGAAATGCTGACACATTCAGGTTGTATTTTCCTTTTCTCTGGTACAGACTTCTTACCTGTAACTTCCAGAATTATAGACACATAAGAGCACTAGAATAAATCATAGTGATTTCATTCCACTCTTATAAATTGTTGCCTAAATTGTCAACACCCCTTCACTATTAGTGTTAAGTAAACTGGCTTTTATAAAATATGAGCCACTCAATCATTTATCTTAAGCCCTAATCTATCTTCTTGTTGTTTTTAAAGGCAGGATATAACAGTAAGTGAAAGCAGGAATTGCTTCCCTGAGGAAATTTTACTATGATCAAAGCAACCTGGCTGTTTAGGAGTGAAAGCAATGCCTGGCTTAATGAAATCTAGAGGAAATTAGATAAATAGATGAAATGGAGGATTCCAAACAAATTGTATAGTAGATCTGGAGAGGGAATGCAAATTACTGAGCCTTCAGGTTGAATGTGGATGGGACAACAGTGTGAGTAAATAAGCTTTTAAAATAAAATATATCTTGTTGAAGAAGGGGGGGATAACTGTAGATGTGGCTTTTGGATAGCTGGACACTTGATTTAATTGCTTTTGGGATGATATGGGTGAAATGTGCTGAGAGAAAAGACTAAATCAAATGAGAAGTGAGGGGCAGAGTTATGCAGAGCCTCAAAGGTGGGAGCAGAAAGATTAAACTTCAATTTAAAATCTGAATTTTCACAGAAAATGAAATTTTTAAAAAAATCTATATTTCTTAATAAATAGAAGATTGCTATGCGAGCAATAGAGCCTGGTTCAAATGTCATTCTCCCATCTTCAGGCCTGGCATAGGAATAAACATGAAGTGGGCCAGACTGAAATGTCTGCTAGTTCCAAATACAACTTGAACTTAAAATGACTCCAGCTCTAGTTCAGCAGCCGTGGGTCTCAAGGGATTTGCTGTTGATCAGTCTAACAGCCTTTATACTTCTTGTAATATCTCATTTCTGAGAGGTCTGGTTTTTATGTTCTGCTCCCAATCTCAGCATTATACTGTTTGCCAGATTTGGGGCTGGGAAATCTCTTCCCAGATGAGATTGATGGGTTAATGGACCATTTGTAAGGGTTGTTTAAGCATAATTGCACTGTTTGATTTGTGCAGAACTTGTCAGTAAAAAAGTTTCAAAATATAGGGAAGACTCTTGTTTATCATCGAGTCTGTGAGGACAGAAATCAATGTTTTCATTTTCAGATGTCTAATTATTTTCTTTGTTCCTCCTCTCTAGGAAGTTTTGCTTGCCATGTGGAGGGCCAGAGAAAGGTAAGAAAGACATTTTCTTAATTCCTGTCTATGTAGCCATATGTGTGTGTGGGAGAAACACAGGTTTGCTCAAAATGCTCCTTGCAAGGAGGTTGGAAACAATATGTCACTAATCAGAGCCTCTTACAGGTAAGCACTGGGGTATTCCAGGGTGTGACACCAATGCAGATGTAGCTGAATTATTGCCAAATTGCTCTGCACATATTCAGCCAAGGTCAGGAACAGTGGTGGGTTTGCCTGTTCTATATAACCTTCCATTTAATCTTAGAGTCTCAACCCCACAAACCTGGGTAGAGAAACCACTTCAAGTACTGCAGTAAGATTTTTTGACAGGAAAAAAATCAAGTCTTAGGTTGGGTTAAAAATCTAGGTTTTTTTAACCTCTCTGTCTTCTTCAGAGGAAGATGAGAACAGGTTTTCAGATCTGACACTGACATCTGTATAGCACTCACTCTTTTTTTGCCAGATGTGATGGCCAGCAGAGCAGGCATGCTGGTGAAATGATGTGTTCATCTTTTAAGTCTAAATTGTTTAATTTTTGTGTGACAGTAGCAAGACAAACACTGTCTGCTTGTTTTTTTGTAGATCTCCATCTCTGCCTGTATCCATCTGTTGTTTTTTCTCCTCAGACAGATGCCAAAATTAATATCAGGGAAGCAAATATAATTGAGTTAGGGTCAAATGCTACTTATGCTCTATGGTAGCTGTGTCACAATATATAGCAAAGTATCTTTTATAAAATTACATCATTTTTCTGCTGCATTACTGTTCAGCTTCTAAACATCTACATTTAGGGCCACAATTCATAGAGCACTTCATTAGGAAACCATTGGAAGGTTGGAGAGACTCCTAATTTAAATCAATTCCAAGGAAAGCTCTCAGTGGCATTTTCAGTGTCCATCTGCAACTTTACATTCTGTGAGAGGAAGAGTATTTCTGTTTTACTCAATCCAGCTACTCCTCAGACTTAATCTGGTGTCCAAAATTCACTAAGTAAAGCTGAGACTTAGGAACAGATAATTCTGTGAAGCACAGACAGGAAAACTGGAGTATGGATGTGGGCAGTTAACTGAGATCATTACTGATAAATTAATTTGTGATATCAATTAGAAATACAAATCTATTTACACCTAATGAATGTAAACTATTAAGTATTGTTCTATAACCTTAGGGACCTTCCCCCTGTCACCCAGTGGTTCTGCCAGAGCAGTGTGTTTATTTTATTTTTGTGATAATATTTTGGTTTGGTTGGAGCAGGTTGGTAAACAACTGAGCTGTGATAATTATTTCAGTAGTTTGGTTTTATTTCCTCTTTGGGATAGGCTGTGTAACTGTTTGTACTGCCTGTTCCTCAGGCAAATGTTTTGGAAGTGGAGATAATATCTTCTACACAACTTTCAATTAAGTTTTTGTATATTCAATTCCTCAGATTTCTATTTTTTTTTTCTATGGCTTCTTATTTGCCCTCCTCCATGTTCTTGAAAAAAGAAATTATTTACAATTGCTCTTTGTTATTAAGAGAAAGGATCACCATTAAAATGCATCATTTAGAACACCTTTCTCAGCCCCTTCCTGTCCCAAATGTGTGCTGTACTTTCATTAAGGTACAATACAGTTGTGTGGAATTCTGCATGGGTATTTGTAGTCTTAGAGGTCACCTCAGTCAGTATTGTCTGCGGGAAGAGTCAATTTTATCCAAAATGCATGGTTTCTGCTTTTGGCTAATTCTGTGACTACTGGGAAATGTTTTCACTCAACCAGGGAACATGGCCTAAAAAGATAAAAAAATGCCCAGTTTTATCATCTTTGGTTCTTGGTTGGGATGGACTCAGCTCTGCCACAGCTGGTGCAAGGGCCAGTGAATTTGTCCCCATTTTGTGTTTTATTGAGGGAGTAAAGGCAAACCAGGATTTTTCTGGATCAATTCTTGCTGTTGCCATTTCTCTAAGTGTAGTTTGGGATGTGGTAAAAGGAAAGCAGGTTATATTCTGTCTTGCTTGTTCCACTTTTAATAATTGTTACTCCAAATTTTAGCACATTCCTTTGTCATCCCACATACGTATGGTAATGATGAGAGGCACTTCCTCCAGTGCTAGTCTGTTCTTTTAACAATCCACGAGTGACACAGATTAATAAAATGTGACATTTCAGGATCCAGAGTAAAATATGAAATAAAAAAATGACTGTTTGAGGAAAAATTAGTCATATGCAGAGGGACCTATTAAAGTTGCCTCACATATCAAGCCTTTGTTCTGAGCATGTGTGACTGGAAGTGCAAAGCTAGGCTGTCAGGATTTGTTTAGCTAATGATTCGAACTTGTTAAAATTTTAACCATGGCTCCTTTTGTTGTGCTTCAAAGGATTCGTAATGCTCTTTATATTAATTTATCTTATATTCTTTAAAGTATAACACATTTTAGTTATTATTTGGGTATTGATTTTCCTGCTTGGCGTGTACTGTTTATATGCAATTTTGATTTTTGAATATGGGGTTCAGTGTAAAAAAGAATCTGCATAAAATTCATAGCTCATATAAAAGTGCTTTTTTGTTATCCACTAAGACACGAGATACAAATCAAGTGCGAGAAGAGCTTGAAGCTAGACTGTAAGAAGTGAATGCTAAAACCTATCACAATCCATCCTTGTCAGAGAAATGCACATTTAAAATCCTTGGTCATGTATAATAATAGACTGTAACACAAATAGGATGCTCGAACATCAAACTTTAGAAACACTTTTGTTTTGAAGAGAAGAGAGGAACTTGAAAAGAGTCATGAAAGTGCAATGTGGGAAGGAGCTCCTACTGAGTTTTCAGCACGGCACTACCAGGCCTGTTATCTTTATCTGTCTCTGTGTGGTGAGCAATAATAAGAAAGGATTTCACTTTCTGTGTTAAGCTGCTGGGTAACCATCTGGTTACAGAAATGCATAACGTTTTTGGATTATGTTTGGCACAGGCCTGTCCTCCCATCCATCCCTGCCCACACTATAGACATTTTGCTCCCTGAGCTGGTTCCAGAGCCCAGTGGAATGAATGGAGATGATGTTGTGGGTTTCAATAGTTAATTTTCATAAATAATTTTTCTTACACAAACACTCAAAGCACAGAACCTGCTTCTCTCAGTATGCAGAGGGAGGTGGGCTCCAAATTCCAGGGTCACGAGAGTCCAAATGCAGTTAGCCTGTGCATACCCCCATGGTCATCAGAAAAAAAGGCCTCTTAAAACATCTGTGGCTTGAGAAATGCTTTGAAAAGATGGGTTCAAACTAAAACCAGGCATAGGGAACAGTTGTATAAGGTGGATCTTAGTAAAGCAAAGAACTGAACTTTCTCTTCTCTCCTAGAAAGGTGTGGCTGATCAGGAGCACCTGCTTTCACAGGGAATAGCATTTCTCCTTCATCTGTGTCTGCTGGGGTAGGTCTCCTGAAGACAGCCACAAGGAAAGATACAGCCTTACGCTCCTGTTAACAGACTAGACTGTGCTAATTGCATTTTTATAGCACACGGACTGTTCTTGCAGATTCCATTTGTATGAACTGTGTAGGATAAACATGTCTGGGTGGGTGTGTGAATCTGTACAACTCGGTTGGTTTAAAAGGTGTGTGAATCCTAAAGCACACATGTATACATTCAGTACATGCTTTGTAATTCCTTTCTGATGAAGGAAGAAACTACAGGGAGGATTACACTCTAAGCAACCCAAGAACTTTGTAATATACTTTGAAAGTACTATATACAGCACAGCATGACACTGAATATCTCCCAGTCTATGTGCATCTTTAGAAATCCTATTGTATTACCAGAGCCAAAGATTGGTTGGCAGGGTCAGATAGTGACCTTTTGGACCAATGTCTTGGTTGGAAAGACAGCTGTCTGCTAAGGAAGGCTGGGCCTCCCTTGAAATGGAAAATTAAAACTCTCTCCCTCTGAATCATTATAATTTTGAAATTAAGGGGCTCTCAGGCAAAGATATGGGAATAGGAATAACAGTCCTTTACTAGGAAAATTAAAATAAAAATACAGTAGCACAAAATAAAAACACTGACAGAGTCAGAACACAAACTGACACACTGTTGGTCAGGGTGTTGGGAGCAGCCCAGTGAAGTCCTCCTCCAGTNAATCCTTCCATCCCTTATGCATTGATAAGTTTGTTGTTCTTCCCATGTGCACTTTGGCACTGTGCTCCCCTTCTGCCTCCTCCTAGCAGAGAGTTTGTCGTGGCAGTGGCAAAGCAGCAGATGGAGGCAGCAGCCTCTTGGGCAGCAGAAGCCCCAGCAGCAGGACCAGCCACATTAGCAGGCTAGATGAAGGATGCTTCCTTGTCGATAAATATCATGTGAAGTGTTCTATCTGCATGAAAATGTGTGTAGTTTTCTGTGCAGAACCAAGGGGATTCCAAACCCTCTGCCCAGACTGGCAAAGCACACTCAGCCCTGTGCACGTCCTGAGATGCCTGTATGCTACAACATATTTTTGGATTTCTTATTGATTAATATCATGCTTCAGTGCACCCATCTGTCTGTGTGCTGGGTGCAAGTTTCAAAGGAAGATAAGTGATACACAATCAATTAAAAATGCAGGCAAAATTTAGGACTTCAGCAAATTTCAGTAAATTTTGAAAAATAAGGTGTTGCCAGATTGGAATGCTCAACAGGTTCATGCAGTTTTCCGAGTAAATGAAACCCATTTCATAAATGCAGTTAATACAAACCTGGGAGGCTGAATGAATAATGCTTCCAGCCCTCCTTGTTCAAAGAGATCAGGAAAACACAAGAGAGATGCAAAGGCATTCTGGTGTCATAACAGCCTGGGATGGAGTTGTGAGATAACTGCAGTGATTTCTCAGAGACTACACAAATAATTTCAAAGTAGTTTGTCAGGTCTGCAGTTTGCAGAGCAAAAGCTATGTCTCTATTTTACCACAGACACATTTTAACCTACCCTGCAAGCTCTGCTTCAAAAGTCAAGTCCCCAGCTCTCCCAAAGCTGTGTCTTCAAATCCATTTGGAGCAGTGGCTTCATTGTCTGTGTCAGGCTTGGCAGTCCAAGCTATTAGCTTAGAAGTTAGAGTGAAATCAAAAAGCAAAAAGCCTCTAAGAAACTTAACCTACCCATTTTAGCAGTCACTAAACCAGCTAACAAATAGAGACGATTTAAATTGCTTCACAATGCCAGCTGCTTGCAGAATACCTGACATCCTCTTGAGAGGTTAAAAAATAATCTATTTGCAGCCCTAAGGTTGAAGAATGCAATGAATTTAGCAAGCTCAAGCCTCACTGCACTTGTCTTTCATGCTACCAAATGTGTCCTTTTAAGATATTATACTGTTTCACAGCTGATTGAATAAAGAATTTAAGAAGATATCTTCTCACAGTATATCTGTTCTTAAGTCTCTTATCATTTCTTAATGTTGGAACACAGTCGTGCCAAAATCCACGGGGCAGTTGGAAAATATTTATACAAAATGTCATAGCTGATGCTTTTAAAGCTTTGTTTGAATATCTAAGGAGGACTTGGGTTTCATACTTTACAAAAAAA
>VYXD01005299.1:599228-728234 GCA_013397195.1 Hylia prasina
AAAAAAAAAAAGTGTTTATCCACAGACAAATACTGTGTATCACCAGGCTCTTTCCAAAGCAGTGGTTTAATGACACAAAAAGGATCAGTAAATTGCAACTTTAGATCAATAGATTGACAATGACCAGATTTGTCACTATAAATCCATTACAGTCAAGCAAATTACACAAATTACACATTAAATTATTTTGCCCCAGGGAACCTGCAGGTGATGCTTTGTGAGAGGCTGAAGGACCTGAGGTTTTATGAAAGCAATGTCATGGTGGGGGTGCATTCAGGCACATTTCAGTGTGTGTGTGTTCACAGAGGTGTTGATGGATATTTATACCTGTACACCCAGGTATGGATGTGCAGATGTACCAAGCATTTGTAACGTTTTTGTGCTCTAAATAATTCAGTGTGTTTGGAGGTATTTGAGACAAAAGCTGCCTTGGGATATCAGTAGGTCATACATTCAGTGAGAATTGGCTTCTCCATTAATGAGCACTGGCATGGAATCAATATAGTGTGAGTTATGCTGTCAGCCTGTTCATTTCAGCTTCATAAAAATGTAGAAGAAATATCCAGATTTCACAATGGTTTATCTGAAGCAGAAAGAATCTCAGTGACTTATTTTGCATACGAAATTGCTGCAAGGCTGAGAGCAACACAGCTCAGGGCCTTGGACAATTCTGGGTGCACAGGGGTTTGTGTAGAGGAGTCAATAAGCATTATAATTTTCCTGGTTTCTCATCCTAGTATTTTTTTCTGGGTGGATGCTGTGGGTTTTGGGTTTTTTTTAAGAACCAAGGTTAGTGATAAGAGCCCATATCGTGCTTGCAAAATTCACTGAAACTCTGTAAACCACTGACTGAGGTAAGAACATGAAGATGTTGAGGAGCAGAAATTTCTGCTTTAAAGCACTGATGAAGTTATTGCTCAAAGGTAATGAAGAGAAAGTTAAATTAAATTCTTTAACATATATGTGTCTGAAGTTGTAAAATCTCAAACAAAATCAGCCTTTATGTACACAGAATAGACCTGTGTTCCTGTTAGTTCAAGTGTGTGCAAAATGCTCCTGGTCAAATCAAAAGTCTTCAGCATCAGTATATGTTGGGCTCTTTTCCAGTTATAAACTGTTTTCTGCAGCAAACTGACCTTTCTCTGAATAGGTCAACATCTTCCAGGGCCCAGGGAGCACTGCCTGACCTATGTTACAGTGATGAATTTCTCAAGTGCTTCGCTGATATCACTGCAGCCACTCTGTTATATCTGGTGTGAGAACAGGAGCTTCACTGGGAGCTGCCTTTGTGTCTCCTCCTGATCAAAAAAACTTTCAATTCATTTCTTGCAGTGGTAATTAATTCAACAAAGGCTTGAAATCTAGTCCTTGAACTCTGCCAGGTGCAGTGAATGAGCAGGTCAGAGGAGAGAGCATTGTAGATGAGGAAATCTGCTAACATTTAACCTTGGTGGGTGCAATTTGTGTTTGTGCAGGAGAGAGGTCTGCAGAGGCACTGACAGGGATTTTGCTCCAGTCTGAGATTGCCTATGGATAAACAGGGTGTACCTGGTTTCTTTGTGACCTATTTTATCATCTCTGCAAGCACTGAAACTGAGATGGGTACTCCAGTTTAGAAAGTGGAAAATAGAATTAGTTTGCTTTGAATTAAGAATGGATATTACTGACAGACTCCATCAGAGATGATCAGGGCAAAGCTGATATTACATGTTCCTTGACAATTTTTCTCTCACTGAAATTAAAGACGTTTAGGCCGCTTTCAAACAAAGCTGTGTCTACTTCTCTAGAACTGCATTTGTCTGCCTTGGGGGACCTTCAGAAATGTCTGTTTATGATAAACCACTTCAAGCACGAAGTTTTAAGCCATGCAGAACGTTAACAACTATAAAGAAAAACCATGTCTGTTTAATTCAGATCATTTTCCAATTTATGTAAATGAAAGGCTTCCAATTTTTTTTCTTTTGCCCAGTTTTCTAATTTTCAGAATTAATTTTACATCAAAACAGGCAAACAAAACTGGTTGTATTTACTGGGATGTGTGTTTAGCACCAAAATCAGGGCAACATATACAATCTTGCAAAGTATCTCTGGGGTTGGCTTTGCATGACACTTCCATGAGTAAGTGGATAAATTCAGTCCAGATTCAGCATTGGAGTTATACATTATTTCACATCCATTTGGTTGTGGTTTTTGTGTTGATTGGAACCTGATTTCTGATCTGAGCTCACTGAGAAGTGGTGGATGTGTGGGAGTTATAGATTCCACAGGTGTTGGTGGCACTGTGCTCAGACAGCAAATAATGATTCTGTGTGAATCCCATCACCTATGGATGTTGTGCCTCTCCTGTAGTGAGGGAATTGTGTTGGCACCTTCCTGTGTGTGGGGAGAAAGAACCAATTTTTCCACAGGCTGTGAAACTGCCCAGCTGGGAGTGGTCAGATCAAAAGCCTGTGGGATGAGTGTGAGTTCAAACTTAAACCACCCTGTATAAGTTATACGTATAACTTATATAACTCAGTGGATTACTGAGGTTCTTTTAAGCACTCAGGGAATTGATTTGTTTTGAGGGTGAAGGCTGGCCTGGGAATGAAGACACCTGAAGCAATGGCCATGGCAGCCATGGACCAGCCCAGTGTCACCCTTTCCCTCCTGAAATTTGCTTTGCTTCCATCAAATACCAGACAATGGATTTTTCTCACAGGTCTAACACTGTCTGTGGCAAATCAGGTACTTTAGTGAAGGTTCTTGATCTGTAATCCCAGAGTCCCTGAGAAACTCATTTAATATCAGTCGGCTCTGACTGCCAGGGTCTGTGTGCTTAATGGGCTCTCCATAAAAAAGAATAACTATATTGGGATAGTATTGGGCCCTGTTATGTGCTTAATTGGTCACATCCATGGGCTGAAGTATGAAGGCAAGGAAGTACAAAGCTGGAATGCCTGTACCCAGAAGGATCACATTCATTTCAATAAAAATCTCCGCTGGATATTTTCAGACAGAATATTCTTTGTGGTTCCCACACAGGAAGCATAGACATGAAACTGCACCCTATGGTGTTTTGGTGATTTAAATTTAGAATTCAGCATTGAATCTGCATGGGTACAATTCACTGCTGAAGTGAATTTCCCAGCTACTACAGAATGTACCAATAATGTGCACTAAAATAGAGAACACTCCCAGGCCTTGTGCAGCACTGGGTTGTTGTGCAGTTTACAAGGGAGCTTGTAGAGCTACAGACAGAAAATAGCTGTGAACACAAAAAACAGAGTGAAAATATAGATAGAATACTGAAGTAAAGAGTATCAGTGAGACTAGGTGTTAGAAAGTGATTTATTATTTTTTTTTGCATTGTGTTTAAATATTGTTGAGCCAGCTTGGAAACTCAAAGGTAGAAAAAAAATCATGTCACAGATAAATAGTGAAGAAATATATTCTATGTATATTGAGAATAGATTGAACACATAATGTGTCTAAATTTAGGCCAAAAAAAAATCAAATGACATGACATTTCTTGGTGAATGACTTCCATTTCTTGGCATCACATATCTAATATCCTCATAGTGCTGTGGTAGAAAACTTATACAAGAATAATCCAATAAAGCAAAAAGGTTACTAAAGAGCCAATAAACTTGAGATAAAAGCCTTTAATCCCATGACCCTTTAAGAGGAAACAGGGGTCAGAGATTACCAAGGCACAGCTGATGTTTCTGGAATGTTAAATGCCCAGTGTTCTTGATTTGGCACAAACTTATGTACTTTCATGTAGAACTGAAGAACTAAATTTATAAAAATATTATTTAGTAAATTAAAGGATGTGGGGGGTTGGATTTTTAGCCCAGGTAACTCTTGCTGCTTTTCTGCTTCTTTTGCCACTTTTTTTTTTTTTTCCCTTTTTTTTTTTTTTTTTTTTTTTTTTTTTTTTTTTTTTTCCTTTCAATGATCCTTTTGAAGAGTTTTCTATGAGTGCAATATTTTGTATGGGAATGTTCTGTTCATTTTTTGTGTCCTGTTTAAATTTTCATGCATGTTATACATGTCTGTACACTGCTTTGGGTTGCTCTACTTTGTTCAGATGAGAATGTAAAAATTCTCCTTGTGAAACAGAAATATTTTCTACCATCTGCAGCATTACAAGAATAATTTCTTAATTTTATCTCCAGAGAGCAACCAGGCAGGGAAACATATTGTTATCAGGTTTTTGATGCTGCCAATCTGGAAAGGTGGATATTGTGTTCTGTTGCTGCACTTTGTCAGCACAAGCATGGTATATATTTTAGTGGTGTTTACATCAAAACCCCTAATTTACTTACATGCAATATCTATAGCAGTTTGTCAAGGCAGCCAGCTGAAATACAGGTTTTGCATTGTTGGTTCAGATATGACTAATTTGTGACTGAAAACCAGAAAGGATTATTTGTAAGTCTCTTGGTTTGTATTTTAATTGTACTTAGCTGGTATTTTAAATGCACCAATTGATCCAGTTTCAAACTCTATATTGGATTCAAGGAACAATTAAGAGATGGTATTATTTATATTTATTGATTATATTTATTAGGGAAGAGATAAATTGGTATAATGCAATATTTAAAAATACAGAATTGTGCCAATGGCTGCCCCCTAGCAATGACTAGTGAGTGGCAAGGAAGCAACAAGAATATATACATATATATGTATAGAATGCCTGATACAATCTCCACCAAAAGAAAAATTTCCTCACTGCTGTGGATCAAATAAGACAACCACAGTGGCAATGAACATTTTGATTTTCTTTGGCTTTAGGGAGTGGATTTGAACCTGGATCTGAACTTTTGGCAGGTGCAGTTTCTTACTGCCAGTGACAACTATGAGCTGGTTTCTCGTTGTTTTCTTCTGATAAGAGCTCCAGAAGGAGATCATGTACCAGAGGATAACCAAGTGATCAAATCCAGGTTTTACTCCCTACTATAAAATGACCTTTTAAAAAGTGCCTCATTTGGGGCTGTAGTATCCATTGATTTCTACTAATGTCTTTTTATCCTTTAGTGCACCATGAAAACTCTGTGGAATTTAATCCTGCAATTCAAACAGGTGTGTTAATAATTCCTGCTTAATAAGGGCAAAATGTCTTTACTCAGAAATTATGCTGGTTATTGTGGAACCAACAGAAATGCAGGACTAGATTTTATTAATTGTATCAACTCTCTGATTAAAATCCAATAAATTTTAGAAGATTGTTTTATAATCAGTATTTCCTAGTGTCAGTATATATAATCAGTATTTTCAGTGTCTGAAATTAATGTTGCAGTTTAAGACGCAAAAATAAGTTCAAGGAAAAGCAAAAAAGAATCAAAGTGAGCAGTGAGAAGATGAGATAGAAAAGACAATGTGTTCACAAGTGCCTCTTTCAATGGTGTTTTATCACTTATGAAAAGAAACTTCCTCTCTTAACCTGCCTCCTTCCAACAAAATTAGGGTTGTAATATCAATCTTGATAAATGTTCTCCTGTGGTATTTCTGGTATGTTATTTTTTAAGCAAGCCAGAAACAAGAGTCCCTTAAAACCCCTCTGCATGGTTGTTTTCAGTGGTTGTACCAGCACTGCAAAGAAATGTATTTTGAGGCTGACTGTCCAAATGAGCTGCGAAGGTGATGAAGTGATTGGTAGCTCTTTCCCCTTCCATGCCATAACTTCCTATGAAGTTCCTCTTGTGTGTCTCAGTTCAAGTGCTGGAACTGTGGAAATTTTCTTGCAAGTTTTTTAAGAGCCCTCTTTTCCAGTGGTTAATCTCCTGTTTGTTTCCAGAGAAAAATTGTCAGTAAATTCTCACTGCAAAGCAGGAGCTGAAAGAATGATTTTCTCTTTCCACTTCAATTATTAAAGCAGGCTGCCTAAGTTCTCCTGTCAAAGTACAGCCCTCACTTTCAGATGCTTATGCAACAGAAGAATACAGTCTCCACATTCCGAGATTCACACAGCAATTGTTACTATGAAAGATCTTTCCTTTTTTCTTTTCTTTTCTTCATTTTTCCACAAAATGTTGTCAGCCAGTTGAATTTTTCTTATAAAGTGGAGCGACTGTGAAACAATAAACCTCACCAAGTTTCCTGATGAACTTGTCAACAGTTAGAAATCTCGTTGTCATGGGAAAATAAAAAAAAGTTATGTGTTTCCTCTCCATAATGACTAATTTTACTGAAGCCATCACTCCATGGAAGTGCTTTTAGTCCTCACTCATTCTGGTTAGATTCTTGTTGTGCCTGAGCTGCTTGAAATACAGAAACATGTTGCATTTGGGTTTTGAACTGCTGTATGCAGAGTTTCTACATTTCTGTCAGGTGTAATTTCAATGCAGTGCTAACAACTTACACCTGTGCTGTCTTTTCTCCCTCCCCACATACAGGTGGTTCTGTTAAAACAGGCTGAAAATCAGGACATGGGAAACTTGGCATGTGCCTTTTATTTTTAACAAAGATGAGTGATATTAAGCATGGCCTTCCCAGCCACTCATCAGTATTAGTGTCTTGTGGAGCTGCACTGCTCCCTTCTTTATTTTAGTGTGTTTCCTTCTTGTGAAAAATGCCAGATTGACAGGCTTGAAAGCTGAAATCCCTCTGTTTATCTTGGGGCTGTGATAGTATAGTCAGTGACAGCACAAACATCCACCCTGCCTCATCTATATGCCTCGAGTGTGAGCAAAGATAGTGCAGTCTCCATGGCCATTAAATCCTGTTGATTCCATCAATAAGAATGCCAGTTACTGAGGGATGTCACAGTGACTTTGTGATCCGAGTGACTGCTCCAAACACACTGGATTGAGACACCAAATTCATCTCACATACCTCAGCACAAATACCATGGTAATGGCTTTCACTCACGGGGAATCTGGCATGGATTCAGAAGGTGTCTTAGATTTAAACCTCTCTGAAATTCAATCACCTTCCCCTGAGCCAGACAGTCCCTCCACTTACTTGAGAAACTTGTTCATGTTTTTTAACAGGTTCCTTTTCATGTATGAGGTCTTTCTTGTTTTCAGGAGCTTTCTATCAGAAAGAAAGAGTTTCTGGGATGTGTGAGGCACGTGAATAAGAATACTTAAAGACTGTGAATGTAAAAAACTGCAGTCTGGTGCTGCTGCAGGTATTTGATGCTGTTAAATGAGCTGCAGGGACCTGTCCTTAATCTCAATTTTGCCCCTGCTCATGTCACCACAGGGGTTTCAAAAGCCTAAAGGGCTCCAAGAGTAATGGGGTAGCCGGCAGCAAAAGCATCTTGCCTCCTGCCTCAGCTTCCCCAAATAATACGTGGAGATAAAAAAGCTCTGTGAAGATACAATGTTAAAAACAGATTAATTTATATTTTGGCATTTTATCAGACATGCAAAATTCTAAGTAGTATTGCCACCTTATTTAGCTACCCATCAGTAGATTAAAAAAAAGGGGAATATCTTTTAGAATTTTGATTTCATTAAGATTTTCAGGCTAATGAAATGTGGTGTAGATCATTTGCTGTCTCCTTTTTCGTTTTAGAATTCTTCCCTAGAACAAGCTCTAAATACTCTTAGAAAATTCAAATGCAAGTAGCAGCAAAGTTTGCTTCAAGACAAATCTGTAGAAAACATATGAGCTTCATTACTTATCAGGCAATATTTAACTGAACTAGTATGGTGAACAGATGCTGCTCTCCAAAGGGTGCTTTTATCTAGAGATCATTTTGAACATACAGAGAGAGAAAATGGAGAAAGAATTGTAGAAAATTTAGCTGCAAAAAAGAAACCCATATTTGGTCTAAAGCAGAAAATTAATTTTTTTTTATCACCCCAGGAGTTCCCTGTGTAGGAGGATTGTTACTGTGTGCACAGACTTTCCCAAGGAAAGCTTGGTGTGGTCGATAGAAAGTTCTTAGTCAGCCCCACAGACTGGCTTGTCTGAAGTGGCTGCAGAACAAACACTTTATCTGCTTTATCAGGCAGCTCCTCAGGAACCCCAGGCAGGCTCTCCATGGGAGCAAGTGGCTTGGGGCTGTGAGGAGAATTTCAGATTTGGTTCTGCAGTTGGTGAAAAAGTATCACTGATGGTGATTTGGTGCCAGTTCTGAACATCATGGGAATAGAATATCCTGATTGTTGGGGAGCCACAGGAATTGTTGATCCAGCTCCTGTCCCTGCACAGACACCCCACAGTCCCAGCCTGTGCAGCCCCAGCTCCTTCCTTTGGATGCTCTCCAGCAGCTTTGGCTCTTTTTTACCTCGTGGTGCCCAGAGGTGCCCCAGCCCAGGGCAGAGCAGGACAATCCCGTGGTTGCATCAACTCCCTCCAAACTGCTGTAGTGAACAAAACTTTTTCCAAATTTACAAGCCTATAAAACCCAAACTTATTTTATGTCAGCATCTTATTATTCCACGTGGACAGCCTGTTTGATAGAGAGAAGGCAAGATTGCAATTCCCTGGATGCAGAGTTTCCCATACCAGGAATAATGGAAGCTATGGGGTAAGTGTTAATCTGGTTCCTGATTTGATTCTGCAGTGGCAGAAATACAACTTTCAGCTCATAACCTGGAGGTACATCACAGGAGAGCCAATGTTCCTGTCATTCCTCAGATAAGCTCTGTATTTTGCTTGTCATTAGAGATGGTCCCAAACCATTTTGGATATCTTGAAAATTCCAGCATATATAATGTATCCCTAAGTCCTATTGACATTCCTGACATTTATGTCTTTGCTAACATATTTTATTCCTGTATACGTCTTTGGCAAGAAGGGAGGAGGTATTTTTACACTGAATATGAGTTTAGAGGTATCAAACGTCCAAATCAGCTGTGGCTTAGGTAATTTGAAATTTGTTTGCTGTTGACTTTAACAGTGTCTGTTGTTTGGACATGGGAGGAAACCCAAATATGGGAAGAAAATAAAGCTGTACCTCTAATATGAATGCCACAGCATGTTGTATAGGTCCTTTTAGGGCAGTGCCCCTTTGTTTTGGTATATGTGATTTTCACTCTTACAAGGTTGACCACATTCCTAACCATAACTAATTTAGTTAAACATATAAATATATAGAATTTACATCAAGTTCATCATGTCTGTGCCTTAAGGAACATACGTTCATCAAAAAATTCACTTGTAAGATCAGTTGTAAAAACACTTTCGACTTATGGCCACTTAAAACAATATATTAGTTATCAGTCAATGATTAACACACATTTTCCTCCTTAGATTTTAGGGCAGTGTTGAGTAGGACAGTGAGAACTAACACACATTATAATGCGTAAGTGCTACGAAATAATGGATAGCATCCTGTAATAATGTATTTTAATATTATTTATACATGTCTCTCTCACTGGTGTTACCCAGTGGAGTCACTTGCAATAATGTAATTTAAGAAAAGCACTGCATAGACCTGTCATCCATTTGTCCAAAATTGTCATCTTGGTTTACAGTGCTACTGATATTTGCTGTTCCCCTTTTCCAAACATTAATGCTGTTTACTGCTTTGCCTGGAGAGAGCCACAACCACGGACTGATCCCACGGGGACTCACAGCCAGAGCTCAGCACTCAGTGTGTCACAGGGGCACGAGGAAGAGCCACCCCTGATTGCTGTGCTCCTCTCTTGTTTGGTCACAAAATGCAGGAAAAGGGGCAAAATCTCAGGGTTCAGAGCTTCCTCAGAGTATTTGTTTATTTGGTATGGGCTTGGAGCAGTCTGACTACACCAAGCTACTTAAACTATGCCCTTGTAGTAAATAATAATTTTAGTTTTGTTAAATAACAAAATAACACAGAAGCATTTGGCTTCCTTTTTTAAATACATGTTAAAAGCACCTGGTAGAGGATTCCCATTGATAATTCATTATATCAATGTGGCAGGCTTCAGTAAGGAAAGATAAGTAATTTTAATGAGAATGCAGTGACAGAAGAATAAACAGAGAGAATTGAACAATGGGCATTGAACAATGGCACGAAAGTCTTGCTCTCCTCATGGGCTCTTTTAACTGATTTCACATGGAATATGGTCAGAACCTGTGTTCTACTGACGTCCTCAGCACAACTGCAGGTGAATTCAGTAGCCCTGTGACACTGGACAGCATCCATATTAGGATTATGCTGATAACCATGCTTCTCTGTCCTCATTTCACACCTGGATGTAGTTTCTAATATATGAAACATAAAGATGCACCTTCAGAATGCATTCCACAGATTTCTGCAAATGATGCAGTCCTCAAATAGCATTTTAAGCTCAGTGTGAGTGGCCAGGGAGCACAGTGGAACTCAGGAGTTTGCACTTGTAGAGCTTTACCTGCACTGGGTAGGGTGTAGCCTGTTCATCTGAGGATTAACAAACCCACAGGACATTTTGAGTGGCAATTATTCGAATTCACAGAGCTGGGAGCTGACAGAGAACTCGTGTTTTTCTGTTCCCATCCATGTAGACACACCCTAGATTTTCAGCCTTGATCTTAGGAAAGAAAGAAAGGAGGGATCCCACTGTTTATGTGAAATCCTCTGCTGAGCTCAGTTTGATTTCCCATGGAGAGCCACCCACCAGTGGGGAAACAGTAGACACAAACACATACACAGTGCTAAAATACAAAATTGTGTGTATTCTTTTAGTAAATATGTGTATCTGAGTAAACGGAAGAAAAAATATGATTAGAAATCTGCATTTTTGCAAGACCCATCTGCTGCCTGAAGTTGGGATATCTGAGATTTGCAAAGCATTAGAAGATTTTAAGATTAGAAGACTTAAAGAAAGCAGATGGCTTCATCCTATTTAATTTAATTAAATTTATTTAGTATGAAAAAGGGAGAAAGCTAACTGTCTCCAGCACAAAAGCTCTTTAAATGCATTAGTTCCTGAGAGGCCTGCAATCTGAACACTGCCACTGTGCTTTTTAGATGAATTAGATATTGTCTTCCTTCATTCCTTATAAATTGTGAGGCAGAAAAGCTTCTGAAGTTCCTTTTAATACAGGAGGATGCTCAGGCATCCAGTCTTGAATTGCAAGTACGTTACTATGGAACAGTAGAAGTGTAATTCAGAACTATTTCTCTTTCATGTTGTCTAATTATGTCCTGGACCATCCAGAAGATCTACTTAACAATGAAAAAAAAAAAAAAAAAAAATAAAATCAACTGAGAGCTATGAAACATCTCCTTCACTTCAGCTTTCTCCTGTCAGTTTTTATCCAAGATAACTGTAGGACTCATAGATCCCTCCTTTTAGAAATATTTTCTCCTGCTTATCCCCAGATTCACTAATGCTGCTAAGATTAAAAGAACACATGCAGTCTTGTGTGTGAACCACAGGCAGTTAATAATAAAGCATATACTTTCATAGATACTATACTTTAAAGCTCTTTAAGCAATGATGAGTTTCACACCTTCCGTGCTAGTCTGTTACAGTGTTTAATTATCCAGAACAATTTAGAACAAAAATCAGTACACTTGGCCTCATTAATGTAAGGCAAAGCAGAGCTTTTTTAAAGCAACCCCCAGACAGGATTTGTAAACATCAACTTCATTTTTATTTGGTACAAAGCACATTAACAGCAGCAGCAGAGAGAGAGCTAAAATTTTACAAGTAGAGAATTAATCACAGCGGGTGATGACAGGCTGGTAAAGTGTCTCATTAGGAAAAGAATAACAAGGAGTTTAATAGAGAGCCAGTGTTTTGTATGGATAATGGCCTGGGTTTTCAGAAGCTATTGGTGATTTGGGAATGCCTCAGTTCTGATATCAATTCAAAACACCTCATTTTCAGTAGGAGCTTCAAACAATTCCCTACAACTGCTTTAAAGCACTTTGAGGGTGAGGACGCCAAAGCCAATAGACTCTTTTATCCATCCCAGGCAAAATTCTTTCTAAACCACCTAAATCCACAATTTTCAGGAGACAACAGCATGGTTTATGAGGCAGATTTGCAGCTGATGTGAAATATCACAGCCCCAGATGTTGTAGGCAGAGCAGGGCCAGTTTGGGGCAGTGGAGATCCTGAACTCTCTGCAGTAGGAAAAGCACAAGTCAGTGTAAGGAAAAGCTCTGTGTTCTGGGGAAAGCTGCAAACACCCCCTTGCCTCAATCAGGCACCCACACCACTCAGCATCAGCCAGGATTTTGAAAATGCTTTATTTCTTGCTTGCAAAAGACATAACTAACCCAAGATCTCATGTGGAAAAGGGCATCATAAACCCAGCTGGCAGAAGCAGGAGACAGAACCATCAAAGACAAGAACAAACCATAACTTGGATCGACAGGTTGGAAAATGGACGACACCAGAAGAAATTCTGATGTTATTTCAGCTGTTTGGAGGATGAGGCAGTTTTAGGGTGCTGGGTAGTTTACTCTTGTGAAGTATGACTAATCTCTTCAAACAGATTATCTGTAAAAGTACCAGGTTTTTCTCTTTTAAAGCTTTTGCAATACATTTAAATGCATTATTTTGTTTGGGGGTTGCTCTCATGAGTGCTTTTCCTCAATTACTGAGCATATAATTTATGTAACCTTTTAACACCATATATTGCAGGTAGGCATTTTATGGCATAATTTATTTATATTTTACTGTTGCTGTGTGCAATAATGAGGTTTCTGCTGCTTCCAATTTCATTTATTAGAGCAGGCAGGACAATGGGCAAAAAATCATCATAACCAAGGGCTGAAAACATGGTAAGACTTTCAGCAATGCCTCATTTTCAGAGGCTTTTACCTGGTGTAATATGTACCTACATGTTAGTAGACTTTATAAGTGACATGGGAAGACGAATGTGCTGCAAAACAATAACTTGTGATGTAAAAAACCTAAAAAACTTGTAAAAGAAGTGAAGGTTTGTCTGTTGGAGCAAGAAAACAATTTTTTTCCTTCTGATGCTTCCTCCCCTCACCATTAACGTCACAGGGAGAATTTTAATGCTCACCCCCCAATCTGTTGAAGCCACATTGACAAGATTTTTAGTGTTAGCTATATAGCCAAATTATTTCTAGATATTCAATGCACAATAAATCTACTTAGGGTGCTTTGTTCTGATGAACTCATTTAAATGTATTATATTAAAAAATTACATTTTCAGAGGCTTCTCTAGACATTTCTTAATCGGTTGTCATGGTGATGTCACTGATTACAGTTTTTAATGTCCCATTTGAAGATTATGCACTACTTAATGATCCAAAAGCAGGTCTAATTTCTTTAGAGACAAAAAAACCCACAACCCTTTTCATGGAATGAATTACACAGGTTACTCATAGTACAAAATAATGAAAAAATGCAAGTGGTGCAATGTAAAGAATAATTTGGTTAAGATTAGAGGCCAAGAAGATGTTCTACACCAAGAAGCTTTTTAATAAATAGAGCAAAAAAATGAAAAAAAAAGCAGCGAAAACTAAAATTGTGGGTATGGGTGAGAGTAAAGAACACCTAAAATATCTTTGTGCAATATTCAACTCTCTTCAGAATTACAAAACAGCAATGATTTGGAAAGCATGAAAAATTATTTTGTATTTTAAAGGAGTTTGTTGTGACATTCTCAGGTCCTGGTGACACTGTCCCTCTGATTTAGGTGGCTTTGCAATCTGCAGCAGAGTTCTAGCTGGGAATTCAGTTTCAGCTTCACCTGAGCATTTTCTACATTTGGAGGGGAAAAAAGCCCTAAAACCTCATTACTTTTCTGTTTCATACCACTTTGCTCATCCTTGAAGGGTTAAATGTCATTGTGATGGTTCTAGAAATTTTAACATGGCTTTCATAAGCAGTTATTTAAATTTCTAGAGGTCTTGCTGTAGGTATTTTTTTTAACCTCCACTTTTATGGGTGTCCTAGACTGTAACATCCCTCCCATCCGTGTTCCTCCTGTCCCTCCAGTCTGGGACACAACAAATAAACTGCTTTGTCACCTCAGAACAATTGAACTGGTTTCCAATCAGCTCAGCATAAACCAACTGATCTCTTCCTAACCCAAAGAACTGCCTGAGGTTAGTCCAGAATTAATCCCCCTGAATTTGTGTGCCAGGGGCACCGAGTCCTCAGCAAGAGCTGCTTCTCTCAGCCCATCCTCTGTTTCACTGTTCTAAAACTTTAATGCTTAGGCTGACTTGTAACACACTGAAGTCAAGGAATTAGAAGAGTGAACTGTTTGTTTACTAGCAAAGGAATTGTAAAAACCATGGAGGGAATAGGGGAGGGAGAGAATAGAGGATAACGAGAAAAATTAAATTACAGGGAAAAAAATCCACCACCATTCACATTATGGGATCATTCATCTTTGTCTAAGGCCTGGGTTTGCAGAAATATTTACACACTTAAATCTCATTCCTGCTGGAGAGAATTAGGTATCTAATGCCTTGGTTTTTGGTGAATAAAATACTGCTTTACTTTCTGAAAAAAACCAATTTTTTTTGTGATATCCATTGAGAAAAGTCTGTTGATCAAGATTTAGGTTCTTGTTTTTAATTTTTTTGGCAGATTCCAGATTGCCGTACCTACTAAAACTTCTAAATCGGACAAGAGTCAGAACATAAGGAATAATAAAGATAAAATAAATCTGTTTTGTGGCAGATTCTGAAGGCAACAAAAGGAAAACTGTGTATTTTGAGCATAAGGAAAATTGAAGATTTTCATAGACATGAAGAAAGTTCTGTAGGTCAAGGACTTCATTCACAGTGCAATGAAAACAGCTTTGGTTTTGTTTGGAAAATAACCATCTTCTGGGTTTTTTCCTAGACAATAGCAGTCTCAGAAAATATGGAAAGAGTGAAAAAAATCTTTCAAAAGAACTGTGCTTTGTTCATTGACAGAGGGGAAGACTTTGAGGGGAAAAATATACTGTGAAAAAGGTTAAGTTTTGTTTGGTTGGTTTTGGGTTTTTTTGTTTGCTTGTTTTTAAAGCAAACCAAAAACAAACCCCAAAGGACTTTCAAACCTGTATTTTTGAGGGGTGGATTTTTTCCTGGTATTTGAACTAGGCCTACCTAGGCCTAGGGAAGTGATTCCTCTGTCTTGCTTACAAAATGTTGTCAAATACCACAACACTGATTCAGGGTTTAGCTGCTTTACTGACATTTGCTGCTAAGACTGAATTTTACTTTGCTCAGGCCTAATTTTACCTCATCAGAGCTCCATTACTTTAATGTCTGGCAGTAAGTATAATATGTATTAATGAAAACAACCCAATCTCCACAGAGATAACTGTTCTGATAACCTCTTGAAGGTTCATTTGTCCACAATGCAAGCACTTTGTAACAGTAAAGGATGATACCACAAATGTCTTTAAAAATCCATTAGAAGGGAGTCAGCAGAGGAAAGCTTATAAAGGTTGCATGATCTGAAGGTGATTATGCACATGCTGAATTGGCCAGAACCTTCTGGTGTTTCCCTGTAGCCAAAAAATACCATGTTCATGCTTGGCACATAATGAAGTTTGGAATATGGAAAGAAAATGGTTTTATTCAGCATGAAAGTTAAAGATAAAACCCTTCAGAACTGAACCTAATTGTCCTTTGAGGTATTTCTTAAGGTCAAAGCTGTACTTGATGGTAATTATAGTTCCTTTCCCATGAAATCTTTGCAATTGTACTAAAAGCAATGCCAAAACCTCCTGAGCTTTTACTGGCTTTGCTGCAGAGAGAAATAATGTTTCCTCTTTCTTTTCAGTAAATAATGCTAATTTAAAAGGTCATTGTGTTTTAGTTTTCCTGTGGTGGTTATAACTGCAATTAAACCAATATCAGTCAAAATAAATTATTCAGAAAAGTCTAAAATGAAAGAGTGAGAAGTAGTACAGAAAACAAATGGCCATTTTGATCAGGAGACCAGCTTCATTAGAGCCTCAGTTAAGAAATGAGCCACCACTTTTTTTACAAAAGGCAGACATCCTTTTTTGACATCCAGCTCCCTCATAAAGTATTTCCTTCACTCTTTAGCAGTAAGAAAAAGTTCCACATACCTTTGTGTGCTCCTGCAAAAACTTTGCATGTTTTCTGTAGTGCAGGGTCTGTTTGAGCAATGGCCCTTTTGAAAAGGAAAATAAATGTAGTGCCATAAAACAATCCTCACTCTCCAGCCTCCCCAGCGCTCAGTATCTAGAAAGCAAACAAGGACAGAAAAAGCAGGCAAACCCCAGATGTCCCATTCTGTGTTTCTCTTGGTGACTATTTAGGCCTGGCAGGCTGGGACTTCCAGGCTCTGACAAGTTATCTCCCTTTGTTTTAAGACCTCAGCTCTGCTGCTTTGCTTCCAGCCTAGAGTTTGCATAAATTCACACGCTGTCTCTGTCTTTTCTCCCCTCTCAGCCTGCTCCAGGCTGCTCTGAGGTGTTGTGGCTGTGCAGCTGCTGTTGATGGGAGTGATGCTCGATTGCTGTCAGACTCAGCAGCCTGGGTTGGACATCCCTCCTGCCTTCCCTCCTTCCATCCCTCAGTTCCTGTCTCTGGCATCTCACCGTGGTCCCCCAGCTTTCTCAGCATCAGCACTTCTCCTCTTGGATCTGTGTCCTTCTAATCATCCCATGGAAGCTCGAAGGCATTTCTGTTCCAGTTACTTTTGGAAGGAAGATGTTTTGGCCTGAGCACATTTCTGTATATACCCCTGACATTGTTAAAGAAAGAAATATCTGTAAGGTTCATCAACAAATAAGTTTTAAGTCATCTCACTCCTTTGGCCTTATTTGACTTAATGCTGATGTCTTATGTTGTAGCTTTCATGTGTTTTAGATTCTGTGCTGTCCAGGGGTGCAGTTCTGAGCCTCATATTAAGTGTTAGGAGGCTCTCTTCACAGAGTAGGGACACAAAACAAATCCTTTTCCTGCTGGACACCAAGGACAACTTTCAGCCCAGCAGCACAAACAAGGGTGGCTGAAGGGAGGAACAAGAAGGATGAGACCTCACAGCCTGGAGTTGGAATTGGACAATTAAACCCCAATATGCAAATGGACCAAAACTTATAAAAGTGTGAGACCTTGTGACCATTTGTCCATTTTGTGACCATTTTGGGTCCACCTTGGGTGTAGCCCTGGCCGGGCTCTTACCCTGCCCAAGGTGTATCTTAAAGGCCTTTTAATAAACTCCTGCTTTATTCTCTAGCTCTGTCCAATCTCTGGTCCAGGTCAGCCTTCCTGAGGCATAAATGCTTTCTCTTATTTTAGGTTTTATTTGTATTTGTGATCTGAGAAATCCCAGTGTCCCAACTGGCCTTTCTGGGAATTGCTCACCAATGCTTTTTTTCTCGGCCAAACTTAAACATTTCTTCTGAGGAAATGTTCAGTTTCTATATCTGCATAATCCTACCTTGGGAAGTTCATAAAAAACTCTGGTTTAGCTTCACTACTTTCAATGGCTGGGATTTTTTTGAGGAAAGTCAAGTCCTATAAGAATAAGAGAAATTTTTAATGGTGGGAAACAAAAAAAGTGTTATTAAAGTGCACAGGAGCACTATAATTTAAATGCTTTCTCTGTTCACGACAACAGACTGCACGTTATATCTTATTATCATTTACATGCCCAAACTGCAGTCTCTCATCTGTTCACAATAATGAACATTTATGCTCAGACAATAGCTTGTTTAGGCCAAATATAGGTCATTACACTTATTTGAAGTACTCATTCTATCTGGCATTATATGCTGACCTTTTCTTTCTCAGATTAAAGAGTTTCATACTAACTTATGCAAATTTTTACTGCTTTTTTTAAAAGTCCTTCAGTCAATGGATAGACATTTAATTCTGGATTGTAAACAGACTGGTGTGCATTAATACCATTGATGAAGTGATTAGCTCTTCAAGGTGGCATAAAATACGCTAAACCAAGTATACTTTTTTGTAATTGCATTTCAGAAAATATCATAGTCTTATTTAGCTACAGTTCAAGAGCAAAATACACAATACAAAGCTGATTTTCCCTCTAAACTGGATACCTTTTCCATACTGGCATTCGATTTGATTAATGTTTACATTAACAGCAATTTATTGGTCACTTGCTCAGCAGAAGCTTTCCAAAGAGACATTATATATGTTAATGTGCTGCTACTTACATCCCCATAAAACATACACAGATTACAAACTGGGAAATATTGGACCAATTAACACTGATCAGCAGATGTGTATACTGTTGTGGTATATGGAGAAAATCTGATTTTCAGCTCCATTTAGTCAGAATCAACATGCTGACCATCATTTTGAAGATGATGTAAACTTTAATACACATCAGCAGAGGCCTTATTCATATATTCAGCTTTGTTTTCCTCTAAATCTAAAATATATGATAATGTGGTTTAAGTTTAAGGTCTATTCTGCACTGGATTTGAAAATTAAATAGCAATCATAGAATAGCCTGGGTTGGAAGGGACCTAAAGTCCATCCCACCCCTGCCATGCTCAGGGACACCTCTCACTGTCCCAGGCTGCTCCAAGCCCCAAGGTCCAACCTGGCCTTGGGCACTGCCAGGGATCCAGGGGCAGCCACAGCTGCTCTGGGCACCCTGTGCCAGGGCCTGCCCACCCTGCCAGGGAACAATTCCATCCTCATATCTGAACTAAATCAATAAGTTACTGTATAAGTAAAGATACAGTGGTAAAACAATCCAAGGATGATATTCACAAAGCCCCATAAAATACATTTCTGTATAGATGAAAACTTAAATCTCCCCCTTTTTATGCTTCTTAGATATTTTTATTGTGATGCAGAGATATGAATAGAAAGAAATCACAGCAGAGCTAAAATCAAGCAGGAAAGACTTTAAGGCAATGAATGTGTTTAGAGATCATTATCTGTCTAGTACAATACAGCTTCCACTTCTGCTAAAAGAAATGCATCTCATAAACCCCCACTTCACTGCAGTTATGCCCAAGTGCATTCCCACCCAGGTGCACCATATGCCAGGGGGCAGCCACACTCAGGCTGAGGAGAAGGGTTGGGAGAGCAGCCCCAGAAGTGAGAGATCTTCCTCACAGCCCATCACCAGAAAGGAACGTGTCACTCCTGTTTACTCCAGGCAGTGCTGGGAAATGAATAGCATTAAACATTCAGCAACATTGTCAACCTTTTCTATGTCTGCATAAATTTTTAACTGTTGCGGTGTCCAAAATAATTTGTATAAGTTTTAAAGCTGGGGAGTATATTTGATCATATTATGTCTTTGCTAGTCGGGCCAATAAATTTAATTTCAGAGCACTGCTCTTAAAGTCTGAACTGGACTTTTTTTGAATCAATTTGAAATTAAATTTTAAGTTGGTGCCAGCTTCCTTCACATTACAAGAGGCAAAGTTTTTGCCTAGTAGGAGGTACCCCAGAAACTTGAGCCTGTTGTGTGAGATGCAGCTTTGACACCATGGAAATGCTCACAGCCAGGAGTGTCTGCTTCTCCTGTCATCACTGGGCATGTGAGATACATGTGTGATACACATACCTGTAATTTCAAACACAGATCTCATGTTAAGTTGCTGTTCTTATGGAATGCAATTTCCAGTATGTCTGTACAGCGAGTCCTACTCTTGGTGTGTTTTGGTCTCTTGGGCCTACCCTCTGCCCAGCCTTCAATCTCCCCATTTCCACGGGTATTTCTTCTCCACCAGCCTTGAAAACCTTTCAGACATTTGAGCAATATATCATATTTTCTCATCTGTTGTGGACAAGGTTCAGGTCATCCCTGCAACCTGTTCACCTGCCAAAATTGCTTCCTCTGACTTGTGGGGGAGGCTCTGCCAGAGTGTAACAGCAGTGAAAGGAGATGCAGGGACTTGAAGAGCTCTTCTCTGCCTAGTCAGATCTCTAAGCAGTTCAAATTTTATTAACCTCTGATTTGATGTAGCATTGCATTATGGCTGGCAAACAATGAGGGTGGTCCCTCCCAAAAGGCTTTGCTAGAGACCAGACTGAGGTAAGAAAAGAGTTTTTTCTCTGCCCAGAGGGGCAAACCAAGGCAAACTGCTAAGTGGGTTTTGCAACTTTGCTACCAAAATCTCCTTCTTAACATCCCTGACTGTAGCACCCTCATTTTGATGAGTACTTCACCTTAAGAAGAGCTTTTAGCTTCCAAATGACATCTTTTCTTGAAAACAAACAAGAAACATACAGAGCATGTAAATACAGGCTTTATTTGACTAAATATTTTAGGACTAAAAGGGTTTTTTGTTTTTTTCCCTGCTTGTGGTGAGAACTCTGCACCTCTAACTTTGGGTGCAAGTTGCTGTTTCTGTACAGGATGGAATTTTTCCCAGTCTAATCTTCTTGGGAACAAAATGTCTACAGATACTTCAGTAATTCAGTTTAAATTCTGGATTTGATCCCCAATGTGGGAATTCTGCTCTGACCACAGATATTTCTCTAGAAACCAGTTGTAGTGATAGTATAATCTGCTGATTTTTGGCTGCTGAATTCATCACTTTTCAGAAGTGAAAAGTCATTCAGGAAGAATATGCAGCATGGATATTAGATTAATCACATATTTGTTGAAAGAAAAAAACATAAGGGAATTTATGCCCTATATTCCAATGAATTAATTATTTTCTGCACATGTTCACAGAAGAGGAAATCTTCCATATTGCAGAGTCAAAAATTTTCCATTCCACCATATTGTGGATATAACACTGTCTTCCCCTTCTTTTGTACTTGGCCATCAACAAAACCAAAAGTTTTTACACATGTGCATTTTTTCAGCTTAGAGAGTAAAGGAGGGGCACTTTTTCTTTCTTTTTTTTTTTTTTTTCCCCCAGGAAGAAGAAAATCATCCATTGTCCTAACTGAAAGAATAAATAGTTTTCCTAGATTATGCAATATACCTTTTGAGAGTAAAGAGACTGAATTTTCAGTCATGTCAGTATAATAATAATTTAGCAGGCTTCCAAATTTATTGTCTTGTTGATTCTCATATCAATATGGAGCATATACCTGCACTGAACACAGAACAGCTGTCTCAGATCACTGAAAATTTGTTGATTTCTTCAGTTGAAGAGTTTGAATGTGTTTTCCTTTAGTTGTAACTCGAATGAAAAAATGTTTCATGTTATGTCATCATGTAACTGTGTAGGAATAGAGGTAAATACCATGTAGAAGTACAAAGAGGTGCCTGTGATAGATAAATGAATACCCTGTGCTGATGCTAACATTTAAAAACAGGAATCTGTGACTGAAGAATATGAAAGCTGGCAATGAACACTGCTTTCCCTCAGTCACATGCATTGCACTGTTTGGGGCCTTTAAAGTGCCTTTTATTTAGGTTTTCAAAATTGTCCTCGTTCAAACACTTGTGAATTTCTCTGTCTCCTTTTTATTTAAAATCACTGGTGATTGAATGTGCAAAAACAACCAGGCAGCTCTTTTCAGTCCCTTTTTGTGCATCGTGTTGGGGTAGGTCATGGTTTGGAAGATGCAGAAATTGGTGTGGACTTTAAACATTGGCACAAAATAATGTTTTATGTTTATGTTTCTTTATATGCACGTGAACACCTCTAGATGTGTAAATGTACACCTTTACCTCATGCTCTGGCAGCCCTCTGAGTACTTTGTCTGTTTTACTTCCAAAACAAGAAACCTCTTTGCACTCCTCATACCTCAGATCAATTTAGAAGAGGTAGGAAATTAGAAAGGAGCCAGTAAATCTTAGGGAAGTAAGTGAAAAGTTGTATATTGGGAACAAAGAGAAAGAACATCAATTGTAGGCAGCAGAGACAGTTTACCTTTTTCATTCTTCTGTCAGTTTTGAAAAAACACGTTATCTAAGGGTTAAGAATAGAAGAATGCTAATATTGTGCAGAAATGTTTGTTCTAGATCTCAAATTCCAATTATTGCCGATAGTACATTGATAACTTAATTTAGCACAATTTTTATAAGCCACCTGAGCTGCCTGCTGCACCTTGGATGGCTTCAATACTTGCTCTAATCCATGTGTGAGTTAGCATTCCGTGAGGAATAGGGAGTCTTCCAATTTATTAACTGAAGTATCTTACATCTTTCTACGCTAGAAAAAATTTTATATTGACATATCCAGAGTTTTTATTGAAGTTATATTAGTGCTATCTATCAGGGATATGCTAGAAAATCTATAACTTCCACCAAAATGTTGCCCATGTGAGCAATTCAGTTTATGAAGTACAATCTTCCCAGGCTGGCTTAGTGCCTCCTGGTTCATTTTTCAAGCTATGTGATGTTTAATGAATTTGTCAAAATAAAAACTAATACACAGTTTCATGTCTATCATCAAATTATGCTTTGCAATATACAGCTAAGGGTATGAAAAAAGACACCTAAATGAAGATCTGCAAATGGAAAACATCTCAGGTCTGTGCTGTTCTATTTCTTGTTTTGACACTTCTTCACAGGCTCAGAGATGTTTTATTTTGGTTGCAATTGCACTGGGAGTTTGTCCAGATGAAGTAACGACATGGTTTCATTATGTGCAGCATGTAGATATTTGTCTGCAGTCACCATCAGGCCAGTCAATATATTTGCAAAAAAAAAAAAAGGGGAAAGGTTGAGAGGTCTTTATGACCTTGTTTAAAGAAATCCCAGATCCCATTTTCTAAACTACTAAACAGATTTTCAGACTCATTTGTTTTCTCTTACATATTAAGTCAGAACCTTGTGGCAACTAAGAGAGTGACATTTTTAAAACAGCTTGACATGATGTCTGACCTGTTTATACGACTGCATCACTTTCCCAGGGCCTCCAGTTTCTTTGAACAAAGCTAAGAACAGTAAACCTTTGGGAATACTAAAAAGAAAAATGATTTCTCTGTGCCCTGCTCTGCAGGCATGAGTAATACATGCTGTACTGGCTACCAATTTTCATAATCACTGGCAGTTGTCAATCATCATAAATCAGTCAGTGCTGTGGCCTCTGAGGGATCTCACAGGTCACTGCAGACAGCTCCACGTGTCTCAGATTTGATGGAGGGAATAATGACACAGTGGTGAGAGGAGAGGACGAGACCCATCGCTTCTGGACTGTGAGTCCTGTGAGGAGCAGCTGAAGGAGCTGGGGTTGTTTAGCCTGGAGGAAAAGGAGGCTCAGGAGGGACCTTTTTGTTCTCTGCAACTCTCTGAAAGGAGGGTGGAGTCAGGTGGGAGTCAGCCTCTTCTGCCAGGCAACTAGACCTAGGAAAAAAAGAAAATGGCCTCAAGCTGTGCCAGGGGAAATTCAGCTTGAATATTAGGAAAATATTCTTCATTGAAGGAGTGGTTAAGCATTGGAATGGGCTTGCCAGGAGAGTGGTGTGGTCATCATCCCTGGAGGTGTTCAAGAAATGAGTAGACAGCAGCAGAACGTGTTCAGAGAAAAGTGGGATTTTTTGGTCTTGGAGGTCTTTTCCAACCTTAATTCTCTGGTGATTCTGTGATTCCCATGCCATTAAATGCTGGGTATGCACCCCTAAACCTGGGGGCCAGGGCTGCAGAGCTCTGCTCTCACTGCAGCTGAGCCTGGGCTGACACTCTCAGCCTTCCTACACACAAAGGTTCAGGCATATTAAGCTAATAAAGCATATTAAGAACCCACTGGTGGGGCAGTGCAAATTACAGGGAGTAAGGAAGCCAAACCTTACAGCAGAAATTTATTGTGGAGCAAACAGAACCATCAGAGGACATATTCCTGTATTTCATCAGGACAAAACTCCCTCTTAGGTGTATCTTTCTAAACCCTGTACTGCCACTGTTGAAGTGATGTGGCCCTGAATTTACTGCGGAGATGATTTTTATATCCATTGATATAAATTTTGCTTTTAATAGCAGCACATGAATGGAATAATATTTAACTGCACATAGCCTTTAAAAACTTGTGCATGATACTGGCTGTGCAATAGTGCACCAGAGGGTAGGCAGAAGCTTAGGAATGGGTGTGATCCCGTTGGATCAGGGATGTGAGGCAGGAGCTGTTGGATAGAGAATATCTGTAGCAAGTAATCCTTTTGCTATGGAATCCAGCATCCACTGGTCAGGACAGTGCCAGTCCAGGCCTGGTCCCAGCACAGTCACACCACTCCAGCCCCGTGCAGGCAGACTCTGGCAGCTCTCCTGCTATTTTAGTGCTTTGCCCTTCTTGTTCAGGAGGTGATTCCTCTGGGGCAGTCTGCAGAACCAGTGCCACCATCACTGAATCACCACATTGGTTCTTGCAAAGAAACACAGAGGGCTTCTGAACTAAAATGAGATTCTAGGGCTTTTCTGTGGGGCATTGGTTTATTATGGTTTTCTGTTTTTTGGGGGGGTCTTGTAGTTAGTTTCTTTTTTTTCCAGTCAAAGCTGAAGTCCCTGTGAGAATAAAAATTAAGAATCTGAAAAAGGCAGAGAACTCCAAGTAAAATGGTGACCATAGGCAGGTGCAACTCTAGGAATTCACAGGAAAGGTGGCATTAAAAGCCAATTTCTTGAGGCCTGGGACTACCTCAGAGGGGTTAATTGAATCTTTCGAAACATTTCTATTGGTCTCAGAGGATATTGTCTGAGTAATGAATCAAGAATGAGGATTCCTTGAAGGAATGTTCATTAGCATAATTATGCTCATTAACATAATATGTTCATCACTTTGTATGAATCTGATTGGCTTACTTGGGATTAAAAGCCTGAAGCTGCAAAATTGAGGACAACCTTTGCTGGGAGCTTGAGGACTTTACTGCTCCAAAGATTTGGGATTGTAGGTCCAGGATCCCATGTTTGCAGCAGTATCTCAAAGATATTTTTGTTCACAATTATAGTATCGCAATTATTATTCTGAAAAAGGCTCTCAGACTTTTTTTTTCACTGCCAGAACGTTTAATATTTGCCAGAGACATTCCTGTGAGACAGAGCTGTACATAGAAGTGTATTCTGGAAACAGTTAATATAGAACCTCTGTGTAACTTGAGTTCACTTATTCTTGATAATAATGGAATGCTAGGTTGGCATCCTAATGTCCTATTTTTCTGCTTAGTTGGAACCTGTCATGTGCATGTTGACATTAACAGGAAAGCTGAATATGAAACTTGACTTCGCTACCTAGAACATTAAAATTTCAGTACATTCGAAAAAGAAAAATGCAAACATTTGAGAGGTCATTCTGCTTGTTCATTTGTTTACAGTAAATTGCATGCAGCTCTCATTATATCATTTATCTCTCGTAATAGCTTAATTTGGACTCCTTCCAAATTAAAATGGAGACAAAGTCATTGTTTTGCTTTTTTCAAAAGAGATGCAGAATTTCCTATGAATAAGGCAATAGAGCAATGTCTTGAATACTAAAAGGAATACACAATTTCATTCTGGTAGCTGTGTTGGCAATTGAGTTAGTGTGTTTCCCTTGCTTAGATGGCTAAAGCAAATAATGGTTTTGTCCCTTCAAATGGCACTGTGGAATCCAAGAGTTGATTTCCGCAACGTGACTCATGCATCACACTGTCGTAGCTCACATATGGTCTCCTCTTCCAGAAGAGTTTCTTGATGGCTTCCTGGGTGATAAAACACATCTCTGTACAGCTGATACTGCTTCCATTGCACCCTCCCCACTGCAGAGGGAGGACCAGGGGGTGAACACTGCTTATGTCTGAACATTCCCTTTTAAAGGCAGAACGTGATATTATTGCTAAAATCAGAGCTTTCAAAGGTGATCAGACAATAGCTATTTTTATAAGGAGAGCCATTCCATAATGTTATGCACATGAGCATTGCCTGTTGTCCCTGACAAAGTGAGCTGGACTGTCATGTCAGCACGTTCAGGTCGCTCTGATGGAGCTGGTTCTGGTTCTGAGGCTGTGGTGAGACTGGGCCAGTGCCCAAATACAGGCTGGGCAGAGGGGCTGGAAAGCTGCTGGGAAAGGCCCTGGGGGTGCTGGTGACAGGGGCTGGACACGAGCCCAGGGGTGCCAGAGGCCGATGGCACCTGGCTGTGCCAGCCCTGGGGTGACAGCAGGGCCAGGGCAGGGCCCGTCCCCTGGGCTGGCCCTGCTGAGGGACCCCGAGGGCCGTGCCCGGCTCTGGGCCCTCACAGAGAGGGACATGGAGGGGCTGGGGGTGTCCAGGGCACGGAACGGAGCCCCAGGAGGGGCTGAGGGAGCTGGGAAGGGGCTCAGCCTGGAGAAAAGGAGGCTCAGGGGGGACGTTGTGGCTCTGCACAACTCCCTGCCAGGAGGGGACAGCCGGGGGGGTCGGGCTCTGCTCCGAGGTGGAAGGTGAGGAGGAGGAAATGGCCAAAGGGTGTAGCAAGAAAGATTCAGATGGGATATTAGGGAAAATTTCTTCATGGAAGGTTTGTCTAGCTTTGGAACAAGCTGCCAAGAGAGGTGATGGAATATACCATGTTTTCAAGAACATGAGTAGATGTGGCACTTGAAGAAGTGGTTTAGTGGGGAACATGGTGCTGGTGCTGATTGTTGGACTTGATGATCTTCGAGATCTTCTGCAACCTTAACAGTTCTATTCTGTGAAAGGAGAAGCCCCAGAATGAGCACCATCCCCTGCCTGGGGTGCTCACAGCAGGCTGTACCCTGTGGAACTGTGGTCATAGAGCTCCAGGCACTCTGCAGCCTCCTGCCCTTCAGAAGGTGCCGTTGGTCACTGTCTGTGCTCCCATCCCCCTTTTATGCTTGTTTGTAAGACCACAGAAGTCAATTTCAGTTGAACAAATCATGACTTTGATTACAACCAGGAAACGCCACTGCTTTTCATGTAGACATTCCTGGAGCTGTGTGGGCACTGAGAGCAGATTTTGACCCCACACCACTACCCAAAGTAAAAAGGAGATATCAAGAAGAGCAATTGTATTTTTCCAAACCATCCTACAACAATATGAAGCATGTACTGAAGAATAACATAATTCATTGATATTTAAAGAAGTGCGGTTCAAATGTTTATACTGGAAAATGTCCAAGACACAACTATTTGCCACATATTTGAAATATTCTCCTCCATAACAAGTGCTGACAGGAGGTCAAAGAAACCCTTTAACTCATGCCCTGGAGATACAAACACTGTTCATGTTGCCTTTTAAATATTAGCTAGTGGCTGTTCTCAGTTGTCCTATGAGTTAACTAACAATTGTAATCATTACTATCATATGCTCTTACAAACCTCTCAAGGCGTGGATTTCAAAGAACTCTGTGAAAATCTGGGGGTGCCTTTTATTTACCAGTTTTGCAAACAAGGAGAGTGATGTGGTTGGGATTCATGATTTGCTGAGAAGCCCAGGTTGCCATAATGCATTTCTAAGAGTAGCACTTAGGAGATTTTGGCTCACAGCCAAAGGATCACTTCACAAAGCCACTTTGCTTCTGATACCTGTGCTGAGAGCCATGTAACACTGATTTGGAGATGAATGGAAAGGGAGAGCAGCACTTTGTGTACCAGCAACACTGAGCTTTGCAAAACCTCAGATTGCTTTATCAGAGATTTCTCTCCTGACTACAAAGTGACCTGAGCTGTTGCTTATTTGACAAGCAGGGCCATGGTCCCCTGTTTTTGGATGGTTATACACAGCAATGCTCTCTGTGTGCTTTCCTCTGAGCAATTCTGACTGCTCTACCCACTCTTGAAGATTTTTATTTCATTGATAGTAAGCCCTGATGGGGCACTAAAACTTAGATCTTAGCTCAAAGTGGAATTGAATTAAATTCAGTGTGAGTGGTGGAATACACAGTGGTGGTTGGGGGATAAACTTGAGAGCAGAAAACCCTGTGAATATTTTGCTTCTAGAGCAAGTGTGGCATCACCAGTCCCATCAGAGATGTGCCAGAAGTGTCAAAAATAAAATGACCTCAAGTAGATCACCTACTATTTAGAAGCAGAATTCATAGCTAAATTCAGGTGATTAAATTCTGTATCAGGAGATAAAGGTTTGATGCCTGGGAATGTTTTTCCAACATGCAGGAAACGAAGGCAAGGAAAAGCTCTGAAAATGAACTGGAACAGATGAGTGAGGTGTAATTTTCATCCTGCTTCTCTTCTGTGCTCTTCCTCTCCCCTCTCCTGCCCTTTGAAGATGTAGCTCCAAGGTCAAGGGACTCAGTTTTGCACTCAGGAGCATCAGGGAAATGTTGCAAAAGGGAGATGGGGGAAGGAGGGAGTGAAAGAGAGAAGAAAGCAGCAGACACCTTGGAGACACTCACCAACAGAATCTAAAATATTCTTTTTGAAACTAGACCACTGTGCAGCTGGAAAGTCAAAGGATGTTAAGCTAGTCAGTAGCATGGAGTGTTTGAATCCATTACAATGAATGAAACACTGGAAAAGAGAATATCACCATTTTTTTCAATTCTTTGGCCAATAAACAGGACAGTAATGCTTTTAATGGGTCCTTCTGCTTCTTCAGGTCTGGCTGCACAGTGTCTCCCCTCCTCAGGAAGCTCAGTCTCTGCACACCAGGTGTGCATACACTGCACTCAATTTGTCCAAAAGCACAGGCAGAAAGAATCTCTAAGTCACAACGTTTAGGCTGAGTTAGGTACTCTTTCTCATACCAGGAAGTATCTACAATGTTTATATACCTCTAGGTTCTTATCCAGTACAAATCAGGACACTTGGATCAATTAAATTCCTCCTTTTTAGAGCCTGTGTTTTCTGTGATTAAGTTTATGGTAAATAGCCTTGACACCAAACACTGTTCCTGTTCTAATTTTGTTATGATTTCTGGTATAGCAAATACCATAACTAAGGCAGAAGTCTCAGAGTTTGGTCCCATTCTGGTTCCCCTGAATCCATGTATACCAAATATTCATCTTGGAGGGATTTTTTTTTTCCTCAGGGACAATAAGATTGTGTCCAGATTGGCACATCCAACCTTATGTTTCCTGACAGTCTGTTTGCCCTGCAGTTTTGACTGCATTTTTTTCTGAAAGATGTTAATAAACCATCTTCTTAAAATGAAGTACTTTTAATTAAAATTTTGACAAAAGAAAAAAAGATTTTGTATGGCTGGATTACAAATTCATTATCATCATCTGGCATTTGTCTAAGCTCTCAAGCAAGTTGCATGATCTGTTTGGCTAAATTACAGTGAGAGACCAGAGTTATGTTATGTATTCCATCTTTTACTACATTTCCTTGCCTCTTCCAGGAGCCACAGTTTACCCTGCCAGTCCCCTTTTCTCTTCTTGTCTGGCTCTGGGAGGAAGCAGAGTTTCAGGCAGCTCTGACTATTGCTGACTTCAATCTGAGCTCAAAAAGAAAGGTGGTTTCCCCACTTTCTAAAGACCAAGATGAAAACTTTCCAGTGCTTTTGTAGGTTTGTCTGACTTTCCAAGAGAATTGTTTGCACATGATGCTCCATTGTTTAGAAAGGAACAACTAGGTTATTTTCTCTGTGTTGTAGTACTTGGTTTCCTACCTGTCACTCCATCGTGGACATCAAAAATTAATTTTTATCTACTTGCACTCTGTTCTGCAGGAGAATTTCTTTTCCCTGTTTGCTTTAGCTCTTAAACCTTCTCTGCAAAACCCTAATTTAGCGTGAGCCGCTTATAAAATGCAATGATATCGTTTTTCATTCGGTGTGTTTTTAGTTCTACCCCTGTGAAGGTGCCTCAGACCAGCTGAGCATATTAAATATTTGAGAGTGTATAATACCAGCAAAGGAACATTTTTATCAATACAGTTTATGATACAATTAAAGAAATTGAACTGTTGTGTGTAGACAGAGCCCTAACTTTGTAACACTGGGTTTATTTAGGCCTCTGAGCTAGTCCCTTTAGCAGAGGCTTGCTGTGATATATATTGGGAAAGCTGTAGAGGGGAGCAATAAATCAGTGCTCTTATCATGTCCTCTGTCACTACCTGCTCTTTACTGGGAAAATTGATAATCAAAGCAGCAAACAGAATTCACTGAATCCCAGTCTTTCAGCCATTCACCAAAAAGACAGGCTGCTCTGCTAAAAAATGCTCTGGTTTGGGTACAACTTTTAACAGTAAAGGAGTGCTGGTGTCAGAACTGCTTTTGCCACTTCCCTGAATGAAATAAACTGGTTTTGCTCAGTGTGACTGCGTCTACCCCAGGGCTTTCATTGCTACAGAAACACTCCTGGCTGACATTGTTCCGAGGAAAGCATCTCTATCTAGCTTTAGTCTAAGTGGGCTCTCAGGAATAGGAGAGCTCCCTGTGGGTACAGGGGAAGTGGGAAAGGAGCAGGGCTGTATAGGGTCACCAGTGTCACAGCAGCAGGTGTGCAATGCATGGGATGGCATTTTCCTGTAACACTCTGGCAATCTAAACATGTGCTGGAGAGCTTGTCCCACACCCCCATTGGGTGGTTTAACACACATTTATTTAATACTGGTGCCTAGAGTGAGGTGAGGAGCACCTTCAGTAATTGCAGGAGATGAGCTTGGCTCTGCATTTACTTATTGATGGCATGTCATAAAATGCACATTCCTGCCTTGTATCTGGGAGATAGTAATTAATGATAAATACTAGTAGTTATCTATTTCTTAATTGGATAAATATACATTTCAGCAAGGAACTGGTCATATTTTATGATCTAATTAAAAGAATGTATAAAAGGGCTATTGCATGCAGTGGTCTATGATAATTGAGAAAGACAAATAAACCCAGGCTTTGCTGCAGGCTGTTTGAGACAAGGAATTCTGTAACAAAATAGAAAAGTGTGCAGTGGATGGACATGGCTTTGCATGGCTGATCCACCCGTGGAAGGGTGAATTCACGGAGCTGCTCCCACTGCTCCAGCAGCTCTGGGATGATGCTGTACACACAGCCTGATGGAACAGCATGTGCTATCTGATTCCATTGCCCACAGGCTCTTCTGGTTCAGGGCATCTGGCAGCTTGCAATGAGCCTTTCTGTCCCAGAGCTGCAGCCAGGACTCGGAGCTGCTGCTGCACGGCTGGCCCAGGGTCCTTTCCCTTGGTGCTGGCAGCTGCAGGGAAAGAAGATTTGGAAGATTTGGTTAGTAAGGCAAACTTACCTAGGACGCCTCTGCTACCTGCTCTGCCACCAATTTCCTTCTGCTTCCGCCAGCAGTTTCTCCTCTCTTTTATTGTCTCCATTTTGATAGAATCATGTATCTCCAACTATCTCCAAAACACAAAAAAACAAGCAACCCCCCACCCCCCAAACCCAAAAAAACATAAAAAAGAAGAAACTAACAAAACCCTCAAACTCCCCAAAATAACCCCCCAAAACCAACCAACCAACAAAAAAATCCCAGAAAACCAAAAAACCCAAGCCACACAGAAAAAAAACCAACCAACCAAACAAACAAAAAAACCCCCAAAAAACTAACCAAAAAAAACCCAACCAAACAAACAGAGCAAAACCCCAAACCAACAAAGCAAGGGCAAAAATAGAAAACACAAAAAACTGTTAAAGAAAAACTGCCTGTCTATCCAGGAGCCACTCACACAATTAATGCAACCAAGATGTTTTCACAAAATGAATTCCTCAACCAAAACTACTTGCAAATTGGGGAACAATTTCTAGTGGAAAGGTTTATGTAGGAAGATAATAAATAAAAATGTTGCATGGGAAATGATGCCTTCATCAGGGTTTTCAGCATAAGGAAATATTCAGTAAGATCAGGAGATCATGTTACTCTATAAGAGTACAATGCAGCATATGTTGTCAGTCTGAAACATTTTGATGATCAGAATGAAATGTTTCATAACTTTGTTTTTATTCTGATTTGAGATGATAAAAAAGTCCAAACATTATGAGTCTGTGGAAACAAATTAATATCTTGACTTTCCTGACAGTATAAAAAAGAGTTTCTCTTCCTCACATTCACAAAATCACAAACCAGTTGAAGCGGGAAGACAGCTCTGGAGATCTCCAAAGTGAGCACACCCCCACTTCTGTGAGATTGTTCTCCTTTGGTAAGGAAGGTCAGATTTGTCCCATTTTTAGCAGTAACATGCCTAATCTCAAATCATAGCAATGCACACCCAATTTCTGGCAATACTTACTGCATCTTTATTTATGGATGGAAAATGCCTTTTCTGGAGAGAAAGAGAAGCACCTGACAGTTCTTTGAAACATTCACTATGTGTAAACACATTATTAGTATTCTGCAATAAATATTTGCTTCCAGTTTTAAGACCCACAGTAGAAGTGACTTGTACTCTGAGACTGTTTTTAAAATCTTTCAGAAGGCAGAAGAGTCTCCTGTAGTGCTAATTTGTATACATGAATTTTAGTACAAAACAACCATAATTTCACTAACATGAAATATTGATGATGCATGTTTCACAATTTCATGAAAGAATTGACTGCAATAATAATCTTCTCCTGGTCATGTAAAAAATCTCCTCTGAGCCTCTAGCTAAAATCTGACAATTGGATAATTCTGTGGGAAAATAGATTTTTGCTCCAGTACAAAACCAAACAGGCTATGATTTGTTTCCTGAATGTCACTGGGAAAGCTCATCTGCAGTCATCAAATAGAAAAATGAACATATAGGATTGGTGCTGGTGTCCTGCCACAACACTGTGAAGAATACCTGCAGCCCTCCTGTGATCCTTAGAAAATGGTTTGGGTTGCCTGGACATGTTCAGTGAGTCCAGACTTTGCTAAATCAGTCCTGCCTAAAACAGAAACTACAGGTTTTGTCAGTGACTGGACCAGAGAATTTACAGATTCATTATTTTCTCACACAACCAATTTCTGCTTAGGATAGGAGCTACTGCAGTTCATTTAACTCCAGTCAGGACAAATTCCCCCCAGGTCCCCAGAAAATAATTCAAAGTCCTACATAAAGTAGAGCAATGCCAAAAGTAGCCTGTCCTCTGCACTTATGAAACCGTGAGTTGTTATGGTGAGTAGTGCTGACTGTATCTGGGCTAAAATAATTTTGAAAGGAGCAGTCAGAGTTCATAAAAGTGGGTTGGACTCATGGCAGAGTTCCATGTCTTAATGAGATTGGTGTTTGTGTCTCTTTCAAGTTCTCTGCTGGGACACCAGTGCAATTCTGTTGTGCTCCTACATATTTAAATAAGACTTTGCTTGCTTTGGAGATGTGGTTTAAATACGCTCAAGAATTATGCAAAACCCCTAGGTTTGTGAAGCCTTCAGCACCATTCCTAAACCATTAAGATAGGTTTGAAATTGCAGGGGAACACAAAAACACTGTAATTAAATTCAGAAGTTTGTGTAACATAGATGAGAGTCATCGTTTGAGGCAGCTCCTTGCCATTAATGGATTTTGCTGAAGAAGTTGCCATGTGTCAAAAACCCAACCAACCTAAAGAACCCAGCTGTTCACACGGGAAAAACCTAAACTTGTCCATAAACTGCAAAGCTGCATTTCCATAATCCCTTGCCTGGGGCTGGGCTGGTGTCAGCTCATCCCAGGGAGGCCAGAGCAGCGGCACCTGATGGCACACCATCCAGATGTTCCAGAGGTGCTTAACCCTTCAGTGGTGAGGGGGAGCTCTGCCCTGGCACAGCTGGGTGGTTTCCAAGGCTGAGGGGGTCTCTGTTCTGCTGTGCAGACACCAAGCTGTGGCTGGTGCTCTGTGTTGTGCCTTGGTGTTGTTTCACCCCAAGGAATGTTGCCTGTTCTGTGCAAATCCTGTGCATGCTTCTCTCCCCTTGGGCCCTCGTGCCAGAACTTTTCTGCTCTTACTCATGTCCTTGCTTGGTTTGGTTTTTGTTCGGGGGACAGGGGGGGAATTTTTGACTCCTTTCTCTAAAACCAACTGACACAGAATGAAGGCACAGCACACAAAGTGAGCTTCAAAGGCAGGAAAGAGAGAAAGTTTATTTACAACTAGGGTTTATAGTTTTCCAGGGATTGCCTCTGGATTGGAGGGAGAAGTTGCCACCTCTCCATCCACACTGGCAGAGACAAAAGTCCATCAAAGGTCTCTCCTTGAGAGAGGAATGTAAACAAAGACTGTTTTTCCTACAAAGTCCTTGAAAGACTCCACTTCAACATGCAAGAATTCGAAAAGCTTTAGAAAAGGCAGAGAACTTTAGAGATTCTCAGAAGACTTTAAAAATTCTCAGAAGGCTGTAAAAATTCTGGGTGACAACCATTATTTTATATTTAAATTTGTTACTACGAACCATTAAACCCATGATTTTGGAACAGGCTGTTTAGGGAAGTGGTGGAACCACCATCCCTGAAGAGTTCAAAAGGTGTGGTATGCGGCATTTGGGAATATGGTTTGGTGATGAACATGGCGGTGCTGGGTTAATGTTTAGACTCAGTAATCTTACAGGTTTTCTCCAAATTTTCTGACTCTATGATTTGCAGAACTACCATAAGGGAGTGTTTCTGGGTAGCTGGGTGGCTGTTTTGGTTTTTTCCTTCCATCTGATATACAGAACACAGCTATTTGTGGTTTGTCTCCCTGGGTGAGGAAAGCTGCTCTCACAGTTCAGACAGGCTGCTCTGTTGCTCTGGTGTCCATGTTTTGCTAACAAATAACATGCAGTGGGGAAAGACTAAAGTTCAAGATATGATGGTGACATTAGCAGAGCTCTTTCCTCCCTAAGATTCCCCCAAACCATCTGCTATCAAGCGATAAGATTGTGTAAGTGGAAAACTGTAAGCAGCAGAGCTCCCACTGCATTGTCTCCATGACCACAGGAGACAAAGAAAAAAAAAATGCCAGCAGAGTTCTGCCTTGAGGTATGAGCACCAGGGGAGTTCCCTTAATAAATACCCAACATGTGAGATGCTGTGTGCAGAAGAGTCACTTTGAGAAACGCTTGAATGAATGAGAACAGCTTCTTCATCAAGGCACACAGGTATTTTACCCTATGAGAACGGAGAGCAGAAGCAGCTCTGTAAAATTCACACCTGTGGCCTTTAGGTCTGATATTTATGACAGGCAGGCTGAGCTCTGATTGACCACCCAGTGTCTAATCACTCTGTAACTACCCAGAGCACGCCATGCAATGGCACTGACCCAGTGGGGGCAGCTTTATTGGAGGCTCCATGCCTGCCTTCACATTATTATGCTGCTGTGGTCTTTTGAGCATAACATTTAAAATGAATGGACTCCACGCTGGGTAGGATTTACCTATAAACTGTCATTTCTATTTATGCAAACACTCATGACTCTTAACGAGAATTGACTCAATTGCTGGGAGAATGCTGCTGCCTCTCCAGCCAGAAATCACAGGCTTCTGAGTTTCATTTTAGGAAATCCAACTGCTTTGTTTTTTAAGGTAGATTAAAAGAGATTGAATTTTGACACATGAAACCAGGTTTTCAAAAGGCCTGTATATTTGGCATATCATTCCAATACCCACAGTCCTCACTACAGGCATTTTTAATGCATTTCCCTGGTTGCACAGGCCTTGGAGGACCTGCCACATGGGGCTTGGACTTTCATAATACAGGTGTTAGCCCATGCAGGCGCTTGCATGGAAATCAGCTTGTGCAGTCTGTGACTGTGGGTCTCTTGTGCCTGAATGTCACCAATACAGCAACTTAAAAGTGAGCAGAGTCCATTATTTTCCTTCTTCTGAAATTCTTAATTTGAATCATGCTGTGCCATGAGAAGTGATGTTTGTGCCAGGGACGAGGAGCAGTATCAGCCAGAGGGACTCAGAGAGGCAGTATGTCTCTGGCTGAGCCCGTGGGGAGAAAGGGAGCCCAGTCTCCCACTGAGGCTGATATAGCTGGGCTCTTGTTCGGTTTTTGACTGGGAAGATCCTCTCCCTCTCTCTCTGGGACATTGCACCTCAAAGAAAATTGGCAATAAAGAATTCTGAAGTCAATTGGATTCAGAAGAGGAAAGGAGCAAAGTGGATGAAACATTGTTGTGCCTTTTTGTGCCCCTGTGCCAAGACATCAGCCAGATGTACCTGGCCCTCGTACATTCTATTTTGGCTAGTGCCTTTTTGTTGACATTTTTTTTTTGTTTTGTTCAGTCTGTGCACGGCAGCCACAATCCTATAGGGCTGTAACATCCTCCAGCTGCATTTGCTCATTGCCTTGAAAGTGCTCTGCTTACCAGACATGCAATTTTCAATTTTAAAAAGCCCTCTTTATTCCTTAAATCCTGTTATTCTAGAGGCCTCTAGCAAGATGATAACAATTCCCTACTGGTCTGTTGATGGATGATTTTTTTTCTTGTTTTATGCTTTAATAATTCTATGAATACAAGTAATGAATGAGCCACAGCTGGGTTTTGCTTGCCTTTCTCCCAGTGATAGTTTTGTTCTAAATATGAGTTGAATCTATTGTAAGAATTATTAGAGTGATTCCTCTCACAGGTCTGTAAGCCTTCTGAGTTTGGCAAGCCAAAAGTACAGGCTTCAGTGTCTGTGCAGCCAACCATGCTCACTTTGCATGAGATAATTCAAATCCAAAGTTCTTTGTGCAAAGCAGAAGGGCTTTTTGTTTTGCAAAATCTGGATTATGAAACCCTTTTGTTTTCACTCATGTAGGCTTATACATTCCAAGCCTGATTTTCACCTGGTGTAAATAAGTATCATTTCACCAAACCCAGTGAAGCTGAGCTGTACAGTTTCCTACAAGATGACAATCTAATACCTAGAATTACAAAGCACAAAGCTCTGAGAATCACCACAGTAATTTCTCCTGATTTTGTTTGGTTTCCATGCAAACCTGAAAACTGATCTAAGCCTCAGTGAGAGGTCTGGCCTAAGTGTAAGTCATGTGGCAAGATTGCAAGCCAGGCAGTTTGACCTGATACTGAATTTTCCTCGTGAATTTTCACACAACTGTGGTTCTGGGATAATTGGACTTGTGTATTTTTTGAGCTTATTCAGTGTGATTTTTGTCTCAGGACATGTATGAAGTCAGATGTTTAACCGCTGCTTACTCTGAGCGTTCTCCACCTTTTAAGGCAGGAGGAGACAAATGGTCTCAAAACATTTCCATGTCATAATTTAAAAGCATTACTCAAGAGATGCTAAGTGCTTAATTATTCAAGACTTCTAGGTTTTCTCATTCACATATATTCTAATCTTTAGTCAAATCCTTAAGTCCTCCCTTCACCCTCCCCTGGGATTTTTGTGCTAGGGTGTCATTCAGCAGCACAGAATTGAAATTCTGCCAGGAGGCTCTGAGAACCTGCCCTGAAAATCAGAGGAACTGCCCTGATTCTCTTCTTATGTGGGCGCTGATACGTGGGAACAGGGAGCTCAGAAACACAGAATCTCAGAGTCATTGAGGTTGGAAAAGCCCTCCCAGGCCATGGAGTCCCAGCTGTGCCCACCTTGTCCCCAGCCCAGAGCACTCAGTGCCACCTCCAGCCCTTCCTGGGACACCTCCAGGGATGGGCACCCCAAACCTCCCTGGGCAGCCCCTGCCAAGGCCTGAGCTCCCTTTCCATGCAGAAATTCCTGCTGCTGTCCACCCTGAGCCTCCCCTGGCCCAGGCTGAGGCCGTTCCCTCTGCTCCTGTCCCTGTTCCCTGGGAGCAGAGCCCGACCCCCCCGGCTGTCCCCTCCTGTCAGGGAGTTGTGCAGAGCCACAAGGTCCCCCCTGAGCCTCCTTTTCTCCAGGCTGAGCCCCTTTCCTGCTCACTCAGCCCCTCCTGGGGCTCCATTCCCTTCCCCAGCTCTGTTCCCTGCCCTGGACACCCCCAGCCCCTCCAGGGTTCTCTGGACACCGTTCAGGGTGCAGATCTAACAGGTGAAATTCCTGAACTCCTGCCCTCTACACTTAGAGTCTGCAAACCAGCTTTGCCACTGTTGTCCCAGCTCAGAGCTGCTCTGAGTTGTGGAGCACTTCCACTCCTCTTTGGCCAATGGTCAGTGTCCAGTGCAGGTTACCACAGTAGAATTTCAGTCTCTTTCTGGTCAGTGAAAGGCTTGACTGCCAGATTACCAAAACCAACAAAAGGAATTTCATTAACTTCAGTGGCCTTTGGATCAAGCTGTGTCAGGCTGTGCAGGATGGTGCTGAAATAGACCTTTGGAGATTTTTTTTTCTCCCTTGGAAAATGTTAACGCTTGGAAAAAACTAGAATTTTTGAACTTCTAGCTTCAGGAAAAATACTGAAAAAAATGATTTCAAGCTGCTGATGTGTCAACTTTTTCTAATGAAAACAAAATACACTGTGGTTTGAAATATAAATAGCATGCAGGTGAAACATTTAAAAGACAAAACAACCCAATGCATTCTTGAAATAATTGAAGCAATGTTTCAGTTTTCCTCTTCTGGTAACACAGTTTTGCCTTTTAATCCAAATTTTGCAGAAGAATATTTTGCACATAAACTCCCACACATGCATGGTGACTGTTTTTTGTACAGTTTTACTGCCCAAGCTCACCCCTTCAGACCCTTTGCCACTGTGTGATTTGGCCAGAGTGGCGTTATTTAATGTGGTAATAAAATGAATGAGAAAAAGTAGGAGAAACGACTGAGAGACATAATTCTAATTCCTAAATCTCTTGCAAACTGTAGAGAAATTTATCATCTTTGCTTTTATCAGGCTGGCTGTGCATTAACATTTCTCGATGCTTCCTCACGTTTTAGATCTTTGAAGTCTGGCACCGTGTGAGTCACTCAGTTTTACATTCCTCCAAGAGAAATGATATCCTGTCTCGGGAAGGGTGACAAGCGCCAGCTCTCCCAGCCGGTGTCAGGTGTGGTCAGGCAGGGCAGGACACGCCTGCTTCGGGCACACTCTGTCCCCAGCTCCCCTCCCACCAGCAGCCAAACAGGAGCCTGAAAAGCTTTTGAGGATGGTTCCTGTAACAAGTGCTACGTTTTCTCTTCTCCAGGCTGTGGGCTTTGTTCTGGTTGTTTGCACTTCCTCGTGTACACTTTTTTCCCCCTGGGGCTGAGTGTTTTAGGTGTTCCCCTATTGTCCCACATTTCTCTGTCCACTTACCTGGGGCCAGGTACACCAATAACGTAATGAAAAAGGATTTCTTCTCTATAGGAGCTGTTAAAAACTGATGTAAAGAGCTGCACAGAGGAAACCATTTGCAGTTCACAATAACAGCAAGTTTTATTGGTTAATAAATCCCAGGAACTATACTGCTTTGTTTTCTTGTAGCATCTGCTGGCCCCTTATTTATTAACTAGCGATTTCAAAAATATAAAGCACTTTTAATACCAGGGCCTGATCCAAAGCCTTTGGGTAATTCAGTAGGTTTTCTATTGGCCATTAATACAGATGAGTGCTGGTGCTGAGCCTTTATGGGTGCCAAGAAAGGCAAAAGGAGCTCTTCCCTGCCCATACTATCATTTAACACCCACTAATAAATATGACACAAAGTCAGGGGGTTTGGGTAGCTGCTTGCAGGCAGATCTTCTGAATTCTGAGTTCCTAGTTCCCATTTAAGAATTATGGTAGCTTCCTCTGATGTTGTATTATAATAGCTATTTCCCTGTCTCCATATGCCATCCATACACATCTGCAGTGCTTTTCTGTGTGCTTCAACACTTAGAAAATGGACATTAGAGACAGAAGACTGATTGGAGATCTCTTGGTAAAATTAATTTAACTAGAAAGAGAGAGAAACAAAAAGAAGTCAAAATCCATCAGTATCAAAGCATTATATGAGAAGCAGTGGCTCTCAACAAATTCCTTGTATAAAAAAACAAATTGAAGTTTTCAGATCTCCCATTTCAAGAGGCTGATGCTATTGTGCAATATTTTGATGGATGTGATGAAAAATTGGTAAGGCAAGAAGCTTCAGCATTTACATTTGTAGATTTAGATTGCCACACACATGGCAAGTCTGATGCAATTTCACTGAGACCCCAGGCAGAATGTAGATATAAATCCACACTGCATTACTGCAGGAGAGCTTCGAGAATATTTTAATTAAATTAGTGTTTCAGCAATAAACTATTAAACTAATCTCAGACTTATTATTCAGGTAAAATATCACATGGCAAAAAGACTCCAGGATGTTATGACTCGTGTAGCTTATAATGATTTACTGGGCAGCAGTAAAATCATTCAGTTCTGCTGCTTGTTTGGGATTTTTTCAGATTGTTGCCCGTGTGGCTGCAGGGGAAGCTGGCTTTGTATTAATAGGTAATATATTTAATTGTGCCAGTATCCCATTTAACTCTTCACCTGTGGTCTGTTGTCCATGCCTTTGCCTTACCCTGCTGTATGATTGATACGTGAGTAGTGAGACAAATAATCCTTGTCACACTCCTCATCTTAAGGCGTGTTTGTCATTCCCAGAAAGGAGATAAATTCTTAATTATTTTAGGCTGACATGTACCTTTTCTGAAGAGGATGGAACATATGGAATGATAGCAAATGATGTGGGAGGAGAGGTAGAGAAGTATCACCTTGGACTTCTTAATGCGTCCAGCTCACTGCAGGGTACCGGCAGCTACTTATGGAACCAATTTGTTGTCAGTGTCCTGTATGCCCCTTTTACCATCTGAGTGTCTATCAGGGAATAAAAAAGACATTTCTTAGCACAGGGAAGGTTTAAAGGGCAGACCAAAGTGGCTGTGCCAGATCCATGTCACCGGCATAAAAGTGGAAGTGTAGAAAATGGGATGTCAAAAAGAACAGATGTTGCTAACGAAACATTCACTGTGATGGGTCTATGTCCTGGCAGAGCTTCACAGGAGCTGAGTGATCTCAAAAATGCCTTCCCTGTTTTGCACTTGTGTTCAGAAGTGTGTTATGAGGATGATGATACTTAACTCCCATTGACAAGCGCTTTTGGCTGAAGTGCTACAGTAACATTGAATATCAGATGGGTGAGGATTTTAGCAAACCGCTCTGACTCCTCTGCCCATGGGCCCCTGAGGGGCTGGGAATCCCTCCTGGACACCTCACAGTTTCCTTAAATCTCTCGAGGAGTGGTTTGGGGTTGGATCTGAGATGCACTGAGGAGGTAGGGAGATGCCCAGCTCAGCATCTGTGCTGGTTTGTGATGGCTGAGATGAAAAGCCCTGTCCTCTGGGACAGAGGGACATTTGAACTCCTCTCACGTGTCCCGGCTTGGCTGTGGGGATCCAGAGCCTTCCTCCACCACCGTGGGGCTCCCTGACTTCTCCAGGCTGCTCTTTAGCATGGATTTGTTCTGAGAGTTTGTTTCTTGAAACCAACATACTCAAATACAAGCAAGTCCCCAAATGTCAGAGGCTGGTCCAAAATGGAGCTGTTATCACCTGATCAGCCTGACCCACGAGACAGCCCCGCTTCAGATGCTTTGGAACAGATGATCCAGAAGGAAAGGAGAAAAGGATTTAATTGCTGCTTTGCAATTTTAATGAATAAATGCCATTTCCGTTCATCTTCTATTTATTTTCCCCAATGTGAGGCAGAGTTCTAACGCCAGGAATTAATTTCATTATGGGCAGAAAAAAAGACACTTCATTAATAGTGAACTGTTATTGCTGGCATATGTGCTGGCTGGCTCATGCCTGCAGCTCTCAGCAGAAATCCTCACAGCTTCTCAGACACAGGCTGCCATTTCTGAAGTAACTAATTCTCATGGATGCCTCCCCTTCTCTAATTTTGATATAGGCACTTGAAACAAAGTTAATTTTTGGAGCATCGAGGTTTGGAATTTTCTCTAGTTCAGGTCTTTGATGATCTAGGTAAGGTACTAAAATTAAGTCCATGGCTTCTATAATTTCTAAGTCATTTTGCAGAGGAGAAGGTGTGGAGGATCAAGATACTTGAAGCATATCTGCATTGAGGACATTAAATCCATAATTCAATATAATTGAAACAATGAGATTGGAATAAAATCACAGATTCTGAATCACAAGATTGGAAGGTGGTTGTGTTCCTATCTGAAATATTTGGAACAGTAATTCTCTCAAATGTGAGCTAACTTTGTCTTGAAAACCTGAAGTTCTGCTTGAAAGAAACAAAATAGGGAAAATATTAAAGAATATTTTATTGTTTCTTTCCCTAATGTAGAAGTATGATTAGATGGTTAAAGATCAAAATTATCTGATAGCTCATAGTAGAGCAAAATGAATTTTCGTCAAAAAATATTTGACTCTTTTTTGCTTTTTTTTTTTCCAAATGAAGAATTTCTGAACAGTGAAAAATTATGACAGGCAGTACTTCGTAGTAAAATCTTAATTAACACTGTGAAGTGTCTCATACAGTAAGGTCCTTATGCAGGAATATATGCACATATTATTGATAAGCACACATATAAGTATTTAAGCACACGCTGCCTGGGCTGCATGAACTGAATCCCTATAATCTCTCTGGAAATGCTCCCAGATCCATTTATACCACTTTAGCAAAACTTGTCAATAATCTGATATAAGATAAGAATTTAAATCTGAGGGTGTTTTTACAAGGATTTACACAGAAGTGGATGTTTATGTGCTGCTTTTAATTAAAGCAGTGCAATGAAACAAGTGGGACAATTGCGTGGCTTGGAAAATTCAGTATATATAAACAGAAAATAGAGTATATATAAATTAACTGGTGTATAATAAAAGAGCTCTTTGCATCATAGAATCATGACTAATTTTCCACCTGATTTCTCCCATTGTATAGTCCTACTGTGTGCAAATGTTTTCCCCAGCTCTTTTTCCCTTGCTGGGGATGTGAGATGCAGCTTGGCTCCCTGGTGCTTTTCTCCCTAACAATTTTTCTCCGTGATTTAACTCACCAAAAATCACAGTGCCACCAGCCTGTCTTCCCAGTTGCCCATGTACCTGTTCCTTCTTATTTTTCAGATTATTATTAATAACAGCAGTTTCAGGTTTATTACAAGAATTCAGATTTTTATTTAGTGATATTTCTTTACCACTTGGCCTTTAAATATCATTTACTTCTCCACAATGGTTTTCCTGCATAACGTCTGATTCTAGTCTTTAAATTCTAATTCATTGAATATCTGGCTTTTTAAAAGTTTAATGTCCTGGTGCTCTGGCATTTGGAAACCCTTCAGATATGTCTCTGAGCTGATTGTATCAGAGTAACTCCAGGCCCTCCCAGCTGCCTGTCCTGATTCCTCACACTGGCCAGCACAAAGTAACACATAGAGAACTTCTAGCACCTGCCTTACCTGAAATAATCTTGTCTCCCATCACCCTCAGGATTCATGTCTGTTTGGTCCTTCATGTAGGGGGATATTGTAATTTTCCTCCATATTAACATTTTTTTCCTTGCATCTTGACCTCTAATATGTTTAATTTTACATTTCAAGGATTTATTTTAAGCCCTTTCAGGAGAGATTCGCTTTCTTTGGATGGAATAGGGCTTCTAGGGACTGGATATCTTCAGGCAGGAAGGATGCAAAGGGGAGCAGGATTCCTTATTTTTCTGTCTTCTCTTCAGGACAAGAAGAAACAGCCTCAAGCTGTGCCATGGGGAGGCTCAGGGTGGACAGCAGCAGGAATTTCTCCATGGAAAGGCTGCTCAGACCTTGGAAGGTGTTGGACCCATCCCTGGAGGTGTCCCAGGAGGGGCTGGAGGTGGCACTGAGTGCTCTGGGCTGGGGACAAGGTGGGCACAGCTGGGACTCCATGGCCTGGGAGGGCTTCTCCAACCTCACTGGTTCTGGGGTTTTGTGACTTTCAGTAAAACCACCTGAACAGATAAAAGACATTAAAAACAGAAAGTCCAGAGGTTAGTAACTGACAAAGTACTATAAGTACCAGTAAGGCAACTTTAGTCAATTGAGAGAGGAAAAGAAGAGTATGTGCACCTTTGGTAAACAAAATGGCCCAGCTCAGGTCAATATTTTGATTTACCAGCACTGCACTTCCCTGAAGTGCAGGAGCTGAGGAGCATCACTGACTCTGTTCTCACACTGTCGGGTTCCTTAGACAGCTTCAGCATGGGGTGTTTTTCCTCTGGTCACACACACTCTGAAAAACATCAGGTGTAACAGGATGAAAGAAAAGTCTCTGTGTCTTAAGTAATGCCACTGATGTCTAACGACAGCAGAGTCTACTCTGCTTTCATCTCAAAGCACAACAAGGAGTTTGGCACAACACAGAAATACAGCAGTCAACATAGTTTAGGAGAGGATGTGAATTTCAGCCATGCTTATCAGAAATTAAGAGGGATTCACAAATGGGAGGAATCAGATTCTCTACACCCCCAAGATTTCCTCAGTCCCTTCAGAAGCCACGACCCTGAGCTGCAAACAACACTGACCTTCTATCACACCAAACCCCCCAGTGCTGTTAAGACAGGGCTGGGCAGTAAAAGGCAGAGGCATTTCACTCCCAGCACTGACAAAACACACTAGCCTTTGATGCAGCACTTAATTTTAACACAGAACAGCACAAACCAGATATTTTTTCAGTCCTTTCTATTGTTCCGCATTAATATTTCAAGAAAAATCTATTAGTTTCTCACATAAACATCAACAGAGCAATAAACAAGTATTTCATGTAGGCTGAGTAATTCCAGATCATTGAAAATGATTATACTTGACTTACTCCTCCATGTAAATCTTTCATAACAGGGTCAGATGTTCAAATAGAATAAATCCATACTGAAACCATAAAGGATTTATATCCCTTGTGGTCTATAGAGAGTTTTGCCCTGTATATCCTGTATGAAGTTTACTCAAAACTTGAAAAACATGTGCAGGCATTACTGTGCTTAGGAAAGATAAGAACAAATGATTAAAAGCAACCAGAGAACTTCAATCTATTATTTTTACTTAATGTTCTGAAGAGGTACCTTTTGAGGTACAGTGACATCTCTGACTCAACAAGGCCTGGGAGGGCTGTCTTTGGGACTTTCAGCTCAAGTGAGTCAGGAATTCTTGGCCAAATCACAGGTTGGTGCTAAATGCTTTGTAAACTCCAAAAAAAGTGTTACTAGGGATTAATAGGCAAAGCTCTCTATGCTGCTACATTTATGATGGAAAGCAAAAGGTTAATTTCTAACTGCATGTGTTCCTTTGCCCGCTCTTTGCTGTGAGGGTTTAGTTGTCACCTGAAGGCCAGAGCAGGCTGTTTCCCCCTCTGGGGCAGCACCAGCCCTGTCCCCCAGAGCATTCCCATCACCCAGATCCAGCCTGCCAAAGAGTTTTCCAGCTGCAGCAGTAACAACAGACCCTCCAACCCCCTCGGTGCTGGTTTGAAAGCAAAACCAGTGAGAGACACCAAGTCAGAAGTACAATTTAATAAGAGGAAAAGAAAAGAAATAAAGTAAAATGAAATAAATTCAATAGTACAAAATACCACTGACAGAGTCAGAACACAACCTGACACCCTGTTAGTTAGGGTGTTAGTAGCAGTCCAGATGAAATGGTCTTGTTGCAGCAGTGGTCTTGTAGAAAGGTCTGGTAGCTCTTGTCCTCCATTAATACAGTGGGGAANGTGTCCATGCCTTGGCTGTGTCTGGACCTGTGCATTGCAGGATTTTTTAGCTCCATTCCCTGTTTAACAAGCACAGTTGCACCAGACCCTTTGTAATTATCCTGTCACTCTTTTTCTCATCATTCTGGGCCACAGCAACTGAGCACCCTCCCTAGTATGAATATTTCAATGTTTGTAGCTCTGAAAAACACAGACTGGAAGGGAAGAAAACAAACAAAACATGCCATTCTTCCTCCCAGCTCCTTTTTACAGTTTTAACTGTAAGAATATGAATTAAATGTTAGGGACTAAAACCAGATTTTTTTTCCCCCCTCTAACTCACCAGTGTTGGGGACACAATAAATATGATGAATTTATTGCATGTGAGGTATGGGTTCTGATTTTTGTCTACTCTGCATGAAACCAATCTTCTCTGAAAGGACATCTGAATTGAAGAAATAGAGGACAAATATAAATATGGATAGAGGTTAAAGCTCTCAGTGTAGGTGTGAAGTCATAAACCATTTGACCAAAAAAAGTCATTATGTTGTTTCTGCTGTGAGCTTGCTGAGCTGCTATGCCAGAATTTCCTGAAAGATAAAGGAAACTGTATGTGAAACAGTGAAAAACTCTGAAAAATGACATTCATGTAGTGTTAATTTTATTGCATTCTTTTGTAGTTAAGTCACTCTTCAGTGCTTTCATTTTTTCCCCCCCAGATTTACGGATAAAAGGACTATTTTCAGACAAAGGAAATTGCTATGAGAGTACATGCTGTATTTCTGATTCCACAAGATGTGCACGTGTATGTGTTTTCAAGGATCACGTTGGTTTAATAGTAACAAAGCCTTAGGGGCTTAGAGAATGCACATCCTATTTATTCTGAGGTTAAACATTTTCCTACCAGGCTGCAGATAATGGTTAATATACTGCAGTAAGTGCAATCTCATTATATATTCCTGTGATTTCAATTATTAACATGCTAATATTTTCTATTAATTTTTAAATATTCGGGGTTTGAATGTAAATCATTGTATGCTTCTGAATAGATATTTATATATTAATTATTTAACCTTTGTTACTGTACCAGTATTTTATTATATGTAGCTAAATCTCCCTTGTTAGAGAGGAAAAAAAAAGAAAAAAACCAAAACCTCCCCCAAAATCCCACAGATAAGGAAGTCTTGAATGTAATCACCTCTGGATCTAACAGGCATCCATCTGTTCATGCACACAGAGTTTTGTACACATATTCCTGATTTGGAAATAATAACAACATTTCTAATCTATATTCATTACCAATGAACCAGGAACTGACAACAAGGTTGGATGAGTCGTGTGCAACAGCGAGTGAGGAAGGGACTTATGTTTAAAACCTGTCTCATTGGCTAAAGGACAGAGAAACAGATCAAAATGAGCAGCTCTAGAGAAAGATAATGACATGGAAGCAAGAGAAATAAAATGTCTGAGGTGTAGCATCGCAGTTTATGTTCTTAAAACATGGAGAGAATTGGGAGTGGGAAAAAGTAGCTCCTGTATACTCTGGCTCTGCTAACCGTACACTTCCACAGAACACTGAGGTTTGATTTTGATGTGTAACTGATTCTAAATATATTTTTGGAATACTAATTAAGGGGATATGTATAATCTATGGTAGCCCATAGGTTAACCTCTTAAATCAATGGAAAGAAAGGATGCCTTTGCCCAAGGTAAATAAATCATAGATCACAGAATGATCATTCTATTCTATCCTACTCTATTCTGTTCTACTGAGAGAAATGTCTGAAGCAGATGGACTACAGAAAGAGATATTTGGCCAAAACCAGACCCATAATTTAAGGATCAGATTAGAAACAGCCAGAAGAAATTGCACATGGAACGTGGAAGACCATGGCCATTTTCAGACCTGTGTGGATCAGCACTGCCAGGTTCCCTGCACCATGGACACAATTGCTACCAGCTGGGATTTGGGTGATGCTGTAGCTGAGATCAATCTCTTTTTTTTCCTCTTTGGTGTTCCCTTTCTGCATAACTACTGTCACATGCTCTGCCCCTCTGGCCACACCATTCACCCCTCCCTAAAGTCCCTTTTTTGCCTTCTCTGATGTCCTATTTACACAATTTCCTTTTGTCTGCCTTTTGTTTCCTCAGTGACTATTAACTGGGTAAGAAATAGCATTTATCCAGTTTTGCTCTGTGGATCTACTCCAGAAATCTCAGTGAAGCCAATGAAATTACTTACATGACTGAAATACAACAAATACCCAGCAGCTTAATGAGCTTTTAGAGTCTGTCTCTTTGCCGTTCCTTTCATTAGATGCTCCTCTCCTTTTACACAGCTTCAGGAGACATATTTGTGGCATTACAGATGCTTGATAGTGATTACGGAAGTAGTAAGAATAAGTAATAATAATGTGGGTTTCTAGGTTGTTCACTTTATGCTCATTTAAATTGGCATTTCTGTATAATGCATCTCTGCACATGAATCTCTGAAAAGCTGTAGTAAGAATCCTTAAAGAAGAAAGTTGCCTGCCATAAACCCCAGGCAATCAGAGCCATCACAGCATTTTAAGTGAATCCACTGCCAATACTCCAAAGTCTTCAGCTTATTGTTGATGCAAGTGATGTTTGGATAAAACCCTATATCGAGCATCTTTAATTATGCCATAGATGAATTACAATTAATATGTAAATACAGACATAAAACTAGGCTTATCACATGTAGCAGTATCTGTACCTTCAATCGGCCTTTACAAATCCCTCTCTTTTGAATTGAAAGTCCCCCAAGCTTCTTGCTTCACATTTTATCTTCCCTTTAACCTTAACTACCAAACAGGCAGCAGATTCCTTGGCCTCTCTGGAATTCACATCATTCCCAGGCCTGGCAAATTATGATCCAATTAATCAACAAGTCAGACAAGATATTGGTGGTTTGATTTTACAAATATCTCTTCCTTCCATTGTATATTATATATGTATGTGTATATAAGTTTATGGGTTTGTGTAACCAAATAATTACAGAATTAACAACAAAGACTTGGAGTAGAGGAAACCTCTTTTAGTCACCTGAGACAGAAGCACTTAACCAGAATCTGTTGAACATTCCGGGTGAAGGATTGTTATTTTTGCTAGATTCCCTTGCACAGCTCTGTAACTGTGTCAGAACTGCTCATCAGGAAGATTTCAAGGAATAAATCAACAATCCCAAAATAACCCCCTCCCCAAAAGTCATGATTTTCTCTGAGGAACTGCAGTCAATATAAATCTTAAAGCTGTAAATCTGCTCCTCGCCCTTCTGTAGGTTGCAGAATTTGCGTGCCATGGACTTTGTGGTGGGCATGGTTAGAACCTGTGAAGAGCAAATGTCCCTATTAATATTGGTGACAACAATTTCTGCCATTGAAAGGCAGGCTGCACCCCAAACCAAGTCCCAGCCCAGCTCTGAAAGTCAAATGAGCTTTCTCTGATTGCTGTTGATATTGGGGAGGCAGTAAAAGCAATGAAAATTAAGAGTCAAAGTGAGAATTTAATTAGATGTCTCTCTGAAAGCTTCCTGCATCTACAGATACAAAATTCCTAAAAGAGTAAGCATGGGGGTGGCTGGGGTGTACAGAAGCTTTAAACATTACTTATTTATTTAGCTGTCACAGTTTTACACTCAGGTGACTTGGTTTGTCTCTGCTTGGAACTGGTCTAAATCAGCCTCTCTCAGTCTCAGCATGATTTTGAGTTCTTTTTCCCCCATTCACAGTCTCTGGATTTGCACTCAGTGTTTGATAACAACATTCCCTCTTCAAATAAAGATGTATATCTTGTAACACATTTAAGAATAAACAGGGCTTATCGCTCATATTTACATGTCTGAATGATGTTATCAATAAGAACAAAAAAAGCTAAGTAATTTGAAGTACAATACCCAGAAAAGTTTGAAGATTTAGATTTTTGTCAAATATTTTTCAACACATACATCATTTCTAGCTATCTTTAAACATTAGGTAGCCTCTTGGACTATGCTTTTTTTGTTTTGTTTTGTTTTCTTTTCTTTTCTTTTGTTTTCTTTTGTTTTGTTTAAATGAGCAGTTCAATTCAGAATAATTATTAAAGAAGAAAGGAAAACAACAGTTTTGAAAAATCCCTGATTCTATCTATACATTCATGTCCTAGTGCATGTCTGCATCCTCTCAGAGACTGATCCCAGACTGAAAGCTCAGTGAATATCCCTGAATAATCCAAATTTAAAGGACTCCCAAGCAATGGTACTGTGAGGCTGCTCAGCCAGCACCACCAAACCTGCTGCTGTTCTCACCCTTTGAGGAAAACCCCCTGGGTGCATTGGTACCTGGTTTCCCCAGCAGGGAAACCTGCATTTCTTGGTTGCTTACAGTTCTCTGAGAATGACACTCAGGTCTGTATCTGGGGTGGCCAGGTCCTTTCCCAGCTCTGAAGTGTGGTTTCCACAAAGCCTGACTGTAATTCTGTGGGAATGGGCCAGCAAGATGTGAAGCAGCAGCAGCCAGGGAGGGCGGGTCCTTTGCAGGCTGAGGATGCTCCTGTGCTGGTCTCACCTCTGAAAATGTGTCCTGTGAAATCCCTGCACTCCAGAAGGACCAGTGGCCCTGGCAAGGTGCAGACTGGCTGCAGCTTCCCCTTGGAAGTGTCCTGGTGTGTCCCTGCCAGTTCAGGGCACATCCAGCAGCAGGGAAGGCAGCCCTGGCAGAGCTCAGTCTGTGCAAGCCTTGGAGTGCCTTGTTCCTGCAGGAGTGCAGTGCAAAGGGGCATGATTGGACATCAAAGAGAGAGTCTGGCCTTTTTGTTTTAACCTGGGAGAGTTATTCCTATAATGATTAAATTAATTAAGCTTTTATGGTTTAAGCTCTTAAGTTATGAACTTGTTTCCAACCTGCAGCCACATAGATCAGAGGGGTTGAAGTATTCTAGTAACTCTGCAGATCCTATCAGTAATTTTCAAAATTTATTACATTTGGTAAGAATCTATTAAAACCACGGAAAAAAATCAGTCACATCAATGCCTTTTTATACCATCACCCTCCTGTTTTTCTTCTGCATTGGAAAAACGGATCATTTTTGTGACAAAATGCAAAGTTGAATTTCTGTGCTCACTGTAAAGATTCTGGCAGGTCTGATGTGTGCTGGATTTGAAATATTTATTGTGCTGCCAGAGCAATTCCAAACCCAAACAGTTTTACAGATAATTATGCCCACTATTTATATGCAAGACACCCATTCTCCTTCAGTGATACTATGCACACAAGGATCTTCTGCTAAGAATAAGAGTTTACACTCAAACACTAAGCAGAGCCAGAGCAACAAGCTCCCCTCATCTACTTTACAAACTGGTCAACTTCATTTTCAGATCAAGCTGTTATAAATTAAAGAACTTCTCAGAAATCGTTGTACTTTCTATAACATATGTGAGAATGCAGAAAGCAGTTTGGAAAGAGAGAAACCTAGAGGGACTGGAAGAGAGCCAAAACAATAAAGAACAATGAGTGGGCTTGCTGGTCTGTTGATCTTGGATTCTCACCAAGTATCTTTTTTTTATGAGCTGATAGGTTTTGGGTTGGGGTTTTTTTTTTTGTTTTTTTCTCTTGTGATGGTTTATTCTTATTTCTCTGTCTCCCCTGCCCCCATCTCTTTTTCCCATCTTACAAGATGGGAAGGACAAGGACAAGAGAAAGACAGCAAGGGAGTGCAGTAATTTTAAAGGGAGAATAAATAGGAATGAAAACAGAGGCGTTTATTAGTACAGGAAATTGGTTTACAGCTTCATAAATTTAAAACAGGCATATCATATTGAACAGATTATGAAGTATTAGACTGTGCTGTTCAAGAAACTGGACAATCTGCTTTGCAATGTAAAATATACAAGCACAATGTGGAAAGTTGGGGACTGCCTGAATAAACTGGACATATAGAGAAAGTCATAGGATAATTGAGACTATAGGGAGCTTCTGGCCTGGCCTGCTGCCCCTCAAAGCAACATCAGCAAAAGAGGGTGCTCAGAGCCTTGTCCAGCCTCACTTAAAGCCCATGGTGCTGGACAAGATGCATCCAAAGACACTGATGTCAGTGGAAGGCTGATCTCATCTCTGAAAAGATGTTGAAAGCAGGGACTAGAAAAAGCCATGCTTGTCTTCAAAAGAGGTGAGAAGGGTCTTAGGAAAAGCTGCCCCTAAAGCCTCAGTGCAGTCCTGAGAAAGGCATCCTGGAAAGCATTTCCAGGCACAGGAATGTGGTTGGTATCAGCAGCAGGGATTTCCCAGAGCACAGTGCTGCCTGTGCAGGTACAGCTCTGGCCGGGGGGTGCCTCTGAAGCCAGCCTTCAGCAGAAGTCAAAGGATCTTTACTTCCCAATTTATCCACCATGCTGTCCTCTCAGAGCCCAAGACTTTGTGGATGCCCTTCTCATTTCGTGGGCTGCATCTGGGGACTTCCAGTCGTTTAAGAGAAGGTGCTAATTTGGCTACAGGAGAACACGGAATCCCAGAGTCCCGGGATGGGTGAGGCTGGAGGGGCCCCAGCAGGGCCATCCCAGAGCACAGGGCACAGCAGGGTGTGCAGAGGCTCTGCAATATCCCCAGGGAGGAGCCTGCACAGCCTCTGGGCACAATCTGCTCAGGGCTGGGCACTGCCAGGGCACAAGTTGTGCCTCCTGTGCAGGGACAGTTCCTGGGCTCAGCCCCTGCCCGTGGCTCTGGGGCCATTGCTGNTGGAGGGAAGTTGTTCATTGTGAAGAGGAGATGGCTGAGTCTTGATTTAACTGCTGCCTTCAGCTACTTAAAGGAGATCTGTAGAGAAGATGGATCCATAGTCTTCTCTAAATGCACGAGAAGCAACAAATCCCAGAGGCATCAGGAGGAATTGCATACAAGGAAAGTTTCCCCAGAGCAGAGTTAAAGCAGAGAACAGGTTGTGCAGGGAGGTTGTGGGATGACTCTCCCTGATGGTACCTGAGTCTGACTGGACAAAGCCCTGATCCAGCATTCAGGCTGACCCTGTCTGAGGTATCCATGGAGTTTTACTTCCTGGCATGCTGGGTGTCTCTCTTGGCATTTTGAAGACAGGACAAATTATGCTTTGAAGGACTTGCCAGCTAAATTCTTCCCCTGCAGTTTTGCTATATCTAATTTCAACGCATCCATCTTTTGAACTTCATCATTTTCATCCTTCCAAAATATAGAAGCAATATTAAAGTGTTGCTAAAACCCAGTGGATTTAACAAAAGTTATGCTGATTAATGGAGACAATTACATCTCTATTAAAAAGTTCCAGAAATGAACTAAAATGATATTATTCCAATTCAGTTTTTTAGTTCTTTCACTTAACACAATGACTTCTTCTATGACAAGAGCTAAAACAATGAACAAGGAAGAGAAAGACATATTGCAGAGCACTTCATCAGGGAAATGTTTCAAGTTCTCTCATTGCTTAAATTTTATATTCAGTTTGAGCCCATGAGTACCTTTGCTTTTTAAAACATGGAGAGTGACACGTGACATCTAATGCTACTAAGTGACTATTCCTATGATTTTGGGTTTCATAAACAAGATGGATGACTGAATCTCCAAAGGAGACTACTTTGGGATGCCTGCAGGCTAAGATTGGAGAAACTGCTTAGAAATGATAGTCAGATGGGTTTTATCCTCCAAAGAAAGGTTTGTTAAACTCAGGTACATATCTGGTGCCCTATCAGGTACTTGAGTGATTCACTGGCAGCAACACCCTGACCTTCCCTCTTGTGAAACAGGGAGCTGCAGTTTCCTCCATTGCACAAGGAGCAAACAAGGCAGAGGAAATACTAAGGACATGTGGCAAGAACAAAACCTGCTGAACATCAGCCTCCTCAATTGCAGTTGACTGTCTCCTGTCATGGTGTCTTTTCATGGGGTTTTTGCTATGCCACAGTCTCAGCCAGAAGGGTAATCCCTATGTCTAGTGCATGAATAATGTACCTTTTAATAACATTATAAAAGTTTTAGCGCTGCTTTAATCTTATTTTCACGTCAATCACAACTGGTATTTGGCATGGTAAAACACACCCTCAAAGCATGCTCATAGAAGCTTAACTTTGCAGCACAGTTAAAACCCCCCCAATCAATTAGCTACTTATTTACTGGGCAGCTGTCAATGCCCTGTGAGAATTAGAGCCCAGACTGGTGTGAACAGGAAGCACAAGTTTGCACCTTCCAGGCAGGGAAGTGCCGCTGTCCATGATGAAGTATCTGCTGCTTCCTGGCTGCAATCAGGCGGATAAATACAGCACCACTGGCTTTTGCAATGCAAACGTGGTCGTGTCTACACAGCCTGTTCAGTGCAAATGTCCCCAAATGATGAAGTGAAGCACAGGGAACAAAAAATATGCACAAGTTGTTACACAGAGCATGGAAGGGGTGTTTGCTCAGACAGACTCTGAGCACCATCTGGGAGACAAGTGTTTAGTTTTGCAACAGATTGCATAATTTCCATATAGAATCTGGAGAAAAGCTCTAAATGCTTTAATAGATAGTTGATTTAACATGCGTTTAATCTTTGTTTTGTGTTGTCTTAAAGGCTATGCATATGTTTTGAATGACAGAAGTAGTCATTAACTTATTACAGCGCTCATGCCTTTGCACAATTCTCTTTCTTTTCTCTGCTCCTCCGTGCGTGTGTCTGTGTGCATGCAATATTTCACCTTACACAGTTCCCTTCCCCAGCACATGGTAATTAATCTTAGTAAAAGCCAAGCATCTACTGCATATGCATGCCACTTGATTGATTAGATTAAAAATTTAATGTTACAGTTCATACATTAGCAATATTTCAATATAACATATACCAAGGGCTCTACTATCAATAATAAGAATACTTGAAGAACAACACAAATTAACACCTGAAGCATAAAGAATGACCTTGAGAGAATGAAATGCTTTATGTAAAACACATTGCTTAAAGTGTATTTAAGCTGAGCACCGTGTTTATGTGCTAAAACATGTGTAGGAAGCACTGCCTCTCAGATCAGGAAAATTTCTGACAAAGAATTTCTCACCTGGAGCATTCTGGAAGTGGTACAATGTTGGAAAACTGCAGTCATTTTTAGGCTCTTTTTTTTGGTGGTATCCACCTAAATACATCCTCTGCTACACACCAGTAAAAATCTATACATTACAGCTTTTTTTTTTTCAATTTTCTTCTTGCACAAGTTAATCAAAACATTGGAAGACATAAACTTGATAATTCACTTTACTAGGATTAGAAGCACAAAGAAATACAATAATAAAATGAGTATAAAAAAAGGCATGCTGCCTTACGTGACATTGTTATGACAAAATGAAATACCAGCCTTCATTTGGATATCTGTTCCTCTGTATCCAAAAGCAAAATTACATCAAAATCCTTCTGCACTGATTGACTTGTAATGCAATACACAGCAGCATCTTTGAACCTTAAGCAATGATAATGCTTCCAAACCTGCTATAAACTGGGTCAACTGTACAAAGAAATTGTAAAAAATGATGCAGTAATTCAATTTAGCACTGTGTGAAAACTGCACAATAGCAGGATTAAAGGACCTGAAAATGAAGACAAGTGGTTCATTATTAACTCTTTAAATGTTGTTCCCTCTGCTTTTTCTGGAATGTCATTTATTTCTGGCTTAGAATTGTAATTTCTTTGTCATGATACATTGGATATGTTCTATATTGCCTCTCCATATGAGCACATTGAAGTTTCCCCAAAGGTTTAATAAAGTTTATGAAATAAGACAGCATTCACTATTCATGTTATCCACACAGGTAACAAAATAAATTAGAAAGAGAAAGCATTATACAATCATATAAAAGCTGTGATGTGTATAAAACATAGTCAACTTGAAGAAAAAAATAAAAAGGAAAAAAGTGGCCAAAACAAAAGTAAAATTATAATAGTAATTTAAAAAAGAGTAATGCTAAAGCTGCAAAATAAAATTACTTCTATGAAGAGGAGGTATCTGTTTGTACCTCATCTAATGCAGTCATTGAAACAACTGGCCTCTTGTGCAACACAGTAATTTTATAGACATCATTTCTTTATGTGCTGAAGAGTTTTGGGTTTTTTTCTCTCTTTGGGCTGCAGTGTGCTGTGTGTACATGTGGCTGTTTCAGAGCAGGGTGTGCAGTGCCACAGCCACTTCCAGCAGCAAATCCAGCCTCTCTCCTGTGTACAACAATAGCACTCCATGCTGACAAGCCCCAGAATCCAGTGTTCAATTCCCAGGCAGCATCAAAATGAGTAACAATCGAAGAGAAACCAGCCTGGAATCTTTTAAAGAGCTGGATAAAGTCTAAAGGTAAAAATAAATAAAGAAATAAAATAAAAATCCTGCTTCAGGGAAGCAATTGTACTTTTGTGTATGAATCTATAAAAAAATCTCCTCTGAATTCTTTACTTTGAGAGCTTAGACAGCTTCAATTAAATTCAGTCTGGACATCTAAAAATAAGTTGATAATAGACAGAAGTGTAGTCTTCTGCTACAGAAACTTGTGTCTCTTCCAAACTATTACATGTTTGATACCACTATTTTTTTTAAACTTCATCTTATTCTTGGTTGGCAGAGGTTTGATGCAAAATTCTAGCTGGCAGTTAGAGTTTCTGCCCAAATTGTTGGGCAGTGTGGTCCAAAAGGCATGCTCTGACCAGCTGCCGTCCAAACCAAGGGTCTGCTGGAGCTTCATCTCCTCCCCTGCCTGGTGCTGCCTGCCAGGGGCAGCTGGGCCACAGTGAGGTGCCCTGGGTCTGGTGTTGGCACAGCTGGATGCAGCAAGGGCTGGGTGACTGCTCTGGAGGGCAGCCTTGGGTCCCTCTTCTTCAGTGTATTCATGGAACTTCCCACAACAGGATCTCTCATTGCTTGGCCATCGTGATAAGGAAATAAATAATAATTTAAAAATATTGGCACAGGAGAAAAGTCCTAACAATCCAAAACAAACCAACAACTGGAGTGACGATCAGCAAGGATGTTATTGCTAACCAAGGAGGCTCCAGCCCAAATATAGTGACTCATCTGCAACTTACAATTTGTGCTTTAATGAATTTCTAGTTTCTTCGCTGCTCCCCTATCTCAATTAGCAGTAGCAATTATCTGGATTACTGCTCCCTTTTGCACTCACAGTTACATGGTCCCAGGGCACAGGAGCTGGAGGATACATCAGATATTTCTCTATCATTGTGTTTTGCACCTCATGTGGCACACAAACTGTAGCCTGAACTCATTTCAACTTATATTTCACAGAAAAATCTTTGGCCCGTGAACTCCACTGCAATATTAATGTTGGGGCTATCATTTAGTCAGCAAGAGATGAAAGACAGTAGCTGAGCATTTAGAAAAGTATTCATACAAAGAGGCTTCACTCAGTGCCACAACAGGTACCATGAGCAGAAAATATTTTAAATATTGTGACAGAACAGCTTGTAATGCGAATGAAGAGAGAGAAAAGGGATACATTCATTTAACTGTGTCAATTATCATTAAGCAATTAATGCTTTCTCCATCTGTGGTCAAAAACAGAAGTTCTTTTCCATGAGAAGTGGTCACATGTGATGACTGTAGATTTATTTTTATGTCTAGGAACAAGGAAGTATGCAGAATTTAACAGCTTCTTTTTTAAAAAAGTCTAAATGCTTAATTAGATGACAGAAAATTGACTGAAAGAATAAAGTAAATTTTAAAATCAGAGTGGGAACAATTTGTTTTACTCTAAGCATAATAATAATAATAATTATAATTATAACAGTCAATTATATTTGTAAGATAAATTTATAAGTCTTTCATGCTGCTTGTTTTCTCTGTTTTTGCAGTTTTTACAGCTTGGCTGATGACAATAATTCAAGGTTTACGTTTGCTTGTAGTCAATCTCATGTTTAAGCCATGGGAATTTGCAGCCAGAGGTTTCATACTCTGGCAGAGTGCTCCACTTACAGAGGACAAAAATCAATGTTCCCATTGCTCTCAGATTTTTTCAAAAGGTTTTCTTTTTTTTTTTTTTTCCTGTTGCTGGTTTTTATCTTGATGCACAACTGCACTTCTGGAACTTCCATAATTTCATAGTGACTTTATGATAACTTTCAAGGCATATTAAGTCTTGGCTTCACACTCTCAGCCTTTAACTGACTCTATACAAAATCAGTATGCAGGGTAATTGCATGAAACTTGGATTAGCTGAAGCACAAAGCACAATGTCTACCAGAGCATCAGATTTCTATCGTGGCCATGCAGCAGGGAAAACTTCCAGATTCAGGTTCAGAGCGTGAAGAGGATGTTTGTGTTGAGTTGGATGCTGCTGCACAGAGCAGTTCTGCACCAACGGGACCACGTGAGCACACAGGTACATGGGGATTAATTTGGAAAGGTAATCCATGGCCTGATCAGCAAAAGATTAAAATATTTGGAGTAAAAGCCAACTAGGGCACAGCAAAATGAGAGATGGAAATTACAGCAACATAATCCCACTTTTTGTCATTTATTCATTTATTCATTTACTCATCTTGACCATGGTGTTTGTGAAAGCAGAATGCAATTTGCTTTTCTGCATATCTTGCTGTATATAAATGCTTGTTTCTCAGTAGGACTAACATGCATTTCAGGGATAGGATCCAATATCTGCTGAAATCAAAAGAGAAGTTTGTATTGATCTCCAGCTTATTTGAACCAGGTCCAGATCAGGGAAATAAATGATATCTTCTGTGTTCCTGAGTGAAGGAACAGACATCAATTAATGGTGCCACAGCTGGCTCCTGGCACTGTCTGTGCAGGGCAATTGCCAATTGCTTTGGTTGGTATGAATGAAATTAAGGCCTCTGGGGTGGAAAAGTATGGAAATCCTTAGATGTTTTATATGGAAAATCTCATTTTTCATATGGACTACGACAGTGAAGAATCATGTGGTTAGAAAGTGCCATTTGTGTGCCAGAGCTCCTGCCAAGTCCCTGTGTGTGGGTACCACCAGCACAGCCAGCAGAACAAGCCATTATTTGCACGAATCCCTTGGCAAAAGGGATTTGTGCAGAAAAGGAGAGGAAGTTTGCTTTCTTGGGGTGAAACTGGGTAAGACACAACCACAGTGTAGGGGAGAGATGGCAGCACAGCCCTTAACGTGCAAGGGGTGAATAAATGTGGACTTCTACATGTGTTTGCTGAGATAGATAAGCAATTAGAGGAGGCAGAGATTTAAGAGCCAATAAACCCTAAATAGAAGGCAGACCTGTCTGCTGTGATGAGGTAGTCATTTAGGCCCACAACAAGTGTCACTGCAGTAATTAGAATATACTGAGAAATCTGATTGGAATTTCTGTATGATGAGAGCATTGCCAACTGCTTTTGATGCTGGCTGATAGCACCAGTAACAGGCTGGCAACACCTGTTCCCAATTCTTTACCAGCAAAAGGGGAAGATGCTTTTCAGCAGGTTTATCCTTTAGCATCTCCCCTTTCATTTCCAGCCTCTTAGATCCTTTGTAAACAAATAAACAGCAGTGATATTTTAAAGGTTAGTTGTGCCAGACATTGCTCAAGCTCAGTTAAGAGGAGGTGCCGTGTGTGTATATATGTATATATATATATATATAATTCTTCATCTCCATATTACATTTGCTGTCAAGGTTTGGATTCACTTTACAAGTTTCCAATAGTAGTACTATTTTATTCTGATGGTTTTCATAAGCACAAGGGTTTTGCTGTCCTCTCTCTGGAGTTTCAGCTTGCTTGAAACAAGCAAAAAAAAGATTATTAGTTGTAGACCAATATTCCCTTAAGATGTAAACTCAGCAGCTCTTACATGTGAAGAAAGATTTGGCCTGGCCAAGACTCTGATGTTGGATCTCGAGGGCTGCAGAAACTGTGATGAAGAATCAATAACCAGAACAATCTCTCACAGCCCTGTGCAGCCTCTCACCATCTGCTTTTGTCTTGCTGTAACTGGAGGTAGTTTTCTGCAAATGACATGCAAAATGGAGGAAATCAGGAAATTCACATGGCAGTTTTGGTGCTGGACAGGATTGTAAGTTTGCTCTAAGGGGTGGGGTTCTGCTGTCAGCAATGATTTTCTTCTGTCCTAAATGGCTCTTGGGGGAATCAGTCACAGACTCGCCCCTCTCAGCTGGGATGTGCTGTTTGTTCCCTTCTGCCGTTTAAGCAGAGGCTGTGTCACCCTAGGTATACCTGAGTCATAGGCTAGATAAAGTGAACAATTTTGTACAGCATTTTGGGGTGAAATGAGCAGTTTCAAGCCCTGCAAATGTGTGTACAGTGTTTTGCTCTCCTAAACACTGTTCCTAGATGTGAACAAGCTAAGCTTTCTTGTGTCTTTTTTGATATCCTTACAAGAAAATGAGTCAGGATTATGCTGCTGGACATGCACAGCCAGCTTTCTGTCCCCCAGGGCGTGAGGGACTCTAAATATATGCATAAATATGTGTTTAGAGATGGGGCTATTTTTGTACCATCTCAAATGGAACTGTTCTCAGCCGTTCAGCCAGGCTGGAGATCCAGGGCAAGCTGAACATCTCTGCAGCCAAATGCTGGGGGTGAGTATTCATAAGGCAAGCAGGAACCCTGTTGTGTTTATTAATGATCTGAGATGCACAGAAAGTCTGCAAATGGCTGGGTATTCATAAAACAGAGGAAAAGTTCAGATGCTGCATGCTGGGATGTTACAGTTCTGTTCCTGTGAGGACCTTCTGCCTTAGTGTCGTGAATGACCTTCTCATTTGTGGAATCCCTCTCTGTTCTTCTCTCCAAGCTGTTGTTCTTCTGTGTTAATTAAAACCCAGACAATTAAGTATACAAAAGTGCACTCAAGCTGCTGTGCACACCCAGCTGAAAACAGGGCCAAATGGCCAGAAACAAGTCAGTGGACACACGAGCTTTGTCACTGGAATAGACTGACTGGGTATGAAACTCATGAGTGGGAAGGAAAGTGGCATTTAAATTATGTTGCTGTTCCTTCTACAAGCTTCTGACAGGGTATTTTCAGAAACGAAACTAAATGCACTAAAATGCAATGCTTGAAAATAATAACTTCATGTGTTTGAGTCTTAAATGGAAAGCGAACCCTGTGGGTCTCCACGGTTCCACTGTGATTGTGACATGGAAAGCCAGGACTACAACTCCTCAGATCTTCAGTTCACTAACTTGCATCCTTAAATGCTGGCCTTGTGCCATTTCTGTTGAACCCGCACAAAAGAATTAGTCATGAGGAGAGTGGAACAACTGGCAAAAATGGCAAAAAAACCCCCACCCAAACTAATAAAAACACAAGCAACAAACTTCATTGTCATGAGTAAAAGACAGAAATGAATCATGGGCAAGAGCAGAACTACCAGGGGGAAAAACAACCTGAAATAAAAGTGATTCAAGTGTAATGTCAGGGTCTCTCATGGAAGTGATCCACAAATGGACAGAGAAGTGAAGAAGAAATGGCTCCAGACAGGTAAAGGCTAATTTTTGATGTTACAAAGAAAGCTTTTTCCTTCTTGTCTCAGGCCCCAGTTTTAAAAGTGTATTTATCCATGGGGTTAACTTCATCTGCTCCACTAACTGCACTCCAGTGAGAGATAAGGAGATAATTAAAATTACCACCATGCTTAATCAACTTGCCAGCATAGGGATACTCTCTTGAATTGGGGCACAATTAAATTAAGCTTAGCTTCTTCCAAATACATGCAAGAAGTAGACATCTGGCAAAGTCTAGCTGCAAATGCACAGAGCTGCATTATGACACTCTCCAAGGACAAAGAAAATGGAAAGTGAAAGGATTTGGGAGAGCAAGAGTTCTGCCAACTCCTTTAATCTTCATCTTGCAATGCAGCCCATCAATCCCACAAAAATTACTAGTTATTTCACTAATTTGTTGGTAAATCAGTAACCTGGTGATTTCACTTGTTTGCCCATAAGTGCATAAATACATATGAAAATTCATGCATGTATGCTAATGCAGGTAATTTTACAATATTTCCATAAGCATCTCTAACCATTGTGTTTCACAACAATTTATAACTGGAATTAAAAGGTCTGAAAATGGTATTAAAGGAAGCAGACTAATTGAGCTAATAAGAGACAAGATCAAGGCCCTCCTGGCCTTGAAATCTATAGCTCCATGAAAGGGAGTCTGTGAATATTTGCTGAATCTAAGGATATTAATAATCAGTTGTTACAGTTCTGTCCATCTACAAGGACATCAGAGACTTAATTTTCACAATATGCCCAGAAGGTAAATAGCAGAATCTCCATTCATTTTGCTGAATCAAAAAGTTGAGAAGAGCTGCAAGCCCCAGCTGGAACTAGTCATAGCCAGAGTTTATGGTGCAAATTTCTGAAGCCCCACTAAAGACAAAAAAGATAATTCAGGTTGGGGCTGGTAAACTCTTGTGACTGTCAGTGATGCTCTCACGCTCTGAAAAGCCAGAAAAAAAACCCCAAAGAACCTACTGATCACTTTTTGTTTTAAATGATGTTTTCCTTGAACAGGCATCAACCCATTCCTTTCACTTAACTATGTGAAGGAAGAGAATAATTCTCTTTTTCTTCTGCCCAGACTGTAGGAGCAGTAAGCTCATTCACTGTTTTCTGCTTTTCTGTGTTCTCTGTGTAATTTACTATTTCATACATGTGGGGAAGGCTGCAGAAGTACTGTTAGATGGTGAAGAAATTACTTGTTAATTTACTCCATCCTTTCCATCCATTCCAGAGAAGAATGTTTTGGAATTGCACTGTCTCTGGAATTCCCAAGTTTCCCAAGTTTCCTTGTTCTAGCCTGAGCAGTAAAGCATATTTAGAGACCTCTACTTGCAGGAGACCATCCTCTTTTTCCAACAGGTCCTTCCTCTTGCTGGGATCTTGTTGACCTTGTCACTGTTCATCCTGGCAAGTGTATGGAGTGTCACTGGCAAATGGAACACTGAAACCATCTGTGTTTCTGTAAAGGGCAACAGCAACTCAACCCCTAAACTCCTTCTCAGGCAGAATTTGCCAGTAGTGCCAGTTCTTACCCCAAATCTCACCAGGCTTGACCTGGAAGATGTTGTAGGTTTGAAGCCATAAAGTTCAGTATTGGAAATGTAGCTGTGGGGAGGAGGGGGGAGGGAGGGGAAGAAAAAATCAAATTGCTGTCTGAAATTCTATTCTTTGAGATGTGGGCACATTTCACTGAAAAGTTTAAGAAGTGATTAGCATGTTATCAAAACTGTCCATGCTGGACTACTTCCCCATAGAAAAAAAGTGAATGCTTTCATTAATAGTAATCCCAGACAACCATTGTGACATGCTGATTTTTATTTTCATCCATCAAAGAACCGAGCTTGTGAGGGAAAGAACATTCTAATATCCCCACCATCTTTTCCTCTTCCCTTTCAAACTGAATAGAGCACATCTCCTCATTTTTCTGTTGTGTTGAGCCACTCTTTTACAACAGTGGGTTGTGAAACCAGAACTCCCACTGACACAGGATCAGAGACAGGCTTAAGATTTTAGAGGTGGTTCTGAAGTCCTGAGAAGCCCTTCAAAAGCTGTATGCTTTTAGCTGGGCTGAATCACTACTGTCTTCAGATCTAATCTTTCCAGCAATTGATTTTCCCTTTATCCTCTGTGACCAAACTTCTCCCATGGGAGGAATTATGGTTCCAGCTTTCCTAAAATTCTGTAATTCTTATTCCCAGGGTGGCACAAAAATGGGTCACACTTTGAATCCTGTTTACACTAGCTCTGCAAACTTATTCATTGCTTTTCTCATGCAGATGGTTGCATGTAAGAAAACATATTTGTTAGATGTAAATTTTAGCTGCTTGGGGTCTCTATCTCTGTGTAATATCCAGCCTAATGTCAGCAAAGGACAACATTTATGTTTTCATTTAAATATAAAGTAAGCAGATGGGACTTCTCTCATCCATAGAGTAGTAAATTAAAACCAAAAGTAACAATTTTTTTAATGTTGTGCTCTGCTGGGATGAAGGCTTGGCGTTATGACATCTGCTGTAGTTTGAGGATTCCAGGAGCTGCTGTACAGCATTTTCTGAGATGAATTCAGCTAATATAGTTTTTGCATAATCCTGTGAACATGCACACAGAAAGTCTGTGCTGCTCACCCTCCCCTCAGAATACAGCCCAGTACAGACTTTGATGCTTTCACAGCAAATGTCAATAATGATCACCATGGCTGAAACACTCTCCCACAAAATCCAATTCAGATTATCTGAACAGGGAGACAATGAGAGAGAGAAGAAAAGAGGTACCAGTCTGCCAAGCTGTAGCTTGGTGTCCCAAGTAAAAAGCTTATCCTCAGTAAAATTTAGAATTCAAATTTTCTGTGAATATGCCAACCCTTACAGCAAGTTATGGAGATTCCACTGAATATTGACAGAATCCCTGAGGTTGGAGAAGCCCGCCCAGGCCATGGAGTCCCAGCTGTGCCCACCTTGTCCCCAGCCCAGAGCACTCAGTGCCACCTCCAGCCCTTCCTGGGACCCCTCCGGGGATGGGCACCCCAAACCTCCCTGGGCAGCCCCTGCCAAGGCCTGAGCTCCCTTTCCATGCAGAAATTCCTGCTGCTGCCCACCCTGAGCCTCCCCTGGCCCAGGCTGAGGCCGTTCCCTCTGCTCCTGTCCCTGTTCCCTGGGAGCAGAGCCCGACCCCCCCGGCTGTCCCCTCCTGGCAGGGAGTTGTGCAGAGCCACAAGGGCCCCCCTGAGCCTCCTTTTCTCCAGGCTGAGCCCCTTCCCAGCTCCCTCAGCTGCCCCTCACAAGACAGACTCTCTCGAGTACCTTCCCAGCGTTTCTTCAATAGATTGAGATCTTATGATGCCAAGAAACTTATCAATATCAACTTAATTTTTGTCCTTCAGTTGTAAACCGTTAAAACTTTTCATGGTTAACCAGACACAAGGCATGACTAGTAAATGATTAGATCATCTTGGAGAGTTCAACACAACATGCCACAGATATGGCTTAAAACTGAAATGCTTCTTCCATCTCTCTAATCCAGATTGCACTGAGGGCACTTAGGAAGCAGACATTCTCTTGGATCTTTTGGGAAATCACTTTTGGCAAATCCAGACAAAATACAAGTTCTTCTTAGAGATTTACATGAATTTTTCTTTTTTTCTTTTTATTTTTTATTTAACACTGTCAACCTGACAGGAAGTGCCTTTTTCAGTAAGATTGTGTTAGGCATTCACAAAGATTTCCCTTTTATTTCTCTCTGAGGAGAATGAACAACAGGTGACATTAAGGGACAGGAAAAAACAGAAGTCGTGTGTTTATTTCAAGGCCGTGCAATTACATTTGTTGATGTTTTTGTTCTGTGACAATAACAATACAATCTCTCACACAAATATAATAAATAGTTAATATTGTGAATGATGATATCTTAGGGAATCACACTGAGAGAAGGAAAAAAATCTTATTTGGTCTCAAGTGTTCACATAAATTTGCTGTGCAAAAGGAAATATGATGAATAAATATGTTACATAGACTTCTGTGGGTAATTTCATATACATAGAGACCCTGGGACTGGGGCTCTGTGCAGGTGCAGGGCAACATTAAAATTTATGCAATTGTAGAATTTAATCCTTTATGGAAAATGAACTTTCCTCCTGAATCAGCCAGAAAGTCTGAGCTTCTATCAGCAGTAGCTAGTACATCATGTACAGAGATCTCTGAGCTGCCTCCTGCCCAGACACCTGACCATATTCCCCACTAGCATTGGTCAACATTAACATTTTTTCATCAAGAATTTTGAGCAAGGAGATCTTAAGATTTTTTTTTTCCATTGGAGCTTTTGTTGTGGGAATAAAGAACTGAAGTGCAAAGCATGTAGAGAGGGCCACTTAATAACACACTCATTTGGAAACCTGAGGGATCAGAAATATCTTAAATGCCACCTCCTTCTGCAGATTTAAGCTAGGGAGAAAAGCTAATCTTCATTGATGGTTTCTTTTGAAAAAATAAGGAACATTTCCTTCTTTCAGACAGATGGTTGAAATGGAGATATTTCCTCTTCTACCCTCATTTACCTCAGCAGCTAAACTGCTCACTGAAGAGGTAGGGTACTTCAGATCACAGCTTCTTCTATCCAGGGAACTGAAATTCAAATTTAAATGCTTATCAGTCTTTCTGGAGAGTGCTTCATCACCATCGTGTGCTGCACCCTGCTCATCTCTGCAAGCACAGGAAGGAGTGTTCTCCTTTGGTGTTTAAGGGAAGTTGTTTATTTCACATGCTATACTAACACATGGAAGATGCACTCCTTTACATTCTAATCCTACAGTTAGGAAGGAGGAAAAACATTCAGATTCCCCAAAACATGGGAAATCATTCCAAAGAGACTTCCTTCACTCCTCTGTGTTCTGCAAACTGGATATGAGGAGTTACCACTGATTATCACTCCTGCATTCTTCTAATCCCACATTTTAAAGTTCTCATGAAATTTTAAAGTTCTCACGAAATTAAAAATGAGCATTTTTTGCCAGAACAGTTTTGTTCTTTAGTAATAATGGAGAAAATAGCATCTGGTCTTTGCAAGTAGCAATCCCATGTGGATTCTGGAAATACGTTTGATTGTCTTTAGGACAAGAACTAATTCAGAGAAAGGCTCTTTATTTGCCACCTGTGAGCCTTGACCTTGACCTAGAAGGCCTATCCTCATTGTTGCATGAGGGGCAATTAAATTTCTGTGAAGCAAAACTTCCCTATCATAGCAAAGTATGTCAAGTGTATCAGAGCTCGAACCTCCAGCCTCATTTTATTCCCTTTAAATGTGCCAGACTGCCTCACATTAATTTGGATAAACTAAGAACAGCAGCATTTAATAGGTTTGGAAAGCTTGACACTTTCTTTACGTGTAGCTAGGATTTATTTTTGTTGAGGGGAAAGCAAGTTTCCAAAATAAGAAAGACACAGATTTCTAGCATGAGGAGTGGGGATCAGACACAGTACTGGGTCCTGGGTTATTTAATNCAGTGCCCAAGGCCAGGTTGGACACTGGGGCTTGGAGCAGCCTGGGACAGTGGGAGGTGTCCCTGCAATGGCAGGGGTGGCACTGGATGGGCTTTGAGGTCCCTTCCAACCCAAACCACCACATGGGTTTATGATTTAACTACATTGGTCTAAGAAGCTCTGTGCCTGTGATCTAATACAATGTAGGGAAAAGTTCAGAGCTCATTTTACACGGGGAGAAGGGCAGGCTGGGGCACACACAGGATCTGTTCTATTACAGCAGCTTAGCTGATGGGAAGTAATTGATTAAGCTTCATTACTTGGTGGTTAAAGCACAGAAAACTGTTCTTTCACAGATCCACAGAAGGTGGGGAGTGTACCTATCCAGAGCACTGGTTCCTTACATAAAGCAAAGGTTCATTTAAAATTCCTGTGTATCCACAGACCCTCTGATTCATGTTGTGTATGAAGGAGCAAAACGTGAGATCTCTGATATTTTGGGTGTCTGACCACCACAAAGGTTTGCAAGTCTCCAAGAAATGCAGATAATCATTGCTTTGCCCATGTCTGTGATTAAATATGCTTTGTTTTCTGTTATATCCAAATGAAATGCATTCAGAAACCGTTTTTCTGACATCCTTAAAGATGTGAACATTTACAAGAGAAAAAAGAATCCTTGATGCTGAAATGCAACCCAGCTTACAGTTTTTCTGGTCAAATAAATTCTTCTGGAGTGCTGGGTCCCAGGGTTTGGTCCCACCCACCACTTCCCATAAGAGCCTTTCTGAACCGCTGCTGCCGAGTCACGGGAGCTGCTGTGGAGGGAGCAGAGCAGGAGCAACCTTTGCTGCCTGAGCAGAACTCAGCACGACACACAGCATCCAGCTCAGCCTCCTTTAGGGTGTTTAAGACACAGAACTCATTTTTCTGTATGAAAAGCAGACAGTGACACTGCCAGCAGCCACTGTGTCAGCTCAGGTTCTCCCTGCAGGGGGGATGGACAGGGCGGCTGGCCAGCGGGAGGCACAAATGGCAGTGCTCCTTTAGAGCCCACTTTTAACTGCACCAAAGGAGATGTGGGGCACGTGGAAGTTACCAGTGACTCTCCAAATAACAGCGAATGACACTGATCAATAGTGAAAAGTATAGAGCCATTAGGATCTGTTTAAAGTGGGGAGCTCAGCTTGCATCCAGAGCATCAATATGTCCAAGTGGATGAATAATGAATGGCTTGGTCTGGGATCTTACTCATAAAAATGTTTCTGAGAAAAAAAATTAAAGCACAGTTTAGGCAAGTAGAAAAGAGGAGTGTTTTGAGCAGAAAAACCTTTACCCTGCTCCCAGAAAAAACTTAGCTGAATCATATCTAACACAGTAAAATCAAGCTATTTTATATCCAATTTTATATTAATCCCCATGAAGACAGTTTTTCTATTGTGTGTACTTTTATAGGAAAAATTATACTTAGCAGTTTTTAGGAACTCAAATATCGGAATAAGGTAGGAATACTTTTGAAGAAAAACAGAAGGAATTTTGAAAAGACACACAATACAAAATATATGATTTCAAAGAAGCCATTTCGTACTGATTTAGCACTAAGCTGATTATTACATGGTATGACTTACATCATACCATATCCATCGATAAGTTAGAAATTAATGAAAGACAAAATATTAAAAAAACAGTCTTTATTATATTTATTTGAAGTATTTGGAACATGACTGCCTTGCAGTCATTAAGATCAAGTGAAATAAAATTAATCAAATTTTTCAATATAATTTAGATATATTTGGATGCTCCTCAAACCATTAAAATAATAGTGATGGCTATAAATAAATTTAGCACTTTCCCAGCACTTATTATTATTGAAACATCTCTATGAGCAATGTTGCTTTTGTTAACTTGGGATCAATTAATAAAGCAGTGCCTGCCACAATTTGTTAATTTTCAAAACACTGATTAGGAAGGCTGTAGCCACTTTGGTTTTCTCTATAAAGAAGTGATAATTTTCATTGTCTGCTGGAGAAATAAAAATTTACCTAGCACTTAAAGGAAAGGAAAAGGTGTGGCTTGCTAACTACTGCTAGGGGAAAGTTATTTTTTTTTCTTTATTTTCAACATTATTACTTTTTGTCCACCTACTTATAAAAGCAGCATATACTTCATGGTTCATGGTTTTTAGTCCATCACTACATATTCTTCTATAATAACCTTCAGTTGAAGTCCAGTGTGATCTGTACATTGTGACTGGGTTGGAAATGCTGCATCTCTGCTCACCTTTGCTAAAAAAGTGCTGAACTCTATACCCAAGCAAAAGGAGGAAAGGAGAGGGAAGGTGCTCGCTCGGCATTATCGACGGCAGACTGCTCTCGGTTTGCTCCGTTGGATGGAACCAAAATAGAGAACGTGCAGTTCAGTCCTGGGCAGGTGAAGAGCTGCAGCCAGGGTCTGGCTGAGTGCTTTCTCAGGACTGCTATATCCCTATATCTGTTGTGATGGTCATGACACGCAGAGTGAAAGGGGAAAAGTTTTCAGAATGCTCTTTATTATGGTAGCATGGCTGTCTTTTATACAGTGGGCGACTTAAATTGGTTGATAGCTTTCTTGTCAATTACTCTATTGGTTAGTGAAAGGTATTTTACTTGTCCATCAAATCTATCTATTCTTGGATTGTTTGCATATTTGCTTTACTGATTCTCATGGGCCAAATCCCTTGTTATTACAGGTGCATGCTTTTCACCCTCAGAATAGATTGTTGTGTTAAGGAGCTTCTCATTCTCAAAATAGCTTCATATGGGAACTTGCAAATTGCTTGTTAGTTGCACTTAGAAGAAATGACAGATTAGTTTTTTACCCTGTTGCTACATTTCCCCACTCCTCTTTTGCTTTTACAGGAATCCAATCTCTTTGGTCGCTGGGATGTTTTTCCCTTGAAGCGGTTTCCTGATCGCCCTCCCATCATCCCAGTGCGAGCCTCGGATGCGCCTCGAACAGCCCCGCGCAGGGTGAGTCTCACTCGGTCGAGAGCCAGAAGAGAGATGCAAATAGCTGGAGATGGCCCGTGATGAAGATTACAAGCAGCACTTCACTGGCTCTGTTTCCGTGACCTGGTTCATTGCCTGGGTGCGCTGGGGTTAAAAATCCCGTTCTGCCTGCTGCACAGCGCGTTTGCCACGGGGGCAGGCTCGTCTGTCAGAGACAGACACGGCCGTGCCAAGGCTGGTGCCCTGCGCCGAGCTCACCTGCCGCAGCGCTCGCCTCCAGCCCGGCACAGCCCCAGCCCGAGCCGCAGCTGCCTTTAGGATTCATGCACAGCTATTCCGGGTCCTGCATGGGAAATCCTGCTAATTGGGTAAACCCACTCTAGTGTACAGGCACCAACTGGCAGACACAACTTTCACAATGAGAGAGATCCATAATTTTCAAATGTAACTAACAATTTGTGACAATAAAGCAGCAACAGGAGCCAAGATGCTGGCACTTCTCCTTGTCACCTCTTTCAAGCACAGTAACTAGCATTTGCATTTGTTTCCTTTCCAAAGGCAGTTACTTATTTATAAAGTAGGCATTTAATGCTTGCAGTTTCTTTGGCACGATTTTATTTTTAGGCAAAGTCACTAAAGAGTTTAGTGTTGTCTCTCTTAAGGAAAGTACTCAAAGAGTACTTAATTAATCCAGCATCAAACCAGAGAAATGGCATCATCCACTCACACAACAGAGACCAGAACTGTCTCAAAAAGAGTAAATAACAATTGTGAGACCGGCAAGAGAAGATGATGGGAGTGTACAAAATTATGGTTGACACAGACACACCAAATCAAAATTTCCTGTTTAAACTTCCTAATGGTGACAAGGGCAATGCCAAGAGTTTATCACTGCCCAGTGTAACTGTCCGTTGTCATTCATGATGCAGTGTCCTGGTCAAACAGCTGCATCTCTGTCTCTCTTGTCCAGTGCATATTCCTGGCTTGTAGGGCTCCTTCGAGGGGAATTTTTTTTTTTTTTTTTTTTTTTTTTTTCATTTTTAGACCAGGCCCTGGGCTACGACATGCAGGATATCAATCATTCTTTCCCTGGAGGTTCAACTCCCCCCAAAAATTCTATGCATGAGGGAAGGTCAGCACCAGAATAACATTTTTAGAAGAAAAGTATTCTTTACTTGGCATTTGACCGTGGGCATAAATCTTTAAAGAGGAAAAGGAAAACAAAAAAGGACAGAAACTTGGAGGGGAGGTTTTGAAATGGCGACTTAAGCAGGGAGGGAGTAGCTGGATTAAGCCAGGGCGGCTTTTCCAGGTACCCCCCGTTCATTGCCCCGGCTCCCGGCGGCAGGCGCGGCCAGGAGGGCCCGGGGGCAGGTGAAGACATCGCCCTGAGCCGGTGCTGTCAGCGAGCCCCGAGCGGCTCTGCCGGCTGCAGACACTCCTCTGGCTGCCCATCTGCTCGCAGCGCCCAGCCCGTGTAAACAGCGGCTGCGAGCCCTGGAAACGCTCCCGCGCTGCTCCCAGCGCTCCGCTGGGCAGCAAAGCCTCGCCCTGTCTTTTGTTAAAAACCTCCCGCCTCAACTGCTGCTCTTCTGTTGTCGTTTGTGGATTTTTTTTTTAATTTATTTATTTTTGTGATTTTTCTTTTTTAGGGGTGAGTATTTCTTGTCAGAACTCCTCTGGAAAAGGAGGTTGGAGTCATTAAATCTAACAGTTCCGACATGGCTTCGTAACAGCTCCTAAGTGCCAATTGATGGATGGCTGTCTGGAACAACATCCTTATTCCTGCTGATATTGCCCACCAAATCCAAGCCATACAAAATGTCTCAGAATCCCAGCAATCACCTATTAGCAATAAAGTATTCCGTGGCACTCCGGATCTCTTTCAGTCATTTCCAATACACCAACTCCATATGGCATTTGGAAAGGATTAGGCATCATATGGATTATGTGCACATTTGCAGTTTTGTTAGAAATGAGAGGAAGGGAAAGAGACCCCAAAGCCAAGATTTGTTGTTAGGGGTAGAATGAAATTTCCCTTCTCTGTGGATTATGGGGGACTAGGTGACCTCTTTAAGGTCCCTTCACATTTAGGGTTTTGTCCATGCCCTCCATGTCCCATCCATTCCCATCATCTCCACCCTGATTTAAGTATAAAAATGGGGTTTTGAAATGTCTGTGAAGCATCTGTTAGTGCCCACTGCCAAAGGAAGCTGAACTTCATGTCCAACCAGCTTAGACAACTCCTATGGTTTTTTTGGCCAATTTAGTAAAACGAAATGTAGAACTCATTTGGAAATTTCCTGCAAACCAAGAAAAAGTTTAATTTTCAGAACCCAACTTGAATTTTATGAAGATAATTCATATCAAATTTTATATAGGCAGAGGCTGCTCTATTTCATTCAGCTTCTGGAGAAAAAATAATTATGCTCTTTACAATTTGAAGTGCATTTGTATTCCTTCCAAATAGTCCTATTACAACAAATGAAGTACTTACTATACATCTTTTTCCTGCTGCTTTTCAACTTAAATTTAATTTTCACATAGATTTATTTAAAACAATTCTCAACATGACTCAGCCAAATGATGAATTTATTGAGGGTTCAGTAAATGTGCAATCCAGTTGAAGTTAAAAATGGATGCTTTGTAATTCTGTGCCTAAATGAAATTACCCATTGTAGCCAGCTATGGTGCATCCATTTAAAGTCTATTTCTTGAGGCACATATTCAATTTTTAACAGAAAGAAAGCATTGTGAAAATATGTTGTTAACAGAAAAATGTATATATACATATATAACATTAATATTAAGCAAATGTTTTAATTTATTTTTTTCTGTTCTCTGTGCCAGCTTGAGCAGTTATTGTTGTACACACTTTGTGTGTGCAGAGAGTACACTGCACGTATAGATGATGGCTCATTTTTTATAGCTCATAATACATGACTGTCTCTGTCCAAATGCAAATAAACTTAAGAAGGAAAGTTTCATCAAATGAATTGTAGAGCATAAAAATATTTGTAATGAGATCTCAGTGCAGAAGAGGTTTGTGATTTGTATTGATGATAGAACAGACTGTGTGAGGACTGTGCCTCAGGCAAGGTGTGATTCTGTTTTCTGTTCCAGTGTTGGCACAAAATCAGCAGTTACATCAGAGGAAAGTCTAAAATCAGCCTGTCTCTCATAAGGAATGCTTGGGTTCAGCACGAGATGTTTCTAAATTGACCAGTTTTAAGAGTGGGACCCAAAATTTTCTGAGAGGATGCATCACTGAGGCTTCAGGTGGCTGCCCAGCATGGAGGTGCATTCAACTCTCTTCTTATTTGGGGGTTTTGATTAAGTTACCTGTACAATGTTAGGTCAGGATAAAGGTCATTTCTCCAAACACATAAACACTGAAATACTTGACTCCCTGTCTCTATCACCATGGTGTGTAGCATCTACAGACTAGGTGTCTAATCCAAAATCCACTCCATTTTGTGGATGAACTTCCATCCTCACCATCTGGATGAGACCTGTTTTTCCTATTTTAGATATACTTTCTGCTGTTTATTCAGTAATGTCCTGACTCATATAGAGGGGTTTCCATAACTGCCTTTGCAAGAACTCATAGAGGGATTTCCAAAACTGCCTTTGCAAGAATTCTTAAAAACACAGGAAAACACAATTCCACAATTCCACATCCTCAGCCATTCCCAGGCTCACAAAGTCCAGCTTCATTCTATAGTTTCCATTGCAGCCTGTCCAACATGCAAATGAGATTCCAGCCACATAAATTACTGAGTAGAACTACTTTATTCTTTCTTTAAACAAGACCAAGAGAAGCACAAATTTTTCATCTTTCTTCCCCAGAATTTCCATTGCTGATGTTCAAAGGTTGATAGCTGCTCTCCAAGGAGGTGGGCTTGCCATGGAATTCTGACCAGGTAAGGAGGGAACATCCAGCTCCTGGGGGGGAGCAGGCTCTGGGTATGTCTTTAACCCCAGCACCCTGAGGGAAAGGCAGCAGAGTTTATCCAGCTGCCTCCAAGGGCTTCCCTGTGTTTTGGGGAGATGCTGAACCCTGTCTGTTATCACAGCCTGCTTGACTCAGTGTAAGATCACATCCTGCTCTACCCTAGAAGAACTTCTTCATGACTGCAGTGTTACTTCTTGATACCAGATTAATGGAGTGCAGCAAATACTCAGATATTGATTATGAGGACTCATTTTTCATTGTAGATATCTCCTGCCTACTAAGCTATACAGCCAAGTCTGGAATTTAAAACAGTACTATATTCAAAACACCAGAATCCAGAATTCTCTTGCTTCCTGTTGCTTTACTTGCTTTAAATCATAGAGGACATACCAAGGAAAAGCTAAAAGGTTTTGATTTGTTATTGAGCCATGGATTTTAACCAGATCCTGGTTTAAAACCCTTTAACCTGACTATCAGAAATTTCCAACCAATATATTTTATTGCCATGATGGCCCATCAAAAAAGTAGCTTTGTGTCACACAACCAGCATTTCCTGACAATCCTACAAAAACATATGGAGCTCCTCATAGTTTGACTGCTGATGTTCTCAGATTTGGGTAGATTCCCCACATGGCAGCTCAAGGGGTTGCTTTCTTTGGAGAATTTTATGCTCATGAAGTACAGTTCCAAAATAGTACTGGAGCTTGGACTGACATGTAAACCCCCAGATTTCCTGGATTCTTCACAAGGCTCATTAAATCTTTGAAGCTGATAGCGCAGTCTGTTTTGTCTTCTGTATTCAGGGACATGGAAGGTAAAGAAGGTATTAGGGTTTTGTTATTTTGAAATCAGCCAGTGAAAAGGGCCTGCCATAAACAAAGCTTATGAATAAATTAATGCATCTGACAAAGAAGTTAATGATCATATGGACTGAGCCCAAATTCATGATCAATGAATCATGTAGGCTGCTTTGTTTAGGCTTTGGCAAATCAATACTCCATTTTGTTAAACAAGTAAAATAGATTTTTTGTGGGGGTGCTCTGGGATAATTTTTAAATATAAAGTGTCAGACAAAGAAATCTTCAGGGGTACTTGAGACTATTGCTTGGAGCTTTCCAAATTTCTTTGCTGTTTGGGATTTATTGTCTTGTTATGCTTCTTACCAGGTGCCAACACACAGCAGATAAGCAGTTACAAAAAAGAAAGAAGCAGTAAAATTTAGAAGGCTCTTTTGTAGGTACAGTGAAAAAACCCAGGACATTGCAGACTTTTTAGTATGGTCTAATTACAGAATCATGGAATTATTTAGGTTGGAGAAGACCTTTAAGATCATCCAGTCCAACCTGTAGCCTGTTGTTTTTGTGTGATAGAAAGTATAAAAATCAAGATTCCTAAAGGGATTTAGGTACATAGTGATCCAGACAGATCCTGCTCAAGGGCCAAGAAATAAATTTGAAATTTTTATTCAGCAGAAAGATTATGTCAATTCCACAGGAAGAAATTCAAGTAATTTAAGTAACCAATGTGGGCTCCTGAGGTTGGATAAACTGGTAATTGGTTTTCAAGAAAACTTGATTCGTTTTTGAAAATTACTCCTCCAATATCACATTCAAAGGAATAAATATCAGGTGCTGATTCTTGCCCCACAGCATTTTTGGAATGGGTAGAGCAGGTGAGGTGATCCATTCCTGTGGAATGTAATCCTGCTCCTCAGCTTGCATTCTGCTTCTGTAATCCTGTAGATCCCACCAGACATCTACATGGACTTGGAATGCCATCACAGTTCCCTCATTCTGGGCCCAAAAATGTTCGGTCTCAGCTGGTGCTACGAAGGGTGTTAGTATTGCTGATTTTGCAGCTGTCCTCAAAATCTAGCAAACTCCTGAAATTCCAGTCTCTGGAGGAGAGAGTGAAGAAAAAATAACTTGAGAAGAGAACAGAAAGTTTTTCCATTTTGTTAGGGAAATGACAGTGTCCTGCACTTGATACTGCCTGAGCAAGAGTCCTGGAACGCTGCTCCTGGAGAGATGTAAGCACAGACAGAATGCCAAATCTGATTACATAGATCAAAGTGGTCTGCTGCTACAAAGCTCTGAGAACTCACAGCTCACATTGGCAGAATTAGATTTGTGGTTAAGTGGACTTTTTCATCATCACAGCAATTTGTTTTGGTACTTAACAATGAATGTAGGGGCCTAACTTTAAGCAGCCAACATTGAACGCTTGGGTTTTCTAAGAAAACCTGCTGCTGCCCAGCTTCCCAGTTATTTATTACCTTCAGCAGCACATTTTATTAGAGAGGGTGCTCAGAACCACTGTCCAGTAGGAAAACAACCAGTACCGAGATGGGAATAAGAAATGACCCCTTCCCCTTGCCCTGTTGGCCTCTGGTCTTTCATCGAGTTTGTCTATGCAAATACTGCCCTGCTAGAAAATTACTCTGCAATTTTAATAAGGAAGCTGAACAAGAAACTGCTGCTGAGCCCTGAATTAGGCATTCTGGATGGTCACTGCATTGAGTCAGCAAAGAAAAGAAACCAACTGTTCAGCAAAGGATAAATTATTATGTCCTAAAATGGTTTATGTTCCCTTGGCTATTTGTAGTGAGTGATTGAAAGTCAGGTAGAGGACACAAGCTATTGAACAGATCACTTGGGACTCTCCCAGGTTTGAGCTGCTAAAAATCTTCACAAGAAAATTCTCTGCAGAATAGGGCAAAATGGATACTATTCTCAGGCTGAGACCTCCCAGAGGCAAACACTCCATTAAAGAGAAATAAAGGCCTCCCAGCACATCCTAAAATCAGGCATTTTTGCCTATTCTACCATTCTTCCTGCCTGCAGAATCAGATGTTGCTGAAGGTGTTTTTGAAACCCAAGCAGAGCTCAGTATTAATAGTGACAGAGTTAGTTACTGTCCTTTATCAACTTGGGATCAAATGTTCCAACGAAAATCAATGGAGTGTTTCCCCACAGTGTTTCTGAAAGCAAGAACAAATACCTGCAGCAGATAAAATGATTGTGTTTTCCCAAGCCATTAGCATGATTCAAGTGATATGCTCCTAAAATAACTTTATGCAGAATCAGTGGTTTTTATAAGAGCATTTAAATTTCATTTATCTATAAATATTTCCATTTTGGCATATCTTTCATGCAGCTGTATCAAAAGCCCTGTGTCGGGCTGGTCTGGGCCATTGTATCACCTCCAGAATTAGAGGGTACACTCTTACCCACTGCAGGATTGCTGGGGGGACTCAGCACAGTATGTTGGGGTTGGACTGGATGATCTTGAAGGTCTCTTCCAACCTTGATGATTCTGTGACATGCAGGGCTGAGGCCCCTCTCACTGGGGCTCCTCTCCAGGCTGAGCAGCCCCAGCTCCCTCAGCCCTTCCTGGCATGGAAATGCTCCAAGCCCTTCCTCAGCTCCAGGAGCTCCTGTCCCTGCTGTGCTGAGGATCCAGAGCTGGACAAACACTCCAGTACTTCCATAAATAAAAGACTAAAAGTCATACAAAAAACATGAGAGAATTAATATTTAATCAATAAAAAAAAAATGATGGGGTTTAGGTAATAGAAAGACTGAATTTGCCAACAGTTTGGATGGCAGAGCTGGAATGTCTCCCATATTTTAATTTGTTTGATGTGAGCTGAAGTGTGACTTGTTTTACTTACAGGTGCTTGCAGAAAGTTATATCCAGGACTCTACTTTTACCTGAGTCAGTGAAAACCCTCTCCACTGCACAGCTCTCAACAGAAGCTTGTACATATCCATGAGCAGGACTTGTACATATCCTTGTACACATCCACAAGTGGGACTTGGACATATCCTTGTACATATTCATGAGCAGGGCCTCTAAAGTCTGCAGTTTTCCATAGGTAATTACAGCAGGTATTGCATGGGGTAGGAGTAGAGAAAGGGGACAAAGAACTGTGAGCAAAACAATGATGTACACAGTATTTTTCAGGTCAGTTCTACTGATGCTGTGCCTCATTCAAGCAGCCTTTTTCACAGTGTGGAAGAAGAGCTGTGGTGGCCACGGCTAGAGAGAAAGACATGGAAACCTCCAGTTCAGAGAAAGCTCAGTGTGTAATAGAAAGCAAGTTGGCTGCATCTATCCCCAAGACAGAGATTTCACTCATCATTGTTACAGAATGAAAAATTTAAGAAAGCCCCAAGAGAAGAATTTTCTTATTTTATTCAAACGAAGCTTCCATCTGAAGGCACATATGCCACCATATGGGATACATTTCAGGCATTCATTAGGAGAAGAATAATTAGTCTAGCATCATACCAGGAAGAAAGGAAGAGGCCCAGAGGATAATTACTTTAGAAACAGAAATAAAAGACCTTGAAACTAAATTTGCTAGGGACAGGTCTATGAAAAATGAAAAAAAGGAACCTTATTTATGGGAATTTGAATTCGGTTATCAAGGCAAAGAGGGAAAGGGGCATGCTCACGACAGGATTATTTTTAGCTTGGGGAGAAGCTGGTACATTATTGTTTCAATGATTATGAAAAACATGTAGCCTCATATTTCAGCCATTCACCACAAGCAAGAAGGCTCTTCTGTAGTACAGAAGAGATTAAACAGTTCCACATTATCCTGGGAAGAACTGCTCTGTATGTCCTCTCTTTGCAAATACACCGTTAATAGTGCTACTGGTCATGGGCTTTAAATGCGACTGTGACCCTTTAAAGGTTGTCAAAAAGGATTATTCCTTTGTAGAGCTTCCTATGAAACGGCCTGCAAGAAAGAGAAATATCTGTATTATGTAAATAAAGCACAGATTGAATAACAGGAGAATAAAGAGGGCTCAAAAGTATGTCAGATGGGGATTCTTCTGTGAGCAATTAAACACACTGAGATAGTGCTCTCTATACATCAACTTAATCCTAACCATGCATTGAGCCAACTTATCTGTACTTCACCTTCTGGAGGGGAACAGATAGACATATTATACTGAATAAAAGCCATGCATTGTATAGTGCACCACAGTCTGTCTCTCAAGCCTCAGGCCCTAAGTAACTAACCCTAATTAACTGTTGAGTTTGGAGTTTCTGTGCTACTCAAAAGGCCCATGGGAAGTGAACAGCGACAAGATTTGGCCCTTGAAAAGAAGCACCAGTGACTGGATTCCTCCTCTTCATGCCAGGAAACACCTGATATTCTGCAGCACCGAAATTGTAATGGGAAGTAAAGACTTGTCTAAGTAAAATCCTTTGATTGGGACAGCGGTCAAAGGGACAGGCCTTTGATGTCTGGAGCTCTTTGCAGCAAAGAATAAAATGAGATCTCGCATTGCTGTGTGTGAGACAGATGGTTTGGGATATGACAGTGGTTCATTCATATTGGGAACACTTGTAACAATGCATTATCTTTCAAAGATACAGAGAAAGCTATCTAACATTTTGTGACTCACATACAGTATAAACAAGATAATTACCTGGTTCACCTGCTAGAGCTGGGAGATCGATTATGGAAGCTAATTAGAGACCTGTTTTAAGCAGATATGAACTCATGAGTTTTTGTTATGGGTTCTTCTCCTCTTAACACACCACAGAGAAAACCATAGAACAACAGTGATTAGCCTTATTTCATTTTTATTGCTTCTCCCATTCAGAGTGAAACCACAGAAAGTCAAAAGTGTAGCTAATTTACTTTAGCGAGCTAGAAAATGTAAGTTAATTTCCTTGCTTTACTACTTAGAAAGCTCTGCCAGAGCATTAATGTCAAAGGAAAACAAAGAAAAAATACGTATCCATATGGAATATGAATATAGCTCATGGTAGCTTGACAAACACTTGCAGAGAACACTATCATGCTTGCAAGGAGGTAACAGATATTGGTAGTGATCTTTTGAGCTCTTGGTTACTAGCACATATCAGCAGTGCTGCAGAGAGATGTAACAGGTTGGGGTGTTTGGTTTTGGTTTTATTTTATTTTATTTTATTTTTTCTGGAACTGCAGAATTCTTCTGTATGCTTTAAGTAGCAATATTCCTTGTTCCAAAAGCAGAATGTCCCTAGCACTGCCCACAAATTCCTGACTGTTTTTATCTGAACACATCATATGTCTATGATCTGCAGTCAATTCCCAGATCCATGAGTGCTGTCATACTCCAGCAGGAATTACTGCAGAATCTGTTGAGTCTGCAAATTTCACACAGCATCTCTACCCACATGTGGGATGAAAAACACAAATTACTTTGGGAAGGCAGAAGGACTTCAATAATTAGTGCTTAATTCCTGAGTGCCTTGCTGTCTAGTGCAAGCTGCAGCTCTGAGCAGGGCTTCCAGCCCACTGGAATGACAAAGATCTGGCAGTTCCACCAGGCTTGGGTGTGAACTGGCACTGCCACTTGGAAATTCTAAGGAGTGAAATGTGGCCTGAACTGTAAACACCTACAGCAGAGCTATAGAAAGACCTTGGCATTTTAGCCACATAGTTGTAAACTAAACCCTGCATTCATCAGGAAGCTCTAAATCATTAGATTTTCACCAAGTCCTTAACAGATTCTTTTTGAGAATGTTTGCCCAAATATTGCAGACACCAAGCAACGAGGCACAGAACTGTGTGAGCTGGGAGGTACAAACTGGGCATTTCATCTGTCACATGCACAACCAAGGGAGACATCATTCAAAGACCTTGTCTGCCATAAACAGGTTGTACACAAAACATGAAGTTTCCCCTGCTCTTCTCCTGAGTGCTGACTGAGCACCAAACTGCACCTCTGTGGCTCCTTTCACAGCTGGTTCATTCAGTTCTTACCTGGTCACTGAATCAATGGATGAACACAAGTGAGTGACTGGTCTAGTGAGCAGAGCACCAACTTGAGTAAGGGGAATGTGAAGTCACATTTGCTCCCTCCATTATTTTTAAATAATAACCTTTTTATCTTATGTAAATTCAATAATGGGAATATGTTATTACAGCTTAACAGCTTAACCATGCCCCAAAACATGCCAGACATGCTGTTTCAGGCAATCTAGTAGGTGACACTCTCCCTCTAATCTTAATCCTGTCTCCAAAACTGTCAAAGAGGGATCTGTCTCCAAAACAATAAATATTCTAGGCTGAATGACAAGAGCCAGTCTGTCTCTTCTGGATCAGGTCAATCCATTGATGTTAAAGGTGCCTTCTGAGACTCACTGTCCAGAGATATCCATGCAAGCAAGGTACATCAGAAAACATAACCTGTTAGAGGGTTGAACAAGAGCTGAATCCCCAGATATTCAGCACGGAAGGATATGAATTGTCTTTGCATATGTTCTGAAGCAGAAATGGATGTGAAGAGGGTGTTAAGGATGGAGACAGACTCTGTAGCTGTACAGTGGCATCCTTGCTCTGCCCTCACTCAAAGAATTTCAGTGCCTACAGAATTCATCAGGGAGCAAGAAAAAACAGTGCAAAGGTACTTAATTACAGGATTTACCTGCCTGGCATGCAGGTCTTGCACCTATGGCTCTTGCACATGCAGATGCCCAGCTGCTCATCAATGATATTAATACTTCTGTAAAAGCTGGACAGTAACAGAACTAAATGTGCTGCTTAATTGTCTCAGTGATGGAGTCACATTTACAGCATTTGCTTTCTAAACCTGTGTATTCCATGAAAACTAACACAACCTGGACACAAAACCACCTAATCCTGACGGAGTGCCCGACTCTATGGCAGAGTTTGATAATCTGAGGGCACAAGGGGAGATCCCTCTCTGAGTACAGAGCTGCACTTCTCTCTGCCCAGCTCCTCAGTACACCCTAGGCTAGCCAACCTTCCTGAACAGGCCACTGTGGCCACAGAACACCTGTCTTGGGAGATGAAAACTCTGCTAACAGGCAAGGAACCAGACTTAAGGATGGGTAATGCTTAGAAAATCTTAGCATGAACCTATATTCTTCATTGAAAATTACATCAAATATTTGACAAAGTGATTTTATTTATGCTGCCAGAATGGTGCAATGTAAGAAACCACCCTGTTGTCACACAAAGATATACACAGTATCTAATTTGAACAAAGTCACAGTTCATCTGCTCCACACAGGTCTGGATCTCCTTGGTGCAGTGCGGCCCTTCAGATGGACCTCAATAGCTGGGATACACTGGCAGGGAAAAAAACATCTGAAAATCAACCAAGGCAAATGCAGGTCCTGCTCCTGGGCAGGAACAAGCCCAGCACCAGCACAGGCTGGGGAGACCTGGAGCAGCTCTGTGGGGAAGGACCTGGGGGTTCTTGGGGACACAGAGCTGTCCCTGAGCCAGCAGAGTGTCCTGGGGGTTCTTGGGGACACAGAGCTGTCCCTGAGCCAGCAGAGTGTCCTGGGGGTTCTTGGGGACACAGAGCTGTCCCTGAGCCAGCAGAGTGTCCTGGGCCAAGGAGGCCAAGGGTGCCCTGGGGCCATGGGAGGAGCCTTGGCAGAGATCAGGAGGGATCCTGCCCCTGTGCCCAGCCCTGGAATGTTTGTCCAGCTCTGCATCCTCAGCCCAGCAGGGACAGGAGCTCCTGGGGCTGAGGAAGGACCTGGAGCATCTCCGTGCCTGGGAAAGGCTGAGGGAGCTGGGGCTGCTCAGCCTGGAGAGGAGTCCCAGTGAGAGGGGCCTCAGCCCTGGGTGTCCCTTGGTGTCCTTGTGTGTCCCTGTGTGTCCCTGTGTGTCCCTGTGTGCAGGGAGGGCAGAGCAGGCCCAGGCCCTGCCCCAGGCCCAGCAATGGCCCCAGAGCCACGGGCAGGGGCTGAGCCCAGGAACTGTCCCTGCACAGGAGGCACAACTTGTGCCCTGGCAGTGCCCAGCCCTGAGCAGATTGTGCCCAGAGGCTGTGCAGGCTCCTCCCTGGGGATATTGCAGAGCCTCTGCACACCCTGCTGTGCCCTGTGCTCTGGGATGGCCCTGCTGGGGCCCCTCCAGCCTCACCCATCCCGGGACTCTGGGATTCCGTGTTCTCCTGTAGCCAAATTAGCACCTTCTGTTAAACGACTGGAAGTCCCCAGATGCAGCCCACGAAATGAGAAGGGCATCCACAAAGTGTTGGGCTCTGAGAGGACAGCATGGTGGATAAATTGGGAAGTAAAGATCCTTTTCCCATTGAACACAGCAATGGTAAAAATATCTATCATTAAATATAATATTGCACTTTAAAGCAGGCCTGACAGCAAGACCAAACTGTGCTTTTGTTTAATGGTCATTTGTCTCTGCTGAAAAAAGGAATGACAGTTCTCTCCTTTTGACTTAGAGATCCAGTGCAAGAGTTCGCAAGAACCAAAACCAAGTTATCAGTGTGCCAATGCAAGATACCAAGGAAAACTCTTACTGAAATTGAAGTCGGGAAGGGAGAAAATGAAAAAGCCTCTCCCAATGCCACCCAACAACAGAGTTAAGGAATGGGGGGAGAAAAATTATATTTAAGAGACCAGTGTTATATCAATGTGAAGGTTCTATGTGGTGGGTCTTTATCAATCAGAAAAAGGCTGGATTTTCATTTTAACTTCTGAAATACCCCATCCAATAATTAATTTAACTGATATGGGACAACTATATTATCCCTGGATAAGGTGATTTGTATAGGTCTAAAAGCAAATGCCTCAGCAAAAGACAGGGTTGATCATTATTTCAAAGCTCTTATTTTTCCCCTACTCTTAAGGCTCGGGAAATTATTTATTTGACAATCTGAAAATAAAACTTGAGCTGTATTAGCATGTAGACTGCTCAATAAAAGGGAAAAAAAGTGTGAGAGAGGATTAATAAATTACATGCTAGAAATGGGAAACAAGATTAGAGGTGACATTTTGGCAATGTCTTCCTCACAGTGAAGGAAAAAAATGAAACAAGATTAGCTGGAGAGGAAAGAGGGAGTCAATCAGTAGGAAAAATGAATTTAGAAAAATTGAGAAGACCTGTGAAAAATGGAGGAGTTGATTGGGATAAAGGGTGCAATAAAAGTGCTCCATGGCAAGGAGGGAAATCACTGCTCTCCAAAGGTAAGCCCTCAGTGACACAGCGGGGAGAAGTGGGCTGGCGGCAGAAAGCCCATTGGAGGGGACGGCAAAAATAAAACAAACTGGGGCTGTTCCTGGTGCTGCCAAGGCAAGAGCAGCGAATTCCCCCAGGGCTGGTTCCATGTCCCTCCTTCCTCACCTCTGCTCTGCTGCCACGGGCACAGGGTAACATGAACACAACCACAACAGCCCATGTGCATTCACAGACAGAGGCAGGCCTGGGCTTTCGGTTTGTTTTCATGGCTCACCATTGATAGATTATATCCTACAGCACATCTCCAATCTGCATATCAGACTTCCTCCAGCACATTACTATGGCAACGCCTTCTGGATCAGGGATATTGGACATCACTGGCTCTTTCTGCTTTCAGCAGCAAGCCAAAGGAGTGCAAGCCTCGGGCTGCTCCTCTGCCAGCCAGTGGATCTCTTCCCCTTCAGCTTCCCTACCTCCACCATGAGGGCTTGGCTCCCTCAGCTTCCTCTCTCACTGTTAGGGTCATTTTTTTCCCCTTCCTCCCACCCTTGTAGTGGCTGCTTGAAACCTGTCCTAAGGATGAACAAATGGGCAGTTTAAGAAGCTGCACCTGAAATGCGAGACAGATTATCATCTGAAACTGATAATTATTGACAATTGTGTGTGCTTACAACAGGGTATGGCTGCCAAGAAAGGAAAGTTTACATTCTGGATGTGATGTGAACAAGCTTGGGATCAAGACCAAAATATTTCATAGCTATAAAAATAAACCTTTTTGGGACAAGTGCTTGCAAGAGCTACTATTTGGTCACTCGTCAGTGTCAGTTTTAGTCCCTGATTGTCTCAGGCCTCAAGTCAGTCATCTGTGGGATCCTAAGAGAAAAAGAAAAAAACAAGAAAAAAAAAAAAGACCTAAAAAGCTCTTTGGGTTGACCATATTCAAATTTAGAGGAGTCATTCCACTACAACTCTGGTTAGGCTTTCCACAAAGATCTGAACATGGGCTCAGCCCAGGATACTGAATGTGGGATCCTGCTGGAATTCATCTCTGTGTGAGCAATCACCTGAAAAAAATGATTCCCCCTGACAGGAGCACATCTCACTGCCTTTGCAGGTATCAGTAAAATGCCCATTATACTTTCTTGTGTTCCTCTGCAAGACGCAGAGTTCAGGAGATGTATTATGTATGCAGGAGCAATTACCATCCTCTAAAATGCTCATGTTCCAACAGCAATTCCTCCACAGCAGCTAAGAAACAAGGCAGATGATTTCCCCCTGTAATTTAAAAGCAGGATTTTACTAGTAACAGGCTACCATGCCTTACAAATGTTGACTTTTGGAATCATAATTCCTGTAACTTCAACTTTACCAAAGAGGTACATTAATTTGTCAATGAAGTTGAGAGTAGTTCATGTATAAAAGGTAGTTTTTTATGTCCTAAATCAGCAGGAATATTGTACTGCTGAAATATTTGTTCACCTTGAGAATTTGAAATGAATACAAGGTTTGCTTGTGGTCTTAATGGGACATCATGTCACCTAAACACAAAATGCACATAGATGTCCAATATTTTCTTTTGATTTATTGCTAGCCTATTAACATCATTTTACTTTTCAAGAGTATTTTATTTTAGAAGTTTTTTTTTTTTTCTAGATAGTATCAAAACCCATTGCTAATTAGGATGGGAGACAAATTCAAATTTGCCTTTATTTTCTTTTCTCACAAAGTGTTCTTTATTCCCTATTAGTTTCCCACAGAGAATTTTTTTTAATGAAGAGACTTTGTTTTAGTTTGTAATCTCCTGGACAGACTTTATAATGATGAAATATAAGTGTCTTTCCTACAATAACCTGCTGTGTTTGGAAAGCTTTGTATAAGGCAAGGGGTTAAGTAAATCTCCAGTTCCCTGGGGGTCAGTTTGCAGAACATGCAGGTACATACATTGTTTAATCTCTTAAAACTCTGCAAATGGAGCTTATCCTCTTGGCCTACTTGCTCTTTAAAGTGGTGGCAAAAACATTCTAAAATAAGAACGACAGTTCAGTAGGGGAGATGTCAGGCAGCCCCTGATCAAATGCAAAATACCCAGAAGTGTTTATTGGATGATTGAATCAGAAACCCTGGTTTTAGTTGGGAGGAACCTTAAATCTCATCCCATTCCCGCTCCTGCCCTGGGCAGGACACCTCCCCTTACAGCAGGTTGCTCCAAGCCCCATCCAACCTGGCCTTGGACCCCTTCACTTCCACACCTCTGACCTGCCATCAAAACTCTGTTATGCACCTAAATATTCACCTTTGTTCAGAGAGGTTCCCAAGAGAACAATTGATTTTTAATCCGTCTTGATGAAAGACCTTAAGGCAAGATTCAGCACTGAAAGCTGACAAAACTTTTGTTATAGAACACATAAGAAATACAGTTCGGTCTTGACATCACCACTGGTTTTAAATTATCAAAACACAACCAGAGAGTCAACATTCCTGATTTCACCCAGCATGGCTGGACGTTTAACCATGCACTGAGTGCACATGCATTAGCTGAGTGACTCGTACACTAGTATCAAGAAGTTTTCAAGACACTAGGGCATTTTTTTTCAGCATTTTTTCTTTTACTGACCCTAAAAAATCTTATTACTTTCAGTGATCCAGCCAAAAATGCTCCTGATAAAGTGTTGCCTTCACACCTGGAGTGAAGAGCCCAGTGCTGTGCTCTGCAGGTACCAGTGTTGTAATAATCATATGTTAAATTCCAAGCCTGTATGATGCAAGGGAGAAGGTTTCTTTTGGAAAGGTACATCAGGAAATGTTTAGCATTTTGTGCATTGTGAGGACAGAAATATAATACCGAATTAAAAGAAATGAAGGAAAAATTTGGCAAGAAGAACCAATTATTTGAAAAAGACTTTGGATCAAACATGAAAGTTAATGACCACACTTTTCCGTCACTTTGATGTAAATTCTGAAGAGAAAGAAATCACTAAAATATGGCATAGCAGTAGAAGTACAATTTGCACACAATGTAATAAAGAACAAAAATTAAAAGAGAATCAATGAAATTTGGCAAAAAGCCAGATGTGATGAAATTACTGGTTAAAAAATGACCCCATTATTTTCATTTTTTATCTTAAAGTGGAAGATTTCTAAGTGAGAATATTGAACTGGAGATGCAGAAAAGTCATGTAAGTGTTGGATAAAAGGAAATTGGATAAAAAAATGAAGGAAGAAGATGCAGAAGAAAAATTGTTTCTTTTCATTAATGCTATGTCCTAGAGGGTAGTACATAGCAGGACATCCAGCAGCAAGCACTGTAATAAAATCTCTAAATGAAAAAAACAATCAAAGCTTAAGGAGCTAAAACACTCACAAACACAGGGGTACATAAGAGTAAATGAAGTTAAAACACTGTAACAATGATGAAAGAAATGGGAATAGGCTGGAATTGTATTTGAAATGGGTTTTAGAATATGTATAAGAAAAGGAAAGAAAGGAGGTTTACGAGATTTTGAAGAAGTACTATAGCAGGGAAAGAAGATACAGAACACAAAATATATTTTTTTGCCGGAGGATGACACTAAAAGAAAATAAAATTGTATAAAAAATGTCAGAGAGATATCAAAGAGAATCAGTTTCATATAAAAGAGGATCAAGAAATAACTGTACCTGAAGATTGACACTGCTTTAGAGTGAGCTGAGAGCTGTCCCAGAATCCCAAATAAAATGGCACTAGGCAGGTAAGACGCTCAGAGAGGTGCACAGATGAAACTACTTGAGGAAATAATTATAAGAACCCCAACATCAATATTCTAAGAAAGAGTCTGCTGAAATTCACTCCTATATGTAGGATCTTTGCAAATTCCTGGCAGTATTTAAGATTTCAAGTTTAACAATTAGAGTTCCCCAACTCTCATAACAGAACTCAGAAGAGCTGATGAATACTACGAACAGCCAGGAGATAAAATTTTCAGAGATGACACAATTTCTCAGGACATACAAGGTGACAGGACAATTTCTGGCAGTGTGATTACTCAAAGCTGAATGACGCCACATCACACAACACAAAGTGAAATGAGTCAGGGTTAGAAAGAATTACTTAAGCATCTTCTATTCATTGCTAAATTCTAAATGAACTTTTCACATTAAAGAGCAAAAAAAAGAATCTCATTAATTTTGGACTCTTCAATGGAACCTTATTACAAAGAAGAGAGAACGATTCTACAATTTCTCTAAATTGCTGCACATTGAGAGAGACGAGCTGTAAAGACATGGTGCATGTGTGTGCATGTATTTGTGATTATTGCCAGTGTCTCTTACAAAATTAGTTTGTAATGAGATTAATAATACATGGTCAGATGCACTTTGTATCCGACTGAATGCTATAAAGCACGGAAAATTGGAAGCGGAGAAGGAGATGGAGTAAAACAAAAAAAATCTGGGCAGATAAACCATCTCACTGATTTCTTATTCTTCATTCTCTGAACATTGCAAATAGCCTTTAGAATTCCTCAGGTGTGAGGAACTAAATCAGAAGAGCTACAAAAAGCAGAGAGAGCAGTAAGTCACGACAACTCCTAGAGCTGCACCAAAACCAGAATTGCACAACAGACCTTCCAGTCAAGGTTCCAAAACGTATTGGAAGGCAAAGTAATTGGGAGCCAAAGAAATCTGACATGGGGAGGATATTCAGTGTTCCAAAAACATGATTATCCGAAGGCAGCTTAGGTGCAAACTGCTGTGCCCTCCCCGCGGCTCGGCGGGGCCCTGGGAAGACACAGCCGAGCACAGCCTTGCACACAAACAGCGCCCCTCGGTGTTGGTCATGAAATCCAGGGGGGGAGAGCAAGCAGAGCTACCCTAATGTTCAAATTGGGGTGTATTAAACATGAAAACGAATGGAGAAAAGCTCTGTATGCTCGTGACAGCAAGGGCTCCTTGGCTGCTGTCCCTGCTACAAAAGCACTTGTCCCCTTCTGTGGGGTGTGAGGGCACTGCCAGAGGAAACTCATGCCTCTGATATTTAGTGCATGACAGAATGCTTTGGAAAACAAAATGAAGCTTTGCTTCTCTAAATAATCCTCCCTCCCCCACTGCAGTCATTGTCTTTGTAATATTTTATGGCTTGTCATATAACACTCTGGGATATTGTCCTACAGAGGATGTGACTACACTGCTGAAATGAAATACCTGTGTGGTGCTCCTTGTCCACAGAACCACTGAAGCAGTGGCAGATGAGGCTTTGTGCATTTCTTAGTATTTTATTTTGATTTTTTAATCTATATATATTTGTAATAAAGAGCAAAACAAAGAAGCAAAGAAGAAAACTAGCTTCACATAGATTTAGGACTTCAGGGAGAAAAATAAAGCTGTTCCATCTATTTTATAAATGCAAATATGCTTATAACATTGATCTCAACTGTGTAAATCAATAATACCCAGAGCTTCCCTGTCCCCCACAGATTGTCTGCAAATTATAAATGGTGGTTACAAAAGTATAATCATGATGAAATATTATCAAATCTCATATTCTACTCATGCTGTAATTCAAAAAAGGAGCAGATATCTTGGAAGTTAGAGTTTTGATGTTTTAATGAGTGCACTATGTTTTTTCTAGTGAAGCACAACCAATTAAATTGAGCATCCAATCTTTTGCTGAAGGAACAGTCTGCAGCTTCCAAATGACTGCAATTCTCTCTTTTGCCATTATAGGAAAATATTTTTATCCTGTCACCAAGCTCAGTGCACTCAGAAGCATGGAGCAGCTGACAGATAACATAAGTAGTATTCAATATAATCAGATTGGGCTGTGCATCTGACACAAGGAGCCATTGGGAGACACAAGGAGCCATTGGGAGACACAAGGAGCCATTGGGAGACACAAGGAAATACAAGAACATATCTTGGAATTCCAACTTTTACTGTGGGGTAAAAAACCCAGTTTTTCTCACCTTTTACAGAACTTCAGTCCTGATCAAAATTAGCCTTTTGGAATTGTTTCCAGATTCTTAACTGTGTTTGCTGAAAACCTTGTCTACTAAATACTTTAGAAATCCAAGTGTCTAGAGAACATCACTGCTAGAACATTTGACATGCTGGATGTCAGATGATGCAGACTTAGAGCTTAGATAAGAATCTTGAGCATCTACATTTTGGATTCTATTGACTTTAGGCCTGATTTATCTGGTATCCTACAGAAAGACTGGAAGACCAAGGATCCACACCTCACCAAGCTTGATCCACTTCCCCTATACATCTTCCTCAGATTCTGGAGAGAAGGAAAGATGAAGGTCACATTTCACATTTCTCCTTCTTGCTCTTTGGAGAACTCCTTGTCTGGATCCAGCAATGGGCCAGCAAAACACCCAGATAATTAAATTATAGATCATAGAATGATTTGAGCCATTCTTGGGACCTGGGAGGGATCTCATTCCATGGGGAGGGACACCTTCCACTGTCCCAGGCTGCTCCAAGCCCCAAGGTCCAACCTGGCCTTGGGCACTGCCAGGGATCCAGGGGCAGCCACAGCTGCTCTGGGCACCCTGTGCCAGGGCCTGCCCACCCTGCCAGGGAACAATTCCTGCCCCAGATCCCATCCAGCCCTGCCCTCTGACACTGGCAGCCATTCCCTGTGTCCTGCCCCTCCAGCCCTGGGCAATTGTCTCTCTCCATCTTTCCTGCAGCTCCCTCAGGCCCTGCAAGGCCACCCTGAGCTCAGCCCAAAGCTTCCCCTGTCCAGGTGAACAATCCCAGCTCTGCCAGCCTTTCCTCCCAGCAGAGCTGCTCCATCCCTGGGATCATCCTGGTGCCTCCTCTGGGCTCTCTGCAGCAGCTCCAGGTCCTTGCTGTGCTGGCCCAGGGCTGGGGCAGCTCTGCAGGTGGGCTCTCACCTGAGTGGGGCAGAATATTATGGGTAAGTTGTTGCCCTCAGGCTGCTGTCAGGCAGAGATAGACACAACTTAGAAAGTGACAGGTAGATACTATAAAGATCAGTGTAAGTGAAATATCTCAGTGAGGAGCATAATTAGTTGATGTGTTCATAGCTGACTACAAGCAGAAAGTCTTTTTGCCTGCTTATTCATAGGCATTATTCGTACTGAAAGCATTGGACACTTATTTCTCCGCTGTTAAATGCTCAGGTTTAGTCTCTGCCATTTAAAATAAGAGTAGTTTCAAATCTTCCTTGGGCTGTAGAGAATGGAGGTATGGGAAGGTTATTACAGTGCTAATAAATAAGACAAGTAATTTTACCACGTGGTTAGCAGAGTTTGAACATCATCAAAGACTTTTCTCACTGGTTTCTTTACAGTTAAGCCACATACGAGCTGCAGGTTAAGAGAGATACTTTTATTTTTCCACAAAGACAACTAGCTAGTTGTTTTCTGACTTCTGAAACCACACAGAAGATAGAAAGTTTTGGAAGATGTTGAAGGCAGACATGAGCCTGAGGACAGACTCCATCAATAACTCAGGAAACAGATGTTACAGTGTTTGTTTAGGCTTTCCAAACTAGTCTGGTTTTTTTTTGATTTTTTTTGGTTTTTTTTAACTTTAGTTTGAGAACTACTTTTCCATGTTCATGTATTTAGTTTTGTTGAAAAGCTTCACATTTCTGGTAGGGAAAAAGAAAACCAACAACAAGATCACACCTGAAACACCTGTGTGTTTGCTTTGCTAAGCCCGGAGACGACACTAGCTTTATGCTGCTGGTCTTTGCTCATCTGCGGCAATATTTAGGAGTTGCTGGTGCTTTTTAATGAAGCTGCTCTCCCAGTGAGCCCCTGGGAAGGGAAATGTTATTATAGCCAGTTTACAGGCAGAGAGCTGCAGCACACAGGGGCATGGTGTAGAGCAGAACAGGGACTTGAAGTCACCTTTAAAATTACAGGGCTAGAACTTCTGTCTGAGGTACTTCCCAGTCCCTTCTGTTCCTCTGACCCTACTGTGCCCCCTTCCCACAGCCAGTGCCCAGCACCACAGGCTCTGCTCCATCGTGTTCTCCATCTCATTTCCCTCTGGGCGTGAGGCCACTAAATCATTTAAATCAGCTGGGATTTCTCAGAGAGTTAAATGGAAGGAGGCACATTCTGAGCGCAACCATTCCTGACACACCAGCCTGCCAGACACTCAGCCTCTTAGAGGGGACACAGGAAATGGATGAAAAGAAACCCCTGAAATTACAGAAATGGGTATCAGAAGTGTATAGAGAGGATTTTCCATGCATTTTGGACTCTTCACAGAACTAAACAAAGGATTCCTGGGAATATGATGGATATTATCACCTATGGCATCTGGAGAAATTTTTTCAGTGTAAAGGCACTTCCTAATGTTCTAAACTTGGATAAATATCTGTGAATATGGCAATAAAGTGATAACAATATAGTATTAAATTATACACCATTTGTATTATGTGACACTATAGAAACACATATACCAGCATAAAAATAGAAGAGGATCTCAGCCCCTGAGGTTTTGGGTACAGCTTGCACTTTATCTCTAAGGAAAATAATAACTTCTTTTTTAAAACATGACCAAGCATACAGTGGGATTCTTGAGGTGTCCTGTGCAGGGACAAGAGCTGGGCTTGGATGATCTTTGTGGATCCCCTTCAACCTGGAATATTCTATGATTTGATTGTAAGCTAACTCTGTAATTATCCATCAAACTACGTTCTTGCTTCATAAGCCCTCTGAAAACTTCCCTTGTGTTTTATATGAAGAGCCAATAATTGGCCTTATTTAGTTTAGATGAAATAAATAATTTCACAGCCACTTCTCATATAATAAGGTTGGCCACAGCCTCTTTTTTTCTCCTCAGCTTGTATATTTTTGTTTGGAGTGAACATAAAAGAGAATTTTCTTGCCTGCTGAGTGTTCATTAAAACCACTTCCAAATCTTTGCAGCCATTAGGGTCCTCACTATGTTCTGATCTTCCTGTCATATTGATTTAACTGTAAAAACAATCCTTTCTTCAAATGATAATAGTAAAGTTATTAACTGAAAGTTATGAAGGACAGCTCTACATCTAAAGACCTCAACTACTTAAAAAGGTTTCATGAAATAACCAAATAAAAACCAGATCTCTGAAGAAGTAAGAATAAGCCACTATCAAAATCATATTCTTTCTCCCAGAAGCGCATTTCAAACTGGGCTTTACCTATGTGGAGATTTCTTATGTGCTCCTTGAGCAGGGACAGCTCTGGCAATTAATGATGAACAGAAACACCTTGTAGATAAATGGGGAACTCCAGAGCCCTAGTGTTTCCAAAGAGGCACTATCAGAAGCAGGTAAGAACATCACTAACAAATAACTAAACAAGAATAGCATTTCCAAGTTTTCACTTGGAAATTGTTTTCCACTTGGAAGTTGTTTTCAAAACTTGAAACTTTTGGAACTTTCAATTCCTCTTCCACTGAAGCCTAAGAAATATTCCCTTTGTAAAATTTGGGGTTAGGAGTCTGAGCAAAATTTCTGGTGGGCTTTCCAATATTTGCACAGCTTGAGGATGTCTTCCTGTGGCTGAGGCAACACACTGCTCGCTGCAGTTCCTGTTGCTGTGCTGCTCAAAGGAGATGAACGTGGTGAAGTCATAGAAGAAAGAAGAATATTATTACTAATGATCAGACAAGCTGATAAAAGTTCTCTCTCCATACCTCACCTCTGCTCTGATTGGGTACTGCTGATTTCTGCTCAGAGAAAGAGTTAAGAACAATTATGATAAAATTACGGAAGTCATAACTTTAATGTCAAGACAGAAACATTGTGGTGCAGACCACTGTAATAAATGTTAAACTGTTGTCAAGAAAGAGCTAGATAAATTATATAATCCATTCTCCACATCTTACTGAGCATACAGAGCTGTAAGTATTCTTCTATTAGGTCTGCCTAGGCTGACAAATTGTATGCTAATGGATAAAATCTTAATCACAGAAATAAGGGCATGAAAATCATTCAGTTTAGCTAAGATGCTTCATAATTTTCAGTTATTCTTTCACTTGTCTTAACTCATATTGGTAGTTCAGTCACATACCTCATCATCCCCTGAAAACTCAACAACCTCAGCCACTCCTCTGTAAAATTTTCCTTTTAACTCCAGTTTACTGTTGATGCCTCTCTGAAGACTTTTGTGTTACTGTACATTAAGGCCATCCTATAAAAACACAATTTATTTTACTACATTATAAAGGAATGCCAGTTATGCTGCCACATCTGTGTTATCTGCAGGCTCCTGTGGGAAATAGCGGTGCAATAGCAGGGAATATGTTACAATTTGTTTGGAAACATTTTTACAGTCACCAGGTGAGCGAGTAATTGCTCACATGAAAATGGGTATCTCGGTGCCTTATCTCAAAGATGGGGATGACTCTGTGTGCACAGAGCCTCAGCAACAGCTACTGAATTTCTGTGGCCAATCTAGCTGCATAACTAAGGGAAATAAGTGATGGAAATGGAGGTTCCTATTAGAAGTAAGCTGGGGAGTTTTCACCAGGAAAGGACACCGCGAGCAGCTGAATCCGAGCGGTTTAATTCCATTATCACATGTTGACCACGGCTCTGTACACGGGGGAGGCTGAAGCCATTTAAACCCAGCCTGGCTCAGGCAGACTCTGCTGGAGCCTGGCTACACCAGCTGCAGAGCTGGGACACCTCCAATTTAGCAGGATTCCTCAAAGTCATAACCTAAATTACCATAATCTTCTGACGAAGGCTGGGATTTAATGAGAGAGATTGAGCAAGCCAAGTATCCCTTAATGAGGAAAGGCAAGAGCACAGGAAACCAAAGAGTTTTCCTGTTGAAAGCAAGATCTCATTCCAGGCTCGGGAAGAAATGGGTAATGCATTACAAATACTTTTTAGACTCTGAGGAGCTTTCTCTCCCCCCTGCTGATCTGCCTAGTGGGGTTTTGCTCTCTCAGTCTCACTCTCTGAACTGCAGTCTCCAGCTAGGAAGCAGGAGAAGAACTTACTCCTTTCTTACCTGCTAACATTACATGCACACAGACTATTAGTGCTTGGCTTCAAGGGGGAGCATGCTCTGCCAAAAGTTTTACTGCCTCAAATCATGGGTATGGAGGATCACAGCTTTACTTGTAAGACTGCCTGAATTTTCCTAGTGGAAATAATCTAAAGTAAAGCTAAAACTTAAAAAACCAACCAAACAAACAAACAAAATTTGCTTTGTGCTAAAGCATTTTGAAAAAAAAAAATATATATATATATTCTTTCTCCTATGAAGCAAAATACTTTCAAAAATAAAAGTGCAGCAGCTCAGACACACCCCTGAAAAAGAGGATCTGTTGGAAAATGTCAGTTATCTCTAGGTGGAATTAAAGGAGTTTAGTTCACTCTGTCTCCCCCACATGCATTGACAACGCTCTAAAAAACAACTTACAGCGTTGTCTCCTGGCCACACATTAGTTTTAATGGCCCTTTTTTGGTTGGTTGATTTTATTTCTTGTTTTAGGCAATTTTCAGGAAATCTTAATCTTTCCTCCCATTTCCTAGTTCTAATTATTCTGCATACACTTGTGATATATCAAGAACTCAATTTCCACAGCCCTGTGTTTCTAACAATGTGTTATTCACAACTGGTGATCACCCTAAGGTTTGGAATGCTATAAATAGAAGTTGAGAAGCAAGGCACATCCCTAATGTAAGGATGTGCTGAACAAACAAAAGACATTCCTTTGTATTCAGTAAATGGACTATTATCTTGTCCTTCAATACTCAGATGCTTTCCCTTAGTAAAAAAATTTAATAGATAATTTTACAGCTGAATAACATTTGACCTTGGAACTGCTCATTGAAATCAATGAGGCAAGCTGATTTTTATGCAGCATCTATGCACTAAAAAGGCACTTTAGGCAATTCCAAACATGAGACAGCATAGCAGGAAACACTGAAACATGAAAGAGCTTGTATGCTCTACAAGGCTTGTAGTTACTTCTTTGTACACTTCTAAACAAGTGTTATGTGTTTTATCATAGTGGGACTCATAAAAAACGTCCACAATTGCCGCACGTACAAGGAGATGTGGTGATCCTAAGAGTTTCAGAGTCACAGCAGACTATTCCTAGCAGTTTGGGTGTTTTTTTGATTGAAAAATCTCTCCAAGGACTATCAGCATGGGGTTTTTTTTCCAAGACAACAACTACTGCTAAATGGACTTGTTTTCATAAGAGCTCAGCTGAAGCCTGCTATGATAGGCTGATATTATTGATACTACATCTCAGCATTTTGAGCTTGGAAATCCAAACCCATGCCACACTATTAATGTGGCAGCACATCTTTTAAACATCATGCTTTTTATTTGTAGGTTAATTCTTTGTTACTTGAAGCCACACTTCACCAAAAAGCAAAATCATTGATCCAGCTATTGAATGTCTAGTAATTCTGATGATTTCCTATTCATGGAATAAATCCCCAATAAACATGTGTTAGTGTATTTTACAGAGTCCTAATTTCTGGACACCCTAATCTGCACAGTGACTCTGGTCTGAACTGAATTAATGGCTCATTAAGGTATAAAAGCCAATGTGAAAAAGAATTCAAACCTACCTGTGAGTGAAATTTGTGTCTAGAGAAAACCAAACAACTGGTTCTACTCAATTGGTCACCCTCCTTGCCAGACACATTTAGTGTAACAAATTTTCCCCAGAGCAAGCAGACCCACACTTGATCCCTGCCACCTGAGGTCTGCTGGAAGGCCACTAAAGATCACATTTCAGTTTTGAAACACCAAATTCTATAACATGGATCAATTAACCCCTACATGATACAAATTAAAAATTAATTCTTTGCTGATTATTATACACTTAATTCATTTTCAAGAACAACTCGCTAGAGCATAAATGTCAATTTCATTATTTTTTTAAAAAACTAGGATTCAATTTTGCATTTCTATCATATTCAAAAAAATAATTTTCAATGTAACTCAGTGGGATATTCATATGTGCTCAGAAGCTAATGAGGTATGGGAAATAGATACGGTTTCATAAAAGCAAAATTACTAAATGAGAAAAAAAAGATTTTTAAAAGGATCTCTTAGAGTGAAAAAGAACAATTTCATCACCAAATGGGACTGCTTCTTCACTATATCTCTGGTTTTTGTCATCCCAAGTGGCCTGTTCATTTATGTAACTATTTTGGAACATTCTCTTGCTTTTACTGATTGAAAGAATACTGTTCATTAAACATCTCTGTAAAGAAGTGTTCCAAAAAAAAAAAAAAAGGCAAGGTAAAGAATTGCATAAAGGCCATTTTAAATATAAAGCTCTGCTCAATCTCTTTTGGTAATTCTGGTCTGACTACAGCACATCAGTGGTTCTCTAGACCAGAAACAGAGTGAGGGGAGCTGCTGAGGAGCACTCCCTGGTTACTGCTCAGTGAGCTGAGAATTCTCCTTCTCCTCCTGTGGCCTGAGTGCCCCTTTTCCCTTCAGACAGACTGGCTGCTCAGTGCTTTCCCAGCTCCTTGCCATATTCTACCTTTAATTAAATCTGTTTGGCTTGGATTTGCCTGCTTGCAAGCTAAATTCTGGCAATTGCACAAAGATGGGATCATTTGTGAGGGCTGATCCAAAGGCTCAGGTGTTCCAGGTGAACACGTGCCTTGGTGTTATGATGATACCTGATGAAAGTCTGGACTCCAGGTAAAGGTCTGACCCTCCAATCAGCTGGCAACAGTCATTGGAAAAGTACTGTTACATCTGAATTAAAAATTCTCTTTAATTAAGAGCTACATATTCAGAAAAAGTTAGTGAAAGATGTCTCCAAGCAGAGTAAGAAAAATACATATTCATATTCTGATAAGGCAATCAAGATGTTGATGTTAATATTAGAGCAATAACTTTAATTGTATTTCAGCAAACGATTGGCAATTAGAAAACAAATTATCTCAGAGAAGCATGTCTGCTGCACAGCTTAGCCCCCAAGGCAAGCCAAAAGCTAAACCTTTTTCTTGAATTTTAATGCAGAAGATAAATAGACACACCTCTGGAATTATTCTAAACAGAAATACCACAAACAGTTTCAAGTTATTCTGAGACACAAAAATAAAAAATTCCTTTCCTCTTGAAGTGGGGTCTTTGTTGCCACAAGAAACATTAGCATGCAAGAGTAAAATATTGCTCTGCTTTAAAGATGAGGAAATGTAACAGATGTTGGCCATGTTAATTAAAGAGCATTTGTGGTTTAACTGTCCTGGTTTAACCTCCCCAGTACCCAAATCCCCCCTGCCACACTTGCTTCCCCCGTGCTGGGATCCGGGAGAGAGGCAGGAGGGTCCAAGTGAGAAAACTCGTGGGTTGAGATAAAGACAGTTTAACAGTAAAGCAAAAGCCATGCACACAAGCACAGCAAAGCAAGGAATTCATTCATTCCCTGCTTCCCACGGGCAGACAGGTGTTCAGTTATCTCCAGGAGAGCATGGCCACAGCCCATGGAAAGGTTCCTCAGGAACAAACACACGTTCACTCCAAACATCACCCCCTTCCTTCCTTTTCCACCTCATTTTATATACTGAGACTGATGTCACAGGGTCTGGAACATCCCCTGGGTCAGCTGGGGTCAGCTGTCCTGGCTGTATCTCCTCTTGACTCCTTGTGCCTCCCAGCCCCCTCGCTGGTGGCATGAGGAGCTGAAAACTCCTTGGCTCTCTGTAAGCCCTGCCCAGCAACAGCCAACACATCCCTGTGCTACATTCTGATCCCAAATCCAAATCACTGCTACCGAGGAAAATTAACTTCATCCCAGCCCAACCCAGCTCAGAAAAGCAAATGATTTCCATTAGGGGAATACTTAGAGCACAAATGCAATATGAATGATCCAAGGTGAATTTCTGCACTACCTCTCAGTGCTGCGCTATTGCACAGTGACAAACCACAGCTACGGCCACGTTGTTTTCTGACAGAAATAAATACTCCTCCTGCTTTGTATCTGATCTAAAAAAAAGATGCTGTTCCTTGAATCCTGTCTCACCTGGAAAGGCCATGGCCAGCCAGAGTGCGACTCGGTGTGCCAACAACTACTCTGGATTTTCACTAGTGCAATTGAGAACTAAAATCTGCTGTAACATTTCCATATGCAAAGTTATCTCCTGTGAGAAAAGTGCCTCCTTCCAACAAAAATATACTCTTGCTTCAAGCCATCAGTGTTTTTCCTTCTCCCCAGTCCATTCCCCTGGGACAATCTGCCCCATCTGTCAGGATGAAAGTCTGTTCTTGTGATCCATTCACCTCACTGCTGTAGACTTTCTGGTCCGTGTGACTTGGCATTGACTGTATTTTGCTAAAACAGTGGTAGCACTGCTCAGGCATTACCCAGCTCTCTGTGGTTTCAGTCATGCTATTTAGAAAATTTATCAAATCTTTGTATCAAGCCTGAATGGTTTTAATGATGCTGCAACTGAACCCACCCAGATTGCAACAGAACATTACAATTTTCAACCATCAAATTATGCATAAATGGTGAAAAGATGGCCTGCAAGAGAGATCTTGATCCTTAAAAATCTCCTTGCTCAGAAAGGAAATCAGGGACAATTTCTCATTGTACCTGCAATGCAACAGTCCATCTTGGTTCTACAAAGCAATTAAGTACCTCATTAACTTTAAGCACCTGCTTAATTCCCATGGCTTTGAAACCACTGGGAGTTAACTGCTTGCTCCTGAATTTGTGCAGGAAAAACATGCTTGTTAAAACCTGGGGGGGAAAAAAAAGAGAGGATTATGTCTGCTAAACTTCTGTCAGTCTGGTTTAATAAACTTTATGGCACTTGAAATTCATCTTTGTCACGGAAAGACTCAGACTGGGCCCTAAATGCATGATGATATTTAAGCTGTGTTGTCACACAATGCATCAGACAATACATGCTCACAACAGTCTATTCAGAATTTTGAATTTTACTGATCCAGTCTCATCTGATGGCTACTGGGAAAGCAAGGAAGAAAGGTCTAGAGAAAAAAAAAAAAAAAGCAATAGGCATCTTCTTCATGAAGTCTTTTAGGAGACTGACCATAATATTTTTAATGAACATGATGTTCTTTCTTTTTAGCTTGAGTTTTACTCTGAGGACTCCAAGATTTGTATGGAAAACATGAGGTTTTTGTCAAGAACGTCAAGTTGATGGTGGCCAGGTGTTTTACAGCATTTTAAACACACTCACATAGGATATGTCAGCCTCAAAGTATCTGTGTTCTCACTGAAGGAACAGGGATGAAATACAGATTAAGGCTACAAAGGTGTAGCAGAGACTCTTTAAAAAGTGCACAGATAAATTGTGTGCTGTATTTTGCAGAAAATTAAACATCTAGTGCCAGCTCCCAAGGAAACATTTCCAGAGGAATAGCTGAGGCACAGTTCACTAAATTACCCACAACCACCTTTACATTAACAAATACATCAAAGGGTTTAATTCTACATTGTGAGCTTCATTGTGCTGCACCAATATATATACATATATCTCAATAAATAAAAGATGTCCTCTGGATGGCTGATCAATTCAGAGACCATATCTGAAAATTTTCTCCCTTCTATTCTCAAATAAACATATTTTTATTGTCTTGGTTATCTAAACACATTTCTGTTTTTTGCAAAACATATTGATCATAATGCTTTTCTCATAGAAGCTGCAGATGATTATGATTAGAGGGTTTCTTAGGAACCTTTCTTCTGAACAGTGAGGTAAAATCCCAAATCTCAGACACTGCCCCATTCAGCTGATGATATCAGTGATGCAGCACATGGCAGACAACTTGTTTGCTTCACAGCAAGTAATTTAAACCACAGTGTCTCACCCACAGCACTAGGTCCTTTTCTGCTAGCTAGGAATTCAACTTTGGGAATTTGTTAATTTTTGGTAGCATTATCATTTACATTAATCAATGGTGGATCAATAAGTCTTCCACCAAAAGTGAGATATTTTCATGTCACATACCATTTGCAAAAGTTAGGGCTTTTAAACTGATTTTTGTTTAGCTTTCCAAATGTAAATTAACTTTTCCAGTAACCTTTCCAAGCAGTACACTCTCTTAAAATGTATTGTGAACACCACTTCTCAAATATGTCTGCATTGCCTTAATAACAAAAGACAGCAAAAAGCTACTGAGGAGAATCCAAAGGGCCATTGGATTAAAATTCATGAAGGGCAGTTTCTCTCTTCAGTGTCAGAAGTAATTGCATACACACTGAACATTAGAGCAGTTCCAGAAGTTGCAAACACATTATGAGCAGAAATTCAAATGTGTTGCAATCCTTCTCATCTGCTAATGTCTTTCTGCATCTTATCCACTGATTTCTAGCCTTGAAACTGTGATTGAAGTGATCACATGATTAAAAAAATATTTTTTCCAATGTTGGCGATGCTTTAAGAAATATGTCTGATAAAAACAGTTCTCCTACTGATGTCATGTGGGTATGGATCAAGTGGGAAAAGGTCCTGCAGTGACTCTTCAGCCACAAGCTGAATATGAATATGTATTAAACACACACATAATTCCCATTTCTCTATCTATCGTCATACTTTTTTTTTGTCTATTTAAGGCAAACAACCTTTACTGAGCACACCAGCTTCTATTTAGAATCTTGGCACAAAATCTTCTTATATTTACACCACAGTGTGTTAAAATTCACAGGGAAGCTTCAGTGTAGAGCACACTCCACCTTTTCCTTAGTTAAAAAAAAGAAATATTTTGAAAACAAATCCATCACATTTAGCATTTGTACATGGTACTCAGCTGACAGGCTTAAATGTTACTGAGTGACAGAACTGGTACAAACCCAACTGCAGCCCTGCCTATTGCAGCACTTTGAAAGTCAAAGGGACCCTTTCTAGTCTAGGAGGAAAGAAAAGACTTTCCCTGTAAAAGGGAAATTTAATTTTTGAATAGAAAGGCAATTTCTTTTGCTGGGGTTTTAAAACAGGGATAACAGCCCAGGTCAAACACCCTGGGTCTACATTTAATGTAAGGATTTTATATGATACAAGTGATAATCTGTGTATACATAAATCTGTGTATACGTACACAGGCACCTGATGAAAGCATAACACAGAAATCCTACTCACACAGAAATACAAATGCAGATTTTGCAACGGCCAGGTAAAAGCCATCCTTCTTCTGAAAAGGAAAGGTGGCAACAGACACTGGTTTCACACTGGTAATTCACAGTGGAAGAGAAGGAACCTCTAGCCTACCTACTTGAATTAGATACTTTTCTTACCTTTAATTAAATTAAATAATCTTTGAGGAATTTATTACAAAGAGAACAAAAGAGAAGGAGAAAGATAAATGAAGAAGTGGAATTCAACGCAGTTTTATTGCACGTACTATTGTGTCCTTTGCCCTCATAATATCCAACCGTAAAATGTTTTCTAAAAGCCAAAATGAATTATTTTATTCAAAGTTTATTAATTAATCATATCTTTTTTACAGACTGATTATTTAATTTTAGTCATCAATGGGAATGTTGAGCTCCTTAATATCAGGCTGAAGCCATGCAAGAAAAGAGCATTAATTAGTTTCATTCCAAAACGCAGGTGGAAAAGGCAATTAAATGATCTAACATAGGCAGGTGTAGGCCCTGATCTCATGTGAAAGATCATTATTGTCTTTCTTTTGCATGACTTAGTTGCTGTTCTCGAAGTTACTTTGTGGCCTACAGGAAATGTGGTTAATAAAAAACCAGAGGAAATGGAGGTTTCACTCTAGCTGCCAGTGGTCAGGCGCCAGCAGCACCAGGATGTTGTCAGAGCTGCCATGCCTTGACACCCACGCTGACAGGTTTATCCCATAATAAGGATTTGATGGGAATGGAAATGGAATGCAACCCTTAACCCTGTGGGGACTGCTCCCCTACATTACAGCACAATTCTAATTTGCAGTAACACACTGTTCTGTGGAGAAGCCAGATGATCTTAGCTGCCCTTTCTTGCTATTTTCTGCCCTTTTATTACTTGTGAATTCTGCAAAGTTTTTGGTAGCAAAGTCCCCTTGGTTCCCTGGAAGGGCTGGGATGAGAGTTAGAGGTGTCTGGGGGTGGACATCTGAGAGGAGAGAGAAGATGCTGAGTTGGAAGGGACACAACAGGACCATCCAGCCCAGCCCCTGTCCCTGCCCAGACCGCCCAGCCATCCCCCCTGTGCACCCCTGGCAGCTCCGGCAGCCTCGGGCTGGGACCATTCCCTGGGCAGCCTGGGCAGTGCCAGCACCCTCTGGGGGAGCAGAACCTTTCCCTGATCTCCAACATAACCTGCCCTGACACGACTTCAGGCCCAGAAGGAGATCCCAGAGGAGAGATGAGTGCCTGCCCCTCCTGTCACCCTCATGAGGACGCTGTAGCTGCCATGTCTCAGTCTCCTCAGCTGAACACACCACGGGCTCTCCGCTGCTCCCATGCAGCTTCCCCTGGAGGCCCTTCACCATCCCCACAGCCTCCTTGGATACTCTGCAATAGTTTAATATCTTTTTAATATTGTGGTCACCAAAATACTCAAGGTGTGGCCTCCCCAGCCCAGAGCAGAGCAGGACAATCCCCTGCCAGCCTGGCCAGCCATGCTGGGCCTGGTGTCCCCAGGACAGGGATGTCCCTGCTGGCTCCAGGGTACTGCTGACTCCTGGGCTGGGCTGCACACGTACGTGTGCATAACGTGAAATAAAAGACAGCTTTGACAGGATGCAGCACAGATTAATGTCCGAGTGTGCAGAAAACTGCCAAAAAAAATTAAATGTGCAACAGAAAAAATTATGTGCCCCGGGGTACAGGGACTGGAGCAGGGCTTTCTCAGATGCCCATCCCTTTAATACATGTTAGCAAAAACAAAGCAAAATATGCAATGACACAGACCCAATACTAATGGATACGATATTTTAAAATAATCATGCAAAAACATCAGTAAATGTGTCTGAAGCAGTTGAAGAGAGTCCTTGAGTCATGCAAACCCAGTGTTATTTTACTCAGCAGTGCATCTACATTGACAAAACTTGCCAATTAGTTACCATGAGAAAGTGCTTAGCACCTTCTCAGGTCACTTAAAAGTGAATGTAGTAATGCTGATGTACTATAATTAAGGAAGATAAAACCACCAAAGGTTGAGATGTTGAGGGCAAGACACTGAGTCTTTTTAAAAGTTACAGTTTACAACTCAAAAAATTCAGTTATTTTAATAGGACAAATTTTAATTACCATTACCTCACAGAAGGTTCTTGCATTATACTCTCTGCATAGCTGTTTCAGCAACCAGAAGCAGAAATATTTTACACATTTCAAACTTGAATATGGAATATGAAGATCAAAGAACAGGAAAAGCTTTTCCCAGGACAACAAAGGGGCAAGCCAAGTCCTGCAGTGCCATTCCCATGCTCCATCCATGGACGGCAGCCATGCAGACAGATGTTGATGGTGACTGACTACTTTTATTCTAAAGAGTGACATCCCTCTGCTGCCAAGCACGAGATGTGTGACTGCATCTGTTCACTCCACCTAGGGAGTGTGCAGCATAGGACAGAAAAAAGGGCTGCCATAAAATGAAATGTTAATTAGTGCTCAGAGTCCCATCTGAACCATCAGCAAGTCTGTATTTCACAAGGATCAGCCTATCACAGGTCCCCCTGAAGAGGATGAAGGTGTGCACTTAGTGTTAATGAGGGAAAAAACACATCAGAGATTAGGAATTAAGTCTGACCGATATCTCTGGATCCTTAAACAGCTGATGACAACAAACATCCCCTTTCCATGTCCACACATATTTATTCTCACATCTGCACACACACACAGATACACATGCTCATTATTGTGTCTGTCAGTGTACAAACACCTCCTGCCTCCAATCCTTCCTTTTTTATTAAACACCTGGAAAACAGAACTCATATATTAAACTTTCTGCATTAGTTAAGTGCAAAGATCAAGGGAATATGAACTTAAACTGTGATCCTGGAATAAATATTTTCCCATGGTACAGTTCATGGGCAGTATCAAGCTGATTTCCAGGAGAATCATTAAATAATACAATGCTTGTAGAATTCACTCAGAGGTCTGAGATATACAAAACTAATTTATGAATATATTTCTCATTTTGCAGCTTAGGAGTTGACTTTACATTATACCTTTGCCTTAATTTAGTTTTTAGGGTCTTCAGGGCACCCAGAACAACTGCCAGTTGGAGTATTCCAGTAAAGGAAAATAACAACTTGCACATTTATATGGTCAAATGTGTTTTTCCACGAATACATCTTCAAATGCTACTATGCTATTGTGGATATACATATTTAATGTATAAATATAAATAAGTCTCCTGGCTTCCCTGACTAGTTTGGTAAGCAATTGTGATTTCTTTCTGATGTAACCAATCTTGCCTTATATTCTCTTGTCATTACTGGCCTCTGCGGGCCTTGCTGAAGGTGAAAAGGAAATTCTTAAAATCTCAGTGATCTTTGGAATTTAACATATTTAATTCCCTCCAAAAAAAAAAGGAAAAAACCCAAGAAAAAAACAAACCACAAAAAACTGTTTCCCAAAATACGGCAGTGAAACAAGTTTATATTGATTAATATTGATTAACTGCTTTTCACACTTTGGCTACAGATGTTCTGCTCTTTCCCCAATTTTTGGTATCTATCCATGTAGCCCTTTTGCTGTTCAAATAATGCAGCTCCAGCAGATACAAGATTGAACTATTCTTGACCACATATTTTGAGGATCTAAAAAGATATTCTGTAAAGTGATGCATTTGCCTTGCTGTACATACAGTACAAATAAAACACCTCATTTTGAGTTATCATGATGTATACCTAGAAGTTATAAAGTGAAATTGGCCATTTGTGTGTTTCATGGGTAGACAAAAAGCACAAATTTGTGTTTTGAAGGCAATTTCCTGGCTATGGTAAGGCACAGCTACTGGCAAAAGGTAACAAGTTTGACCACCCACTGAATTCACAACAGGGACCCTGATGAGCATGACTCCAAGACACAATAAATTAGTAATAACTTCCAATATTTTACCTCCAAAGTAAAAGTTTGCCAGAAGGGGATATGCAGTAAACATAGCACTCTAAGCTTGTACTGATAAATCAATATTTTAATGGCAGCTTCTTTACATTTTGTCTTCATTGCATGAACTGCCAGTTACCTACAAACTCTTTGCTTCAGTATTTCATGGCTTTTATGCAAATATTTGATGTTAATAGCATCATATTTTTATTAGTTTGCTTTGTATAGTTTTGCTGAGTTGCATTGTGGAGTCATTAAAAATGAATAGCCAAAATAAAAATATTTCATATTGGAAACCATACTTAAAAATTAATGGTGTATTAGCAAAAGACTGTTTCCCACAATTTCACAAACACAGCAAAAACTTCATCAGAGAATGGTTAATCAGCTGAAGACAGCATTTATCTGTGTCCTTCCTACATTTGGTAATAATCCCTATAGTTTGAGCTGTGGAAGGCTGCCCACACAGCCCAGACAGTGTAAACGTGGCTTAAAACTCTCCTGTCCTCTGCTGTGTGCTGCCAGCTGGGGCCCAGCCTGTCCTTCCCTTCCACTCACAGTGCTCAAGAGAACAGAACATAACTTTCATCAAATCCTTGTGCTTTGGACAAATTACTGCTTGGGTTTGTGGATAACAATTACTCCACTTAAAAAAGATATTTGGGATATCCAACAGAGAAGAGTAATGACTGGTTTCAAGAGAACTAAAGAAAAACCCCACAGATTGCACAAATTGGATTCACATGAGGCACAGAGCCATGGGATTCCTCCCTGTTTCTCCTTTGTGGATGGGCTGACAATCCATCATGCTCCTAGAACCAGAGAACCCAGTGTGGACTTCCTCACCGACACAAGTTATCTGGGGATTCACTATGCACTTCAACTGGTGTATGGGGGAAAAAAAAGCAAAACCATAATTACTTCTAAGGGTTATTCAACAAACTGGAAAATAAAGAGTGAAATAATAGTGATTATGCCATTGCTGGTTTTACACTCTTAAATGCTCACAAGAATTTGTAAGTCAGCACACTAAAGTTTTCATAGGGACAGAGAGAGAAAGGGAGAGAAAAAAAAACACGAACAAATAACCATGAGAAGAAATGGGATACAGATATGGCAAAAGCAATTGAAGATGAGAGTCCCAGAGTCAGATTTCATACTTGAAGTAGGAAAGTTTTGTTCTCCTGAACCCTCTGCCACCACCATGCCTGTGGTTTTTATCCCCTTAAATTATATAGATATCAACAAAGAATTGGCAGCTGAGACTCTTCTCATGGGTAGGTTTGGATTAGGCGAATTATGCACCCCCTTATTTTCACAAGGAATCAGCTTCAATTCAACCCACTGTATAATTCTCAGAGGGTTTAACATTAACATGTGATTAGGAAAGTTCAGCTATCCCATTTGGAAACAGTCCAGTTTACATTCCCCACACTTGCACAGTCTCAGACCTTTGCAGTCTCAAACCTTTCGCTGAGGTGGACTCTGCACATGCAAGTCAGAAAGCCAGTGACTGATTACTGAAATTCTCTCCAGTAAACAGTGAACATCAAACAAAAGTGTGTGCCCTGTTGGTATTGATTTAGAGCTGATGATCTCATTAGAAAACCCTAATTCTCAACATTGCTTTGGTTTACACAATCTTTAATTTATTTTTAAAAAGCTGATTGGCCAACTATTTCAGCCTCATGACTGTCTTCTTGTCTTACGAGACAACTCCTTTACTCTTTGAGCATTTAAAAGGTCATTAATCCAAATGCTAATGTAATCAATACCATAGTAAATAAATTATAAAAACTAAATTAATATTAGGTAACCCGATGCACCGTGCCATGAGGTTTTAAAATGTGCTTGTTGTCAGCACATTTAAAATGAGAAATTAAAACAGTGCACCTTCCAAAAAAATTATCCCCCAGGAAGCTTTTAAAATTATTTTCTCCACAATTTAAACCATGAAACTGTTAGTAAAATATATAATATTTACTTTTCAGTTGAGTTAGACTTTATTCTGATGCTATTTTTTTAAAAAAAATGTAGTTAAATTGAATTTGAAGCACAAGTAGAAAACTGTAAGTTGAATGAATTTGGCCTTAGAAACAGAACACTTCTGCCTCATGTGCTGTGGGTGGAGGGTGATGCCCGGTTAACTGGAGCTGGAGGAGGTCACACTTGACACATGCCTCTATTTCATACTCCAAAACCCCATAGGTTTGATACAAATACATATTATTTTCTAGTCTGAGAACATTAACCTCCTCTCAGTTGTCTTATCTAAGCTGGCCCAGGTAGGCTGCATATTCATGTGGAATCCTAGTGTTTCCATGCTCATAAACAGCCAGTGGTTCTGTTGTTTGTGAATTTGTAAACAGTCCTGGCCTCAAATCTGAGCAGCCAGTGAGCACCGCTGTAATAATTTACATCTCACAGAGCTGGTGGCATGAAACCAGCATTTGCTGAAAGTTTTAGAAAGAGCATTCACATTTTGAAATGCATTTACTTAACAGGCTTTCGAAGAAAAAAAACTAGTGGAGAAATCAATGTATAGCCACCCTCCAGCATCTACCCACCTTGCATCCTGTGGATTTTAAACCTGAGGCATGAGGAGAAGTTTATTCAATTTTTTTTTTTTTTTAATCTTGGGTAATAAAAACTGAGCTCTTGAAGCTGCACTCTTAAAAGCTTTCTCCCTTTTATCATCATTGGAAAATCCTGTATATCTTCAGTGCTTGTCTTTGCAGTCTCTGTGCTATTTACCTTCCCTCTCGGATTTTCTGGCTGTATCCATGTCATTGTCTGGGTTGCTCCTTCCTGCACCTTTGTCCTGAATGTTAAAACAATCAATGTGGACTGTCAGTTCACTGTAATTCCTTTTGAATGCCCCCTGTAGTTGATACTGATCATTTAAAGTCTTTCTGTTAAACAGTTGTTTAAAAAAAGCATTTTTGGCAATGATATCTGTCTTATTATCATTGACATTCATTTCCCTAACATTGGCTGGACCAGTTTTTTGGGTTTATGTGCTCACCTTCCAGGCCCTTCATTAGCCTGCCTTTCTCCTTGTCTGCTGTGTGCTGACAAATCTATGCACAGAACCTGCCAGCTGAAGGGTTCCCCCAAAGCATTTGGGAAGAAAAAAATCCAAAATTCAAAAAACCAAAAGGCTCACAAATCTTAACCACAAGAAAAAAAAAATAATAAAAAAAAATTAGCATCCACAAAATGGTGCTATTGCTCCTGTAAAAATTAACAGAATGGGCAGATTTCAGCATTTGGCTCTTTATCTATTGACTTCACATCAAACATCTATGCACCAAAATACAGCTGTGAACGTATTATTTGGGAGAAACTGCCGAGGAAAGAGGACTGTGTCTGATAAAGAGGAAAATTTCCCCAGAAAATGATGTTGCACAGCTATGTAATGATGGCAATCTCAAAAAATCACAGTCAGCAATACAAACGAAGTGAGTGACCTCTGTCCAGGCAAGAAAAAACCAAAATACAGATTGATGAGAAAATCTCTTGTTAGAGAAAAGTAGCATTTGCTTGCCGAATCTGCACCTTATGTACTATATCAATTTCCTTACAGTTGCTCTTTCCCTTGTAATCATTAGTAAAATACCATTTTAGCAGGCCAGAATCATGGAAAAAAGGTCTGTGGAAGGAGTGGGAAAGCATGTGCCATGAATGGTTTAGATTCATAAACTAATAGAAAACAGCCTAATAAGGCTGTTCTATATTTATAACAGTTTGGCTGAAGAAAGAATATTTTAGTGGAGCAAAGCTGGATTGCAGGGGATCAGCTTCTGACTGGCTGGCAGCTGATACAAAGAGTGTGGTCAGGGTGGGTGAAGGTGGGTATTTATGGCTCAGCAATGGTTACTTGTTCAATCTCATCCCAGAATCACAAAAGCTGGCAAAGATCTCCAAGATCATCCCCTCAACCCTTTGACTGAATCCCACCACTTCCACTAAACCATATCATGAAGTGCCACATCCACTAGTTTTTTGAAAACCTCCAGGGATGGTGACTCCAAACCACCCTGGGCAGCCTGCTCTAATGCTTGACTACCCTCTCCATGAAGAAATTTTCCCTAATGTCCAATTCTAAACCACCCCTGGCCCAGGCTTAGGCCGTTCCCTCTGCTCCTGTCCCTGTTCCCTGGGAGCAGAGCCCGACCCCCCCAGCTGTCCCCTCCTGGCAGGGAGTTGTGCAGAGCCACAAGGTCCCCCCTGAGCCTCCTTTTGCCAGGCTGAGCCCCTTCCCAGCTCCCTCAGCCCCTCCTGGGGCTCCATTCCCTGCCCTGGACACCCCCAGCCCCTCCATGTCCCTCTTTGTGAGGGCCCAGAGCCGGGCACGGCCCTCGGGGTCCCTCAGCAGGGCCAGCCCAGGGGACGGGCCCTGCCCTGGCCCTGCTGCCACCCCAGGGCTGGCACAGCCAGGTGCCATCGGCCTCTGGCACCCCTGGGCTCGTGTCCAGCCCGTCACCAGCACCCCCAGGGCCTTTCCCAGCAGCTTTCCAGCCCCTCTGCCCAGCCTGGAGCATTCCATGGGGTTGGGGTGACCCCAGGGCACTTGGCCCTGTTGTCCCTCAGCCCATGGATCCAGCCTGTCCAGATCCAGATGATTTCCCAGGTGTGCTTTTTTGAGGAGTAGGAGTAAGAACTTTCTTTATTTAGAAAAGAATGGAAGCAAAGCAATAACTGAAGAGTGCTGAGCTCTGTGCACAGGATTGAGAAGTGGCTCACTCTTGGGCACTAACAAGGCTCCAAGAAAATCCAGGCTCCTGCTCTTGGCGAGCGCTGCTGCCAAGGCTCAGCACACACAGCTGCCAGCATGAAGTGATGGAATGGTTCTTGTTCCTGCTCACAGGCAATATTCCCACAGCACTAACCCTTCCTGCTGGGAGTTTTCTCACCAAACTGATAAATTATGATAAACAGGGGGCTTTAGAGATAATTTTCGTTAATAGAAAACTCCAATAAAAAGCTAATGATACTTGGATATAAAAAACATTTTATTTCACTTCATTTTGCTTTCTTTTTTTCCCACTGAATTTTTATGTTCCCAAGTGTCTTGTTTCAAATATCTTGGGTATTTTGCAACGCTACCCACAAGGGGTGATATAATGAGTACAGGGAGAACGTAACTAAGTGATGTGTAACAAAGTAGTGCTCATTTGTAGGTTGAATCATAAAAAGAAATTTTTAGAGGAATATTGCACTAAGCAGAGAGGATTGGAAATAACAGCGTGGAGCTGAGTGGTAATGGTGAGAATATTAGGAAATTACAAGGTGCAAGGATCTCAATTTAGAAGAGATTAATTCCAGAACACTCAAGTATTGCCAGTCCTACTCAAGCCAAGCATTGGGGTAAACAGCAAATGCAAATCACCATGGAAACATCCACAGGTCACCCCGGAGCTGGGGCTGAGCTCCCACCTGATGCAGTGTATGCTGTGTGTGATGCCAGCACTCAGCTGGGCCAGGCTGCACAGCAGGGAAAGGATCTTCCCCAGAGGGTGCTGGCACTGCCCAGGCTCCCCAGGGAATGGGCACGGCCCCGGGGCTGCCAGAGCTCCAGGAGCCTTTGGAAAGCACTGCCAGGGATGCACAGGGTGATTGTTGGGGGGTCTGGGCAGGGACAGGAGTCAGACTTGATTCTTGTGCATCCCATCCAGCTCAGGATGTTCTATGATTCAAAGGCTGCTCAAGGTTCCATAGGCTGCTACTTGGTTCACTTCAGAAACAAAATATTCTGCTTATTTACTAAGAAAACACCATCTCGCATCATATTTTTGTGCAGAGTAATGTCAAATTACCAAGAAAATGATTTCTGAAGATTTTGATTATTATTTAAAAGCTTGGTCACTACACAGTTTTGAGTTTCCCCTTATTTCTGGAAGCTTGGAGTCAGGAGGGCTTCAAACAGGCAATGTATTTGCAGCATTTCCTCTGCAGAGGCCCTCAAAGTGCAGGAAGCAGGTTCCTAATCCCAAGTGCCAGTGCAGGGTAGTCTTTCACCCCACATCTCTTGCTGCACAGAATCCAAGTTTCTCTGGAACAACAGAGAACTTATGTGCAGGGATTCAGAGGTAAACTTGCCAACAGTAGTCAAGACTGTTATGAGTGAGAGCATCCTCATGTTGCAAGATTCATGTGCTTCTTACTTCAGGCATAAATCACTTACAGGTCAAAAATTTGGATTACCTTGACGTGAATGAAATTATTCTTCTTTTTCCTTCTACATTTAAGCTACCACAAGCTAACAGTGGATGTATTTTGATTTTTCTGCAAGGCTGTAGTTGGTAAAGGATTAAACCCCTCCCCAGAGTAGTTACAACACGGGGCTTTTCCTGGCTAATCAGCACCAGAAAAACAGAACAGTTGAAAGAATATTTTCAATTTTCTTTTTCATAAGAATCTACTGGCATCTGAAAAGGTAAAAAGGCCTTAACAACATCTAAGAGACCATAAACGTCAAAGAAAAGTACACAAAGCTTTGTTCTATGTCCTTAAAAGGTGCCTATTGTTCACCTGGTACTTGAATCAGCTGCCCTGTCTCACAAACAGGAGGATCAGAGCAAAAGGAACGTGTAAGAATGAGATCAGTCCTCATCCACAACACGAGCAACTCCTGCTTATCAAGGACAAAATTGGAATCTATGAGATAAAAATTGTCCCATCCAACTTATTTTGATCTCTGATTTCAACCACGTAAAAAATTGTAGAAATATCGCAAACCACTTTAATTTTAATTTTTAATATTAGTTTTTAAAATCATGGTTTAGCAAATAAATTTGCTAAATCTTTTAGAATCCCAAGTATCAGTTATTCATGCAATGTCTTGTGTATAAAAAGAGAGCAATGAGCCAGGATAACTGGAACAGGAGAAATAATAACAGATGTCAGAATAGAGTGATATGGGCATTGCCTGGGTAGCAGATTTTATGAATGTCTCATAGTACTGATTTTCAAGTTGGTTTGATAAAGACCTTTTTTTTTTTTCCCTAGTGTTATTGCATTATTATTATAAGGCAAATGTTATTTGAATGAAGCAGAAAGCACCTCGGATTCCTCCTTGGTCTCCCTTGGGTGTTCTCCAGGGAATGCAGCTCCCACTCAGCCAACGTCAGGAACACGTTGTTCTCTCTGGTTACACAGCCCCACAAACGTTTGAGGGTGCATTTGCATCTTTTGCATCTCCACACAAACACAACAACTACAGAGAACGTGGCTCTAAGTGATTTTTAACCCTGTTTATCAAATGCCAGTTTAACATCAAAGTTTCACGCTCTGTTAATATCCTAACTGACAAATTTGAGAGACAGCCTTTGCTATGAGTTTGTCTTAAAAGTAATGCAAGGTAAGATTACCTTTGTCATTCTGCAGAAGAAAGGGAATGTGATTTCTAACATGCTCTCGGTGAGCTGGGGAGGAAAGCAAGCACACAGCACATTACAATGACTTGAATGACTTGACAGCTGTTAGCTAAACAATACAACATTAATTTTCAACATTTTTGCACATGGCTGGGTGAGAGATCCCTTAATCCCAGTTCCTATTCTACTTCTGCTGCATTGTTGCTGTCTCCTTTTGTATCACCTCTTATAATCAGTTTGTGCTGTATACTCCCTTTCACCTTATTATTGTTGCAAAAGTAAGGTACGAGGTTAATTCAGACTCACTTCCCCGGGGTACATTAAGATGGATTTAAGTACTTTATTGAGACAGTCTGACTTCAAAAGCTGCTTTATCAGTTCCTACCAGAGAGAGAGACCCATCCATGACAGCAGTAAACTAACCATAAATTCTCATATTCTATATGCTGAGTGACTTTCAAAAGGAGAACTATTGATTTTGTCATTTATGAATGGATTTAGTCAAATTAGTCTTTTCATTGTGCACAATAAGACAGCATTGTTATTAGGAATTAGAGGATAAAACTGTGTGGAACAAATGAAACTGCCATTTTTGGGATCCTCAGCACAAATTCAATAAGCTTTAGTTATGCCACCCTGATCATTTTGTTCACAACCAGCTACTCTCCATACTTTGATTGTCTTCAAAGGAAAGGAAAAGTGGCCTCTGCCTTCAAGAGGCACTTTCAGAAGACTTAACCTTTCAAAGAGCTCTCATGTCTTTTCCTTTCAAAGAGCTAATAGCTTGTTTGCTGAAACGGCAGGAGTATTTACAGGCACACTTGAAATCAGACAAAGATTACACAGGGAAATAAACAGAGAGACTGTCACTGTCAACAATAAATTAAGTTTGAGCTAAAAGTATAAAATGTTTAGAGTGGAGCAGACATCACTCAGCATTATACTACTCGAGCCTCTGAACTTTTCCAAACACAATGAGCACTGATGGGTCCTGGTTACCTTTCCCTGAAGAGCCACTCCAGATGGTTATTTCAGGATCTGGGCTGGATTGCTGGAAACAGCAAGGCTGACACTTGTGTCCTGATTTTCCTCCCCTTTGTGTGGTGTCTGGCAGGAATGCACCAGCTCACAAGTGTATGGGGAGCAGAGTGTCAGATGGAAAGCCACTGGGGAAGAGGAGCTGTGTGCCAGCCTTGGGTAGCCTGAGTGTTTTGGTGTTTGTGCAGCCAAATGCACGCACGAGCGGGTCTGCATAGAAATATCAGGATGAAAAAATTAAATGTCTCAACCAGCCTAGCATTTGATACTTCCTAATTATTTAATTGAAAGGTTTATGCATCTAAGCTTGACTTTTCCATTTGGTAATGCAGAAAGGCCAAGACTTTTAACTTCCTTCACTGCTGCAACATTATTTTCTAACCAGTTCTGTGTCCAGGTTTTTTTAACATATTTTACATGCTACAAGAGAAATTACAAGGCCCATGCTACATCTGCACTCTGCACAGGGCACCTGTGTATTCAGATATTTGCTTGGAAATATGGGCTGGTAACATTTTGAAAACCTTCATACTGTTTCTGAATTTATTGTAGTCCTAAAGATTTATGCCTTTGTCCAGAGATGCCAGAAACAAAGTGAAAATAAGTGAATTCTGAATATAAAGTATTTCAGTCTCTAATTCCCTCCACTTTCAGAAAGAAATGGTGCATATCTTACAAAACTGATGGATGCCTGTGAAGCAAGCCCAGTGCTTCTGGCTGGCTTTTCCAGGAGCAGTTCTGCCAGCAATCCAGGAAGCCGAGCCAGCCCTCGGAGCTGTAGGTTATGCAGTGTACATTCAATCCATTGGGCCCCAAAAGCAGCAGTCAGTGCAGGTGGAAAGCAGCTTTACAGTGCATACACAGAGTCACACCTTTGTCAAAAGCTTTGGTAAAACACAACATATCTTTCAGAGCAGGAAAACATCATGGCTGTTTTAGAGATATGTTGCAGTTTGGAGAAGTATGTTGAAAAGGATCTTTTCAGAAATCTCCAGCACAAACCAAAAGCCAGGTACTAATCACTTGACAACTTTGCTTTTTTCATTTTACAGCCAGCTCTTAGGTACGGACATTGTCCCCACTCCAAAGATGGAGAAGGGGAAACTGATGTTTGTGCCAACACATTCAGGGTTAAGCCCTGGCTGCTAAATGGAATTAATTGGCTCTGGGATAGAGACAAAAGCCTGGGAGCTGGGCTGGCTCTGGCTTCTGGGTCCTTGGATGTTCCACAGCAGCATTTCCTCAGGCTCTGCCTGCAGCTGTGCTTCGTGCTGGTTCCATGGCTTGTGGCAGCTCCTACAGCCCAGGCAGGGCAGAGCCAGCGTGAAACCAGACAGGTCCCTCTGTTCAGACCTCAGAAAACCAACAGCTCCTTTGGCCTAACATGGCAAACTTCCCTCACAATTCAGTGAGGGGAACAAGCCTGCTTAGGAGAATACACACTGGATACTTCATGCCTAAGTTAGCATTACGTTGGCTATAAAATTTATGATCTGTTAAACACAGCAGATTATTTCTTATTAATATCTTTATATTTCTCATATGAACCATGTTAAAATGAATGGAGTTTAGCCATTCCCACCAAAGGATAATGTGATTAACTTACTCAAATATCTCAAATAAATGGATAGGGATGTGCCATGGAATAAAAAGGACATGGAGCTAGGATCTTGAGTGAAATCACTGGGAAGTTTATTGTTAATTATCAAGGAATGGAGTAAGGCCCACTATCTCAGCTTAAGTCTGAAGATAAGCAATCTTTTGTGATAAATGAACACATTACTTTCCTGGAGACAATATCAAATTCAATATCAAATTAAAGAAAAAGAAAATCCACTGATGCAACAGCCATGTTTATGCAAAGCAGGAATAAGGTACAGGCTTAATTATAATCATATCCTTGGGCACCGAGTCTGAAGCAGATGCAAAAAATTAAATACATGGATGTGCTTCACTAAATAGGAATAAAGGGGAAGAGAGTAGCTGAAGTACCAAGCCAAGGTAAGAAACCCTCAGTGGTTTCAGCTTTAAGTATAGCACAGTATGAATGTTTATTGGGCTCTGTGCTATTTTCAGTGCATGAATTGTTTAACAGGAGCAGAGTGAAACCCGTCCTGTCTTTGTCTTCCAACTTCACACACCATTAGTCAGAACAGGTGCTTTAAAATAGGGCATTAATGACTTTAGAGACACAAAGTAATTATACATAATAAGAACAACAATAACAACCACCGCTAGCCTGAAGTTGGTGTAACTTAAGCAGAAATATGTAAAGACATGACTTTAGCTGCTCATCAGAACAATACTTAATTGTAGCACTTGTGAAAAGAGAGCAACTGCATCACTTGCTGCTGCAGCTTTCAGCTCTACCATGTTATTTGTATCAGGTTATCCCCATAAGAAGGGTGAGTATAATGCTCTCCAGCCCTGCTGGAGGTTAGGACGTATTAGAACACACACTTGAGACCATTTCAGGAAGATACTTTGTCAGTCTTCCAACAGAAATTGTTACTGGAAGACACCATTTCTTTTGCTGCTGAAAAAAATTGCAGCTTTTTAGCTACACAACACAAATCTCTTACAGTCTGGGACTTATTGTGCAAATGCTTCACACAAGAGGATTTTAATCATCAACTTTAATGTGTTTAAGAACAGAGTCCTAAATAATTCTGCCATGTTACAGCTGATGAACTGTGTAAGCTCAACCAATGTGTTATTCAAAAGTGACCCTGCCAAAGAAAAAGTAAATAGATCATACAACCTCTAACATCATTATTTGGAATATCGAAGGCATTTGTATAACAGGTTTGTTTATGCAGCAGTAATTTTGCTCTCCATTTTCCCTTACTGTTAACTAATAATGCAAAGCAAAATGTTCTCACAGAGAAAAAGATCCAGCTGCAAACAAATGTTACACCCTTGGAGGCTTCTGTTTTCCCTCTTGGAAAGCAATGCACTGGATAATGTGATGTAGCTATAATAAAAGATCCCCCATAATCATACTGCCTATGAGATTATTTAGAAAGAAGACTCAGACATTCTGACAAATGTGCATGTGTGTTTAAAAAGGCACCCTGAAAACTGATGATTTGCTGAACCTAAAAATCCATGAAGAATTATGCTACCAAATGACAGATTTGAGGTATAGAATATTACCCACAGTATTATTTTAAGAGTGGAGTCTAAATTCTGGTTTCTTTGTATTGCTAACTTAAGTCTTTGTAAGACTCTATTTACAGCCTGACATCTGAAAACTGATACAGTGAAAATGAAATCCTTTCTTCAACTTTTATGGTAATTTCAACATTTTTCTTATGAGCTGTCCTTCCCCAAAAATAATTCACTCACTGACAAAAAGCTATTTAAATAATCTTTCAGTATACAAGTTTCTGCAGAATGGAAGCTAAAGAATAAAGGAGGCAGCTGAATACCCAAGTGCAGCGTGAGGCATTAGGATGCAGGGAGATGATGTGATTCCCTGCACAGGTTTTCACTGTTAGAAAGGAATCCTCATCAGGAGAAATCGACCCTGAGCCTGGAATATCGTACATTGAGGAGGAGGCATTTATCATCAAAGGTCTCTGAAGATATTTGGCCTTATTCTTGTTAGGACAAAAAGAAACAAAAGCAGTTATTGCATCTTAATTAAGGGTAAATACTGGTAGGCATCTGTTATCTACAAGGAGAGATGTGTGTCTGCATATGACTAGATCTAATCTGAAATGAGTGCTGAGATTAGCCAAAATTCTCCAGACATTATCTCTGTGTAGGACTGCTTCTATAATCTTTTTCTAAGGCTAAGATCAATGAAACCTTAGAGAAGGATTTACTGATGCTGATAGGATTTTCTCTTTTGGATAGATTGTTAGGTGAAAAAGAGCCATATTAATAGGAATACATTTAAAGCTTTCTTGATGGTGCACTCACACTGCATGTAATATTTGTACTGTAAAGCAATTCTGTATTAAAGTACAAAACACTCTTTATACTGGCAGTGCTACTTCTGGTACTCACAAAATATGAATTTTTCTGGGCATAACATCCCAAATTTAAATTGCAAAGGAAGGAGATTTGGGCAAAGGTTAAAGCTAATGAATATACTGAAACCTGTCTCAGCTAGATGGGTTTTATCTTAAGATAATATCTCTTTGAATGCTTTCAAACACCCCAACGTGTTGCTGACACTTTTCTCTCTGGAAGGGTTATTTTCTTTAACAGCAAGAGGGTTCTAGACAATCACCGTCAACACACTACAACCCTCTGCTGAAAAACCCTCAGCTCAGACATGTCATCAGAGAATAAACACTTTCTCAATGATTTTTAGTCCCAACTAATCCAGGAATAAACCAGAATCTGCAGATAATCTATCAATCATTGTTGCCCTAAAATAAAATCCCCAGCTCCCCCCTGTTTCCTGGAATATCTAAAAACTGTTTAACAGCAGTACTTTCACACGACAACATCTGAACTACTGCGCACTACTTTTATTCCCAATTTTAGTAATACCAAATAATTAATATACATTAACACTACACATAATTGCTGCTGTCAAAGCAAACTGTCCACCAGAGTTTCAAATTAGATGTATTTCTTTCCCTAGGCAGCAACTAGATTGAGAGAGACCTTTTTCTAGGAATTGTTGGACGCTGTCCCAGTGCAGGGGAGAAGGAGGGTGGGTTCAGGACAGACAGACAGACAGCAATAGCTGAAATGGAAAAAGAGACAGAGGTGTGGATGGGAAAGACAGATAGAGCAGGTGAGAAAGGAACAAAGACCTGGGAGAAGAGGATGGGGGGAAGGTTGGAGAAAACTGGAAACAGGTTAAGAGGCCTATTAAGAGTAGAGTAGACTGTGGTTCGTTAAAAAGAAAAGAAAAAAAAATCTACAAAAAAAATCATGGGCACCTCCTGCAACAACCAAAAAGCTTTTTTTAGTGAACAGATTGCCCAATCCAGCAACTGAGGTGCAGGGCTACCACCAGGTACAGGAGAAGGAAATTCAGGAGTTCACAAGATGCTGTAATGCTCAGACTGAACACTTCTAGATTGCCCTGAGAGTGCAGAGCTGTAGGGAGGCAAAAACTCCATGGCTGCTAACTCAGGTAAGAGATGCTGCAGACAGAAAGGTAATTCAGAGCTAATCAGGACAAATTGCCTGGAAGAAATTTGGTAGGTTGTACTAGGGATAAATCCACAAGTCAAAAAGCATTCCTGGGTTGTTTTATCCAGGGCACTTACCTCTCACCAGCCATGGTGGGCATTTTAAAAATCCCAGAGAAGATGAGAGCCACATCCTCTGTTCAGCTGAGCTGTTTCACGTCTGACACATCTCAGAGGGAGATTCAACTCAGGAAATATTACTAGAAAGAGATTTGAAAGGAAAATATGTTTTAGTGTCCCACAGAGCACAGAGGTTTCAAAATCCTCCCTCGAAACTGCAGTTTTGGGAAACAAAGATCAGGAAACCATTAAAAAGGGAAGACAAAAAAAAAAGGGGGAAGTTCTTGAAAAGCCAAAACTGAAAAGTGTCCACTTGTAGTCTGCTTATCAAGCACTGGTCTGGAACATGAAAGAACTGCTCTAATTTTGACACAACAATTCAAATCTGGAAAATGCTTTTCCAATCCAGAACAATTTTTTTCAAAGCTTTCAATATTCCTGTTTAAAAAAAAAAAGAAAAAATTTAAAAAAGGTTTAAAATTTCTGATATAGAACATCTCTGCACATATAATATAATCAGAAAAACAGTCACTCATGGAAAATGTACAGAATTAAATGGCTAGCACTCCCTATCTCCTAAAAAGTAATTTTCAATGGTTTTAAAAGTGAGGGTCTTCTTAACTGTATGAAAAAAGATTATAAAATTCCCTGCCTGGGAAGGGCTGGGCTCAGCAATTCATAGAGTGACAGCGTGGGTGTACCAGCAGTCACATCAACATGTGCAAAACATTTTAAACATTGCTTGTGAAATATTGAGCATATGAATATTTTGGAAGAATTAATTTCATATTTGTTTAGAAATTTAGATCTAAGAAAAACCATGCTATGGGTAACATAGCTGGGTAAGCATGCAGTTAATTTTTTTTATTGTGTCTTTCATATATACTCATTTGTCTTCACAGAAAATATACCAATAATGTTGATGTCACATCTTTCAACACATGAGAACTTGACTGAGGTTTAATTGCAGGACTGAAATGGCTCAGGCAGAAATAAGTAATATTTTAATGGTCCTTTCCAGGTAAATGATATGTGTGTACATAGCAGAAACAATTTCCTGTCTCCTCTTGGTAAACAATGTATTTAAAGAGGAGTCCTACAAATGTGTATTAGGTGTGGACTGTCTCTGAGGGAATACTTTGTAGCTAAAAACCTATTTATAAATGCTTTAAATCCATAGAGTCAATGACTGAAGTGTAATGGTTCTCCCTGGAGTGGTTCCAGCTCTTGTGTAAATACATATTTAAAGTGTATAAGGTGCAGACAGTTTAGATTAAACAGGCATGCACACCAATAAACCCTGACTCTGGGAAAGACAAGAAGTATGCCCTGGACTCTATCTGAAATGCATCAGATTCTTTGCCCAAAATTATTACTTTCCTTCCACTTTGATTTGAAAGCACTCCACATCTTGTAGGAAATAGTCAGAACCCATCAGATACACAGGATACAAAAAGACTTTAGGGAGCCCAAAGGAGAGGTTGTATAAAATCCCCTATTTAAGGACAGGAGCCTGAACACCTGCACAGCTCTATTGGCAGATAAAAATGTTGGGCAAGGGGAGCTTGACAGTAGAAAATGGGGGAGTCGGAGTGGGAGCTATTACATACACACAGTCCCTCAGAATTCACCTCATGCCCTTTTCCAGTTCATTTTGCTGTGACACACACCAAAACATGAGGGAAAAGAGACCCTCCAATGCTTATCTGTGCTTTTAGCAAGCAGTGGCAGGTCTGGCTCCTCACATTTACACAGCTGTACATGCATGACACTAATTCTTCCTGGGTTTAAAGTGGGAAATATACACCTCACTCTGGACTAGGATCTGACACTTCTTTGCTACCCAGAAGGACTCACTCAAGTTGTCTCACTCACAAATCCCACAGAAAATGGAGTTTCTACTGTGAAATGTCTTTTTAACCTCAACTATAGCAGCACACGTGACACCTCTGAAATATTATTTTATGCTAATTGTGTGCTCCAAAGCTGCTCTTTGTGGGGTTTGTTTGCTTTTCACTGGCTGTGCTGCAGAGGAGGATGATTCTGACTTCACCAGTCATGTTCAGTGCTTGTCCCATGCAGTTCCAGAGTGTGACCATACCTGAATATAAGCAGCAATTATTGTACACACTCCCCTTGCCTCCTGACCTGCTGCTCCTGCTCTTTAGGCTGACACTCAGAGACAGTAGATCACAATAGTCTGAACAGGTGCAAACCAACCACCTGAGTTTAAAAGATCCAAGAAAATATATTCTCTGCTTTTTTTCTAAGGAGCAAATGAGGCTTTAGTACTGTATTGAGACAAAACTTGTAATACGTTTATTTAAAAAAACCCAAAAAACAACAAAACCAAAAAAAACCAAAACCCCTGGCTCCTCTAGAAATATGAAAACCAAATAAAAAATCCCCAACCCAAAAAGCTGCTACCTCTGCCCAGCTCTAAACATCTCCAAGTCTTTGGAGCTGAGCCATGTATGTCAGGAGGATAAAGTAAAATGTCTACACTCTTGACCTTGTGTAAAGAGAAGTTGCCTTCTTAGCTCCATTCCCAATTTAATCTCACAGGATTTCTCTGCCTTCTCCAAGGCAGCAGGAACCCTACTTCAAAAGGTGCCTTGGAGCAGGAGCTCTGAATTAAAGGAACACAAGTCCTATTTATGTATCCAGAACTAGAGAATAGCATCTAAATGTGGCTTTAGTCTCTACTTAATCTCTAAATAGACCCATTTGATATTCTTCCAATTCTTATTCAATCAGAGGCTGAGAGATGTTTGGGAATTGCTGCTCTCAATGGTTGTCAAGAGGATTTTCAAGTAATCTTGATTCTATTAAATGACAATGCCCTGTTTACTTTTATGGGCCAAATGTTGGTCAGATGCACATAAAATACCTGGGTAAAAATTAGAAAAACAGGTCACCAGCTTTCAAGCCTTTTGGGGGTAGAGAAAGAGGGGTGCTCCACAGTGCCACTAAATCTACATATAAACAATTGCACTTGAGGCAGCTGTGTTCTAGGGGGGAGTTTTCAAGCTGCAAATAGGCTCAAATGTTTGCCTTTGTGTTTGAGTGAAGTGGTTGGTCCTGAAAGCAATTTGACACATTTTATTCAGTTATCAGCTGCTGCTAGCATAAACAGTTTTGAAATTCTCCACTCAAATCCATCTGTGATCATCTGGGCTGGATGAAACAGAATGGTATGTGGGTGTTTGGGAGAACAATGAGCAATGAGCACTCGCTGGAGTTCAGAATCTCACATTGTTCAGATGAATCAGGGAAAGCATCGGGCGTACTGCGATTTCCGACAGATCAGCTGGAGTGAAAGCACATTCTTCTTCTCAGCCCTATTAGCAGAGTGTTCTTTTTCCACACTGTACGAGACCTCCTGTTTTCTCTTTTATTTTTTCTGCGTCTACTGTGCATTTTTGAGTTTTACAGTTCACATAAGGGGTTAGATACTGAAAGATGATGAGCAATTGGTATGCACACTGCCTTAAATAGGTGTTCCAGAAAACCTCCTCTGTTTAAAATTCAGTTGTCTTTACATATTTTTTTTACATCAGCCTCATTGCTGGGTTTTTGAAACAAGGGAAAGGCAATTGCCTTGAATAACATATTATTTCCTACTGCGTACATAAACTGGAAAGCATTTTGTATCCTTTATACTGCAAAACAAATTTTCTACGTTCAGTTAATATATTTTTACCTGTTAAATTTCATATAACTAGCACAGGAAACAGAATTGAGGATTCTTTTTTCAGACGGATGAAACCTGTGAATTTCATTCTAAAAAATAACTAACTGAAGTAAGAGCCAGAGCTGAAAGACAGAACCCACAGTTCCTGCTGGGTTTGGAAGAACTTTGAGATTCTAGAATTGCCTGCAAGGCATTCATGAAACTTGAGGTTCCAAATGCATAAAATGCTAAACTCCAACCTCCTTGACATTTCACGTCCTTCAGTCAGCTTTGATGTTTGGATCTACATAAGCTGACTCTGGAGTTGGTGCTTTTATTGTGATTGAGTAATTAGTGATATAAATAGTCAAACAGAGCAGCAAGAAAACTCCATGGAAAGAATGGACTCTTCAAAGGGTGTGCACTAGCAGCTCTTGGTGGGAAGTCCCCTTTCCTGATGAAGCAGCCTTATTCTTCAATAATTTCCCATTCTTGTTTAGTCTGTGGGAAGTCCTGAGGCAGGACATTCCCTCTCACTGCTGTTTTGCCCAGGAATTCTCTATTATTTGCAGGCAGGCTGTGTTTGGGTGTTTAGCACAGATCATCCCTCAGCTGTGCATGCCCACCTAGACTCTCAGCATTATTTGTGGGGGATCTCTGCGCTCTACATCTGTCATTAAAGTATTTTGCATGATACCTGTTCTTAGAGATATATTATCACATGCTCTTATCTGGAGTCATATTAAATATATCCTTACAAGTTGTGGGTTTGCCGAGAGGCTTCCTGAGGCCTTAATCCCAGCTTGGGAAAGGAACTGACTCTTCTAGAGAAAACCTTCAGTGGTGCATATGGAAAAGAATGATAAATAGTGCCACCAGCTATTTGTGAGATTTGCAATAGTGTTTCTTCAAGTGGTAGAACAATGTTCTCTAAGAACATTACAAGTGATAACAACTGTCATAAATTAAAATGAGTATTAAATTCAGTGACAGCAACATTTTGAAAGTGTTTTCAGCTTAATAGCAAGGGAAATTCAGTGTTAGATTCTTGAACTGGATGAGAAATAGTTATTACTCCACTACCCACACTGTGAGATGGTGAAGAGTGGTTTCAGGTGAAATTTTCATTTTTAATAAATTTCATACAATTCAAAGAATAACATCATTTCTTGTTAGCTCAGTTGCACAAGTTCATGTTATAAGCATTAAAAATATGTTTTAATGTCAAGCTTTAATTGCTGTCACAAAAATTATATTGAAGTCATCCATAGAACACGATTCTGTAGAGTTCTATAAGAGCTCCTTACTTGATGGATAAAACAGGTTGAAAAGGAGTGAATTAATTTTCTACTGCTACAGATGAACTGTGTTATATAACCAGTTATATAACTTAACTCTATGCAGACTTGTGTATAAACCATCCCCCTCCTGCACAGAAGATTGGCTGAGTATCCTGACTGACTGCAGCACTTTTCTTCTGCACAGGGTCATGGAATGGCCTGACTTGGAAGGGACCTTAAATCCCATCCAGTGCCACCCCTGCCATGGGCAGGGACACCTCCCACTGTCCCAGGCTGCTCCCAGCCCCAGTGTCCAACCTGCCCTTGGGCACTGCCAGGGATCCAGGGGCAGCCACAGCTGCTCTGGGCACCCTGTGCCAGGGCCTGCCCACCCTCCCAGGGAACAATTCCTGCCCAAGATCCCATCCAGCCCTGCCCTCTGACACTGGCAGCCATTCCCTGTGTGCTGTCCCTCCAGTTCCTGAGGAATTGTCCCTCCCTGGTTTCCCTGCAGCCCCTCAGGCCCTGGAAGGAGCTGTGGGGTCTCCACCCAACCTTCTCCTCTCCAGGCTGAGCAGCCCCAGCTCTCCCAGCCTGGCTCCACAGGGGAGGGGCTGCAGTCCCCTCAGCACCTCCATGGGTTCCCCATAGCACCATGACAGTGACCACAAGGTACCATTCAACACATGGAAAAATACCAAAGAACTCACCCTGCCAAAACCTATCCAGCCAAGTAACAACCTCAGGCAACTGCAAAGCTAAGAAAGGAGTAGTGTCTGCCCTCAGCCCCATCTTCTCTGCTCTCACCTCCTTTCTCTGTGTTTCTATACCATTTGAGAAATCTTTTAAAGCTGGCACATCTTATTTATTCATTCACCCCATAATCTCTTGTGGAGCGTAAAATGAACTGAGTTTGTGCTCTTTCACAGGTGCACATCTATTATTTCCATAGTGATCAGCATTCCACTCAATGGGAAGGTGCCACTCTTGCAGCAACACTCTGCAGCCATGACGGGGTTTGGCTCTGAGAATGGTTTGACCTTTAAAGTTGCACTGACTCATCCCTGTTTGGGCATCTCTGTGAGCCCTCCAAGTGTACAGCAGAAATGTCTCCTCCAGTCCTGGGAGGTTCAGCACTGCCCAGCTGGAGACATCCATCAGCTGGAATGCACTGCAGGCTTCAGCTGCACGGAGCTGCAGAGAGGCAGCTGTACCTGCATTTGGTTCTCCCCTGGGACTGGGAATCCTGCAAACTTCACAGAGATTTCCCATCAGCTCAGCTGCCCAATGTGTCAGCTGGTGCTGTGCAAACTGGCACAGCACAGCTTTGTTTGGATGACTGGTTAGCATTTAAAACACATCCCAGACAAGGTCCTTGGCAAACTGCAAGCAAAGATGTGTGCTTTGATTTTTCCCATTTGTAACCACATATCCCTGCTCTTGCTTTCCTCCTGCAGCTCCAGTTTCTCAGGCAGGCAGCACTGTAGTCATTCAGCTCCAATTTTTCCCAGCTGCCCCAAACTCCTAGCCTTCTGCACACATCCTGACTTAAGTCAAGAACTTAGCGTTTATTAGTGGAGTGCTGAGCAGTAAAACTTCTACGTTGAAGCTTGGACACAGAGCACTACAGCCAACACACTTCCTCACAAAAATGCATCACCTTACACCAGCTGCACATATCCACATCTCTGCGTGATAAAACAGGTAATCAGATGTGAAAAACTCTGCTGTCTGTAATGCTGTGTGGATGTATCTGTTTTAATCAAAATGCAGATACAAAGCAATACAAACAAATAAGCACAAGAAGGGTATAGGAAGGTACAGATGTATTTTGCATTGAGTGTCAGGGGTTAGGTTAGGAGTTTAATGCCAATAGAACCTTACTGCTGGTGATGGACATGGGTTCTGCTTTGTGCAGCTTTTTAAATCTCTCTTCAGAGAGTTCACTGGAGAGGTTTTGATCTGGGGCTCCTGGCTGCATAAAGAGTGCAGCCACCCAAGGTCATGCAGCAAGCCAGTAGTTTAATTAGGATTTGATCTCAGAATTTTTCTAGTTCTTGGCTACATGCTCTAACAAGCAGCTGCTACAACCTTCTAAAGATATTTATTTAGATGGTCTGTGGCCAAGAATGAAACCTATTCCAGGCAGCTGTGGTCACTACTCATTCTGTTATTCTAAAATCTAGATAAATCACCACACAGTGAAGTGCTTGGATAGCAGTTTCATAAGAAGGGATTTGGGAGTTACAGGTTGCAAGCTGGACATGAATCATCACTTAGGTGTTGCACAAAGGAAACTCCATACTGGGATTATAAGCACAACTCTGACCTGCAGGACACACAGAGAAATACCTGAGCTCAGCTCAGCACTCACAAGTCCTCAGTTCATTTAAGTCCACTTTTGGGAAACACACTTGGAGAGACAAATGAATTTGAGAGAACCCAGAAGTGGGGAAGAAAAAAAAAAAAAATCAGAGACAGAGAAACACAGCTGACAAGAGAAAAAAAAAAACAAACCCATTGAATGCAGAATTCAATCTGCTCACCAAGCTGTGGTGAGTAGGGCAACAAGCCCAGGGATTAAACTACAACAAATAAGGTATTGCTTAGAGAGCAGAGAGAGTTTGCAGAAAGGTGAACAATAGAGGGGTGAAATGGGTTCATTTGTGAGCCACACTGCTGCAAGGAGCACAGCAGACACTGAAAGAACACAGCTGAACTGGATTTTGTGGTTCTTTCCAGGACTGCAGTGCGCTGGAATGTACTGGTATGATGAAACCCTAACCACCATTTATGCATTTCAAACATCAAACTATACTTAGCATGATGTCTCAGTGGCCACTGGTGTCCACAGAGCACTGGAAAATCAGTGTCCATCTCTCTCCCACCCACACTTGCATCTGTTATCAAAGCATCCATGCAGAGCTGTCCACAGCTCAGGCACAGAAAGGGGTTTTGTCTTTGGCAAACCCCAGGGAAGTTTTTCTCAGCCCATTTCTTCATCCTGGTCAAACAGATCAACCATTCCACAGGGTGTGGTGTAATCTACCAACTTGCTGAGGTTTTCCTCTCAACAAACAGTTCATCACTGGGTGCTTGGACAACAGCAGCCCTTTGTGAGGATGGACTCCTGAGGAAGATAACCCCTGACTGACCACCAGCTGGGCTCTGAACCAGGTCCTGGTAGTTAGATCCCATAAGATCCATATTTCCTTAAGGTACCAGCATGAGAGAGCTGAGGAGAACCTCGTGGAATTAACAACTTGTGCTCCCATAGATTTCCCCAATCCCCATTCCCACATACAAACAACCTTCTGTGGGTGAAGAGACCAAGCTGTAGCTTTAGCAACATGAACAGTTTGGGAGTGGGAAGAAAATCTATACAAAATTTCATTCAGAAGCACCAAACCAGATGTCCACAAACAAGAGGAATTAGGCTTCAAGTGATATCCTGCAAAGGTGTTGACACACACTATGCCTTGACAGCCCAGCTGGCAAATGTGGTGTCATTCAGTGCTCCGAATTTCCCAGTGAATGGCATGCCAAAATCTCACTAGAATAAGAAATTGTACACCAAATGCCAATCATTCATTATTTTCTAACTCTCTAAGGAGTATTTTTCATTCAGTTTGGCATTTATAAAGGAAAAAACCCCACCATGCCTCTATGAATGAAAATTCTGCACCTTCATATCAAGCCAAGGCTGACACAGTGTGTGCAGCCAGGCTTCTCTGAGGGATGGCCACGTGCAGGATATGGAAATGGGAATGCTGTGAAGGAAAACAAAAGCCTCATTAATGTGCTATTGAATCTAACAAAGAAATGAAAATGAAACCTAGACTGTGTTCTTATTTTTCCCTGTTCATTTTCATTTTCTAGATTATCAGTCTAGGAGGGAGAAGGAAAAAAAGCAAGTGCAGAAATACTGCAAATGCCACAATCAATAACTCAAAGAGACTGGAATGAATAATGCAGTATCTTGCCTAGATTTTACATCTGTTATAAGCTGCTTAAGTAATGTATTCTGAAATACAGAAGGACAATCACAATGTCTATGTGCATGTTAGTGAGGGGATGTTAGGAAACAGAAAGAACACATAAGAGTTGGAGGGAAAAATTAGCTCATAAAAATAGTAGGGTCTCCAATTTTCTTAGTCTGAGGGACATTGTTTAAAGTAATTGAAGTGACTTTTGATATCAATTTATTTGATTCCTTCGGCTCTTGTTGACCTGCTGCAACACATACATAAAATCTTCTTTCCACCCACAACAAAGTCCAACCACCGAAGCAATTACTCAAATTGACCAGAACTTGAGCTTATGTAAAAAATATTTTCAAGAAAATTAATCTTTCTAGGAAAATATTTTACATATTTTCAACAATTGTACTTATTTCAAAGATATGTTTTAAATCGGGTTTTGTTTAAAGCTGTAGTTCAGCTATCAATATTGATATTACTAAGAACTTGGAGAGGAACAAGGATCGTGCTTGATCTATTTTTTGTCCTTTTTTAAACTGGGAACAGCATCCAGTTACCTGTCCTCTGCAGACGAACATCAGCCACCCAAAGCCTTTTGTGGAGGGGATTCCAGCTCACACGCTTGTGTCGCGTTTTGTGCTTTCCACTCCTGGGAGCGGCAAAACTTAAAATAATTCCGAGCGCGCAGCTCAGATGGGAGCCGAGAGGAGCAAAGCGCGGCCGGGGCGGAGGGCAGGGCAGAGCCCAGGGCTGGGTTTCTCCCCGCGGGCCCGGAGCAGTCCCGGCACAGCCCCGCACAGCCCCGGGGCGCGGCGGCGCCGGGCACCGGCCGCAGGGTGTGCCCAGGACACCTGCTGCCCCGGGCACCGCTCCGCCTGTGCCGCCCGGAATGTCAGCAGGCCAGGGATGGAGGAAGGTGCCCGTGACCTTCCCTGCGCTTGGAGCAGTCAGACACCCAGAGAAAAGGCGTTTGTTTTTCTCCCTGTTGCATGTTAAACAGTTGCTTCTCACAGGGGCACGATGAAGAGCCCTCAGTCCTGCCATGGACCTTCTTTAAGAAGAACTTAAAGTGTTATGGATATGAATCAGGGCACTAATTTACTATTTTCACCCAAATCAGTGGTTATCTCAGCACAGTACAATACCAAAATCTGCCTGTTCATGTTCATATAAACAATCCAAGTAAAGTCAGTGTCTGCATAGACACAAAGACTCGTCACATCTTGAATTTTAACAGCAGCCATTTGACTATTTCCATTTTCACCATGCCCAAGAACCCACAGAACTATAAAAATATTTTCAAGGCAGTATATGAAGAGGAGGAAAAAAAAAAAAAAAAGGAAAAGAATCAGTAGATTATTTTGGCTCAAATGTATTTTAGATAATATGCTTTTTTCTCGTGGAGAAAGGAAAATAATCCAAGAAATTGTTTTTGTCCTACCTGCAACATTCTCCTAAAATTATGTATTGGAGTGATAACTTGACTAAAGCTTGGGAAAAAAAAAAAAAAAAAAAGAAAAGAAAAAAAC
>VYXD01005299.1:728244-775482 GCA_013397195.1 Hylia prasina
AAAAAAAAAAGACAGAGAAAAAAAAGTAAAAGAAGACTAAGAATTCATGGTATTTCCAGGGAAGTTACTTATCCAATTATACATATAATTGTGCATAGCTAAAGCACACAGGTGCACAGGGAGCCCCCAGCTATCTCTACTGCCAGGAGAAAATGGTATTCTTAAGGAAAGTCTTTCAGTTCTTCCTAAATCTCCATGAGCACCAAAGCCAACAGTAGGAACCAAATAATCAGAAAGCTCACCTGGAGCTGGTGCTGCCTCTGCACAGCCAGGATGTGCTGACACCTGCAGGGTGGCTCATTCCTGGGAGCTGGGAAATTGGAGCTGAAATTCTTCCAGGAGCCAGGATTTGCCAGACTTGCCATATTCCTGATGAATTCTGCAGCAGCTCAGCTCCTGGACACAGGGAAGAGATTATCCTGCCACATCTCCATCCAGGACCCTGAGTGCTGACAACCATTTCTCCTTTTCTTTGAAATTACTAGCAAATGTGACAAAATCTGTGAGCAGGCAACCTATGTAGTCCATTCTTTTCAAATACAGGATCTGGGGTGATCAAAATAAAAAAGAAATAAATAAACAGCAAGCTTAGTTCTCAGTTTTGTGACCTATTTTTGTACCACTCATTTAAGACATAACCCCCTGTACCAACAAATCCAATTTTCCCTCATCATCTATCCCAGAGAACAAAGCAGATGGATTCACAGTCATGCACAAGAACTTGTCATTACAGAACATAAGATGCCCTTCACAGAATTAACTCGTGAAAAATGCAGCAACGAGCTGTTCCTGGAGAGATTTCTGGGAGCTCCCTCTCATCCTCCCCATTGCCCAGACCTGGAGGAAGGTCCCATAACTCACATGTGTCCATGCCCCCATGGTTATGGGATCAGCCTCACTCACAAACATTAATTCTGAGATTTATGGGTTGCAGGGCCAGAAAGAACTATTGGGACAGTCCACACTGACCTTCCCCGCCACGCAGACCAATAATTTTTGCATCAAGTCTGTCAGTTCTGCTGAGCTATAAAATCTCTCTCAGAACATTGTTTAGCCTTCATTAAAAGATTACAGCTGATAGAAATTCTAATCCGTCAGAAATTATTTCCTCTCTGGCCTTTTAAAACAGTCCCTCTATTTCCACTCTGAATCAGTCTGGGTTTGGCTTCCACTCACTGTAACTCCTTATACTTTTTCACAAATTAAAGAGCAATCAGAAAATTCTTAGACATCAAGACAAGATAAAGTCTCCTTTTAAAAAAAGTTAAACAGTTTGGCCTTTTCTTACCTTTCTTGCTATGATCTATTTCATCAGTTTTCTGAACAGGCTTCTCCTTCAAATGTTTGCTGAGCTTTTACAATTTTTTTTTTATTTCTTCTTTCCAATTTTATTTCTTTTTTAATATGTGACAATATTCGAAAATCCTTGTCTCCCCAGATCCACATACAGTGGAAATAAAATTGCTTTACTCCATAAATATTCACTATAAAATTAGCGTAAGACACAATATTTGCTCTTGTGAGGAAAGGATCTGTTACGTCCAATTTTCAAATACAAAAAAAATAGACATAAAAGTGCTCTGAGTAACATCATAAAGGCAGAATTGGGACTTGAACACCTACCCACCTCCAGCACAACCATAAAGACAAGATTATCCTACCCCTTAATTAAGCACAGAACAACTTCCAGCACTTGGAAAAGCAGATTAATGCAAGTTCTTAAGTCTGTTTGTGTCTTCTAATATTAATTATGATCAGCAGTTATTTATGACTTTTAACATACTGTGTGTCATGTATACCAATTTTCCCCATTAAAAAAAAGATGCTGCTCAGTTTCTGAGATTTTCTGTACAAAAAAAATATTTAAGAAGGAATTGTGCTTTAATTTCTTTACTGCTCTTCAGAGAAACACAAACCCACACTTGGCCTTCATCCACATCTCTGTTGGCACCAGAGCACTGCTTCTTTCCTGCACTCCAGGTTCAGAGTCTGTCACCTCCTGGCTGAGGTGACACAGGATTTTCCCAAGTGCTCTGGCATCCTCCTGGCTCCAGCTCCCGAATGGCTGCGAGTTTCTCTGCTGTTAGTGGCTGCTACAGCAATTCAAAAAAATGGCAGAGGACTTACAGTCTGATGTGATGGATGACAGAAACCAACTCAAGAGATGATCCTGCATACATCATATTCTTTTTACTATTTTATTATTTCATTTTGCATTAAATTTTTTTTTTTTTGGCAATTTGCTCTTTGCCAGAAACAGAAACGTTCAGTGCCCTGAACTAAAGCACAGGAATTGTGTTCCCTGAGACAATGAGCACTTACAAAACACAACTGCTCGTGATCAGAAAGGCTTCCATGGTGATGCTAAGACACTGGAAATAGTAGAGCAGAGCAATTTTGTTCTCATTGTTCTAGGGTCACACTATTCTCTCAAAAAAAGGGAGATGCATCGTGGCAGAAATGATAGATGGATCATCTTCCCCTCTCTCCCCTGACCTTCTGCAGACTTCTCCACCTTTTCAATTTCTCGTCCCTCTGTGCAAATTATCTCCAGCAATGCAAGGCTTGCTTCTGTTACACCCTGATAATGAGCATTTTAAAAGTAGCTTGTCTTTGGAAAAGTTACTCACACTCATGCTTTCCAATGATTCTCGTGCTTAAGACTGAACTTTAACTTATTTTCAAAGGTTTATCTACAATGTGTTGAAGTGATTTTAATTATTCTATTTTATTATCATCCAGTATGCCCATACAGTGCATTAATCCTTCTTATACTGCCACAAAGGCAAAGAAAAACTATCATAGTGATTTTGGGTTTATTCCAAATTTACTGGCTAAGGCTTCAGCTTGAACAGGAGTGCACTCTTATTGCTTTTTGTTTTGTTTTGTTTTTAAACTGAGATAAGAAAGGAATTGCTTCTGTGGCAGCTCAGGCAGTTTCCTTATGTACAAGTTAAAAATTGCTGTATCATGTGTGCCACTGTAGGTAGGACTGGGTCAGTCCCAGGTGAAGGACAATGCAATTAAACCTCATGGCTTTTACTCAGCCATGATTTTAGGGACAAAAATTATCTGGACACTAAGAAAGCTAAACCAGCATAAGAAGAAGGTTGTCCAGAGACAGAACAAACATCTTGTATTAAGATTTATTTTTAAAAAATATTTCTACTGGGGGTAACTTGCAGGAATTTTAAGGCTTAAACTAATGAAGGCAGGATGGATAAAGAGAGAGCCATGTTTGGGGCCAGAAGGAGCCTGAATGGACAAAAAGGCACAGCAAGACAGATTCCATGGGGTGGAGAGGGAGCAGGTCAGTGAGACCTCCTTCACAAACCCAGGCCCTTTCCAGTTAAATTCCCATTATCAGCTCCTTCCAAAAATCCAAATCCTTCTCTTGGAGCTAAACTTTTCTTTAAAATGTTTTTGGTTTGGATTTTTTAATGCTTTCACTAAATATTTTCACTTCTAGTCAACACAGGAAGGTTTCCTCCCACTTTCTGTTCAGTATTTAGACATAACTTAGTCTCCTAACAAATTTTAAAAGATTGTGCTGGAGAAAAGATGAAATTATATTATTCCCATTTTCAGTCTCATAAGGAGGAATTGAGTGACAAAATCAGAGAATATAGGAAAAGTATCTGAAATCCTCATTATGTGCCTCTTTCTGTACACTGATGGTGTTTTAAATTTACTTTGCAAGACATACTTCTAAATTACAGAAACAGAGTTTTATCCTTAAAAGGAAATGTTAAAATTAAAAATTTTCTTACTGGGATAATTAAATCCAAAAAAAAGACTGAAAGGGTTTGCTGGTTTGGTTTTTTTAATTGCAATAATATATTTTAATAATCTTTAAAAAGAATAACTAAGATTTTAAGAACAAAAAGGAGTTTCTCATCCAACAGCAAAGCTTTAAAATTGGAGTAAAAACAGAGGTACCATAGGGCAAATCTCGTTTTCCTACCTATATTTGGCCTGAAAAACATCAAAATGGAAAACAAACAAACAAAAAAAAAAACAAAAAACCCCCCAAAACCCCCCCAAAAAAAAAAAAAAACCCAAACAAAAACCCCCCTGGCATTTTAATGAATAATTTGTACCTGCTAGGGGAGAAAACTTCCTTGACTACTATTGATTGTTCCATTCATTCTGGTCAAGAATAAAACAAAACAAAAGATTCTAGTTTGTATTTCTATTGTCCCTCACAGAAGTTGCTCTGCTTTGCAAGAAAACACCCTTGTCCCAAAGTGTCCTTCAAAGCCTGGCTTAGACTTCCCCAGGTTTGTGCAGGTCTGTTCATGCTGAAATGACCCAGCAAGCAGCAAAGGAAACTCAAGAAACATTTTTAAGTCAATAAAACTTTGAACATGATAAATACATAAGAAATATGGCTAATCTAAGCCATGAAATATTTGATTTCATCCACAAAAATTATCACAATGAGTAGGAATTGAACTATTTTGTGAGTGTTCCAATGTATTAAAAGTAATCTCAGACAAAACGTTGCAATATGTCAAAACAGAAGGGACAGTGATACGTTAATTGATTGCACCCACACAACCATGAAAGGGATACTGGTACTGAATTTTCATATTATATTTTGCATCTCAACATATATTTACACAATTCCATTGTTCAAGTATGTAAACCAGACTTTCAATTAATACCTGCACTCAATTAACTTTGATATTGCCAGTTTAGTTCTGAATAAGATGTACATTTATATGCAAATGAATTTCTTTCTTAAAATTTTCTTTGGAATAGCTTTGTTTTGGGATAATTGGAGGGGATGAAGCAGAGAGATCCCAGTTAGTTTTGCCCATTCTTTGCAGTGGGTGGCCAACATCCTGAAAATAAAGTTGTTTCATTGTTATAATTCGAGAGGTTATTTCATATCAAGCTAAACATTTTTACTGGCTGGCTCTGCATCAAAGATTTCACCCTCTGAAGGTCACAGAAACAGTTTTCTTCTACAATTTTTAGTAGAAAGGTAAATTATTCTATGGCACACAAGATTTTTTCCCGTTCCTCAGCCATCCTCTCACCTCTCAGTTGAAACTCCTTGGTGAATTCCCACTGCAGTGCTGCAGTGAAGGACACCCAGAGGTGCAGCTGAGCACTGCTGAGGAGCCCTCCCCAAAGAGCAAATGCTGGGCTCTTGTGAGCTGAGAAAGTGAGCAGGGAGAGCTCAGAGGGAGCAGCAATCCCTAAGGAAATCCCTCATGGAGCCCACAGGCCTTTCCTGTGGAAGGAATCACCACAGCTCCACCCTGTTGCCCAGGGTTTTAAAAGAAATTTTAGTGTGGATCCCAGGAATACACACCCCAATAAACTGGGACTTCTCCATCCTGGCTGGGTGAGCAATTTGCAGCAGTTTGAGACCAGTGCTGAAGCCAAACCAGAGACTGACACAGACACTTGCTTTTCAGGTAATTCATCTCTGTTCTTTCCCTTCCTGCTTCTTTCTTCTCCATGTACATAAGACATGGAAGTGGTTTTCTTGTGAAAACTTGAGTCTGGCTCTGCAGTGAGACAAATCTGAGACATTTTCATGAGTGTTTGGGTGTGTGTGTGTGTCCTTGTACATACACACATGTGTGTGTATTTAAAATCAGCAGGGCCTTCTAGATTCAGTGAAGGGGTAGCAGTCACACAGAAATATAAAAGCCTGATTTTAGTCATACCTAATTCAGAGAAAGCACTTGAACTTTGGTCTGCTACAGCCCACTTAATTGACATCATCATTAATCCCTTCTGGTCCCCCTTCCCTTAACTGGAAATTCTCTCCTTTACTTTTCAGTAAAACTTTTGTCAAGATTATCAAATCCAAATTGTTTGAAGGAGAGCTTATCAATCACCATGGTTTTGATGAGAAAACATTCTTGATCAGACCTAGTCACATTTTTTTTTCTCTGCCATCTGCCTGTATCCATCTGTTATCTGTTTTAAGATTAAAAGTGATTTAGGATGGGGAGTGTCTTATTAATTTTTGTTTGTAAAAAACCTAGCACAGAAGGGTCAAGCCAGAAAGATGTTTCTTCTCAATTCAAATAAATAAATGCAATAATTGACACCAACAAGATCCTTGGCAGGGAAGTTCAGAAGGAAGGCAATGTGGCAGTTTCCTATAGTCTCTTCCTTATAAATGGAATATTCTAGTCCTGGTCATGAAGTGAAATCCTGACAATGAATACTTTGGTCCTGGATCTGAATGAAAAGTAAGTACTGCAAAATACTTGTTTGCTGTAATTCGGTTTTTTGCGGTTTTTTTGGTTTTTGTTGTTGTTGTTGTTGTTGTTGTTGTTTTGGTTGGTGGGGTTTTTTTTGTTTTTTTCCCCCCCTGCATTTTAACAACATTTTCATTTTGGGCAAGATATTTCACAGAGATGTCCATGCCTGTGGTTGCATCCTTCACTCAGGCATCCCTTTTGAGGGGCTTGGCAGTAGTTTTGTGTTTGCTTTGTCATTTTTCCTCAAGAAGCTTCATCTTTCTTAATCCTCAGAGCAACTGAACACAGGATAATTCTTTTCCAGGAGGTGCACTGTTGGCTTTTAAGCAGCCTGCAGGGAGTGTGGGGTGTTCACTCTGCCCTGCACTGACCCTGCACATTCCCCACTCGAAGGAGGATATTGCTTTGGTGACACTGGTGGCCCATTCAGCAATCCTGACTAATTCCAGCTCCACAGTCCTTTATTAAGTGTTTTGTTTTGCTCGACCTCACATCATGGGATCATCTTGTCTACCTCTGACTTTTTCATTACCTTCCATTACCTCTCATTTCAGCTTTCCCTGCATTACTCTGTCATCTTCAGAGACTTGCACTCATAACACTCGGAATAATTAAGTGATCTGCATAGCAGTAATAGTGGTGCCCTCTGCAAAAATGCCCTGCCACCAGCTTTTAACTAAGAATGACAGGAATTCAGCCCTGAAGGCAGCTAAGTGAGCAGTTCCAAAAAGTCTCTCCTGGAATCTCAAAAGGTTTAAACCAGGATGGATGTCAGTATTTTCAGGGAATGTTCAGGAGCAAGTGCCTGCCAGAAGATGGCTATTTAGTGTTGCAATCCTGCAAAAGGATGGAAGGGAATCATTGCCTCATGTTTTCTTCATCTTTCCTACCTATGTCTTGGCATATAAATCAAGATTTCATGTTATACTCTCATTTGTTTATCCTTTTGTTGTTCTCTGTCTCTTCCCAGGAGAATCACATGCCACTGATATTTATTGTTTCAGAAGGAAAGGAAACTGAGGCAGAGAAGCTGTCATCCTGGCTGTAGACAGGAGCCATTATTCCTTAGATTTGCTGCTGACAGGTTCTTTAGGTGCACCTCAAACAGAACTTATTCAGCCAGTTCCCAGATCCCGGGGCAGCCAGCACCTCTCCCACCAGTTCAGGTCAGGGCTAAGGAAGGTGCCAGCTGAGCCTGCCTCCTGCTTGTCAGATGAAATCCCCTGGGCTTGGGGCCTGGCAGCACAGCAGGACACAGCTCCCACACCTCTGACACCTGCCATGCACTGATGGAGAAATGCTTCATTACCCCTTTTTTGGAAAAGGTAATGAAACTCTGTCTTGGTTTGGAAAGACAGGTACATGCTAAGGAAGGTAGGAACCTCCCTTGAAATTGAAAATATAAACTCCCTCCCTCCAAATTATTATAATTTTGAAATTAAGGGGCTCTCAGGCAAAGATATAGGAAGAGGAATAACAGTCCTTTACTAGGAATATTCAGAATAAAAATGTAGTGGTACAAAATAAAAACAATGACAGAGTCAGAACACAGCCTGACACGCTGTTGGTCAGGGTGTTGGGAGCAGCCCAGTCGAGTCCTCCTGCAGTGCCAGATGTGGTTCTGTTGGAACAATGATCCTGCAGCAGGGTGCAGTTTTCCTCTGAAGGTCCAGTGGGGGTGAGATGGGTCTGGTCTCCCTCTGGGAATGCCCTGGTGTTCTGAATCCCAGCTTTTATCCAGGTGGGAATGCTGGGCTCCTCCCCCTGGGTGGAGCCTCTCCCAATGGGATGATGGAATTGTCTCAGCCCTGCAGTGAGCCTGGATGGCCCATGAACAGCAGATATCCCCTGGAGGGAGGGTGGGTCCTGGAAGGGCTAAAGAACTCTGCCCCACTTGGTTTAACAGCTGGTGATAGAATACATACCTTTGGTTACATCTTGCATTGCAGCCTAAGACAAATTCAAATGTAAAACAAAAAAAGACACCATGAAGGCAACAAATGACTTTTTACATCTGCTGTAGGGCAGAACTGAAATCCTTCACATTTTATAAAAAGTTACCTTCTTCAAGACTCTTTTCTAGGGGGATTTTTTTTTTTTTTAATCTTTCTGTCCTTCACAAGATGCACTATCAATTCCACTGCGGTGTTCAAGAATATTTCTGGGGCTTGCATACATTGTACTGCAACTCAGCCTTTCCCCACAATCCCCAGCAATTCCTGAGCATGCCAGGCACTGTTGTGCTCTTCATCTGTTTAACACACACATGGTTCAGACCACAGCAGCTCGTGTCACACTCTCCTGATGTCATTCCCAATTAAGGAGCCTATAATTCAGACCTTTACTTGCAGCTTCCCCATTTGTCACTGAAGTATTTTCCACAGTCCTGCACTTCAGTTCAGCTGCTCAGAGTGAAACCTGTGACCATTCTGAAAATTTTAATTGAAATAGGAAACCTTAATAGGCACAATTAATGTGATTTCCTACACAGAGTCAGAGAATCACAGAACTGTTGGAAGGGACCTCTGGAGATCCTCCAGTCCAACCCCTCTGCCAAGGCAGGGTCACCCAGGTGACACAGGGACACATCCATGTGGGTTGGGATGTGTCCTGAGAGGTGGCTCCATCACCTCCCTGGGCACATGATCCAGTGCTCTGCCCCCCTCCATGAAAAGTTCTTCCTTGGGTTGAGATGGAAGGTCTTGTGGTTTTGTTTATGTCCATTACTCCCTGTCCTGTCCCTGGGCACCACTGGAAAGAGTCTGGCATCATCCTCTGGCAGCCCTTGGGGATATTGGTGAGGATCAATGATATCCCCTCTCAGGCTTTCCTCCAGACTGGCCAGGCCCAGCTCCCACAGCCTCTCCTCATCACAGAGATGCTCCAGACCCCAAATCATCCTTGTGGCCTCTGCTGGACCCTCTGCAGCAGCTCCTTGCTTTCCTGGAGCTGTTGAGCCCAGAAGACTCCAGCTGTGCCTCACAGGGCTGAGCAGAGGGGCAGGATCCCTCTCTGACCTGCTGGCCACACTTCCTGAGGCACTCCTGCTCTTTTCTTGATCTGTGTCATCCTCTTATCCTCTAAAAAAGCCTGATTCCCAGCAGAAGAGCTGTTTTCCCTTCCCCTTGTTTGCCTGTGTATTTCAAACATCCAACTTTTTTGTGTCTTTGAAGCTGCTCTTATTTATTTTCTGAACTTCACTTCTTCACTAAAGCACTTCAGGCTTATGAGTTCTACAGATTGTAGAACTCTCTGGGAGTTTTGTTGCTCTGCTTGTTTTTGGACTTTCAGGCCCCTGAGTTTTAGGCTTGGCTTGAAATGTGGTCCATTTTACCATTGTTTGTACTCTAATAAGTTTGTTTTATGTTGATACAAACAAACAAACAAAGCAAACTGAAAAGCAAGAAAGCGGGCTAAATTCCTTAATCCAAATAATAGAAGTATTTTATCTATCCCTTCCATGGGCAATGAACATTTTGGTCATGAGAACTTGTACAGATGAATCTCCAGGGACCATAATGTTGTGTGTATTAAATAAAGTCATAAAGGAGGGCAGAAAGGTCACTGTGCTACTTGGTGATGACCTCTTGATGCACCAAGAGCTGTTCCTCCAGGCTTGCTTTAGAGTATGTGACCTGTCTTCTCCTTGCCCTAACTCAATGCTCAAAAAAAACTTGGATTTTTTTTTTTTTTGAGTTTCTGAAGAGATTTCAGGGATGTGCTTGGCCCTTACTTGCAGACATTTTTGTCATGCTACTGAGAATTTCACTTTTAAAGACGAAGTGCTAAAACTTTCACAAAATACCATGATTCCAGCAGTTGTTATTTTGAGAAGGATAAACAAACAGAAATCAAAAGTTGCAAGAATCTTAATAACACTCCAGGAGACAGCAACAATTCCAGCCCATGGAAATCATTCAAAGACAGCAGTACAGGATTTATCTCAAAGTCAACAGAAACTCATCAGAGTCCATAAAAACAAGTAAACAGCTATATTAACACTGAACAGTCACATTTCCAACAGGAAATTGAATCCTGTAATCAATGAGCACTTAAGAATTGCCATAATAGTTTAATGTGAATTTTCCTAAGAGTTTGATTCCAGAAATTAAGGCTAGGAAGGGCATCTGATACAAATGCTCCTTAAAAAGAATAATGACCAAATGGTTCCATTGTATGGCTTAAGAGAAAAAAACCCCAAACTTACACATCTGTAAATAACTCTAAACCAAGCTGTGTTTTAGGGTTTTTTTCACAGCTGGAATACTAGTTTTTATTACAGCTCAACTGGCATTGCAAATTAAAATCCATCTCTGTTTGTTAAACTGCTACTTAAAATGGCTTCCACCAACTGTTACAGTTGGATATTATGTTGTCATTTATGCATTAAGTGGGAATGGTTCAATAGCATGAATATTTAAAAACAAGTACATGGAAAGTATTTTAATTGGGTTGCCATTGCTAACTGCCGAGTTTTGTTCCCAAGGTTTGGTCAAAGCTCACTTAATTTTTCATTACATAAGAAGCAGCATCCAGTGAATTAATGGAATGAGGATCCTTTGTAGGTGCATCTCAGGGTGTCTGATCATAGCAGAACAGCTTTGCACTTTTAATGGACAGCAATTAAAGTGCTCAGCAGACTTCTGCCATGTTGGTTGATCTGTTCTGAACAATTTATTTGGTGAACTCTTCCTTAGAGATGTTGAAGAGGGAAAAAACCACCATGTGATCATGAGCAGAGATGCAACAAAATGACTGTGAACACGCTGGAACTTCTGGCAGAGAGTTTCAAAGGGTCACAAGGAAGCTGTGAATGAAAAACTGTATTTTCACTGCCTACTACATCTATAAAGCACCAACACACATGGAAGCAGAGGTGAACATTGAAAAATAGACAATTGTATGAGACTCTAGGTCTAATTTAATTTAAAATAAATACCTGTGGATACAAGAGGCAATTGTCACAGGTAAACAAATTATTCCTAAAGAAATTAGTCAGTTCTGAAAAATCACAGTAAATCTTCACCATCAGGTTTGTTAACAGCTCTTAATGACTGACAGCAACTTCTTCATGTTGCGTTTTTTGTCTTTAACCTATAAATCACATCCTGCAAGTGACAAAAGGATCAGTCTCACCTGGTACTCAGAGACAGCCAGGCTCAAGATATTCTGGTTAAGGTTGTTCATGAATGTGCCCCCAGAGCATCTCACTTCACAGAAATCCCCCTGACCTGTGTACTGAAGTTAACACTTTTAGGATAGCTGAGCAATGGGACACTTTGTTAGGGACTTACTGAGGAGCTATCAATTACTCAACACTTAAGAAAAAAATCACATTTATTTACAAGCCAAGTAAGATTTCATAAATGTCAAATGATTCCTAAATATCATTAAAGTTCAAAAGGGCCTAAAATACAGCCCATAGTGCCTTTGAAAATATGTCCACCCATCTATGTGCCTGTGACATCAGAGCTGGATTTTGATGATCCTTGTGGGTCCCTGCCAATTTGGGATATTCTATGTTTCTATGACATCCTTAGCAGAATTTTTAATTTTCAAGCCACTCACCCTTTTATTGGAAACCTTCACTGGAGGAGAGCTGCTCCTCATGGTGAGCTCTGGATGACTCCCGGCCAGGAGCCTTCTCAGCCTTCCCAGCTTTTTTTCCATATCAGGTGTTCCTGGTGACTGCTGCAGAGTGGGAATTCCCTCACCTGTGTCAGACATGGCTAAGTGAGAAAACATAGCAGGGGGATTTCTAAAGGGGGGAATTGATGCCTTAAGTTGTAGCTTTCATGTGTTTCAGGCTCTGTGCTGCCCAGGGCTGCAGTTCTGAGCCTCACATTCAGTGTCAGTTCTTCACAGAGTAGAGAGACAAAGCAAATCTTTTTCCTGCTAAAGATCAAGGACAATGGGTACAACTTTCAGGTCTGAAAGCACAAACAACAGTGGATTGAAAGGAAGAACAAGAAGGATGGGACTTCATAATCTGAAGCTGTAACGGGACAATTAAACCCCAATATGCAAATGGACCAAAACTTATAAAAGTGTGGCCATTTTGTGACCATTTTGGATCCACCTTGGTTGTAGCCCTGGCCAGGCTCTTGTACTTGGGTGTACTCCTGGCCAGACTTTCAATAAATACCTACTTTATTCTCTAGCTCTGTTCAGTCTCTGTTCCAGGTCAGCCTTCCCAAGGCATCAAAAGCAGGAAGATGATGTTCAGGAAGTCTGGGGGGAAAAAGGCTGGTGAGATGCAATGTCAAATCAGCACCTATAAGCATGGGGAGATGTATCAAACATATTTTGAATGCTGTTCATCAAGCCCATTATTTTAGAAGAGCAGTAGGACAAGCCAGGGAAATGACACTTCTGCTTCACCAAACCTGGAGAAAGGAGAATCTGAACCCATTTCTCTGGTTCATATCCTCTCTCCCACACAGGATAACTTTAAGCAGCAATGTCATATATTATTATGTTTTGTTGCCTAAATGGGCAATTTCTCAACTCACTGAGGCCTTGGGAAGCTCTTCAAACACAAACCTAACCAGGGAACTTGCCTCTCTCTGGCTTGCACTTGCTGAATACTCTACTCTCCAGCTGACCTTCAGGAAACAGCCTGTTTGGAAGAGTGCCTCACTCCAGGTCTGTGACTCAGAATTTAATTACATTAGAGAAGGGTATGATCTGAAAAGCTGATGCTGTTTTTATTCCAACCGCTGAGCTTTTGCCAGCACAGTTATCAGCCCTCATTGGGCTGAATGGTCCCTTGGGGTCTGTGGTGGCTGTGTTAACACAGAGCTGGTGCTGCTGCTTTTCCTGTGGCTGCTCCTCTGCAAGGAGCCCTGACAGGGCAGGGGAAAGGGGGATGCCCAGTCATGCAAGTCATCCTGGCAGAACTTACTTGTAAAGAGCTTTACAAATTCTGAAATGATTCTGAGACAAACTGCTTGGTTTATACTTAAAATCCCAAGCTGATCCTATATGTTTCACACACTGTTAACCTGGAGAGGGACTGGGGACAAGGGCTGGAGGGGCAGGACACAGGGAATGGCTGCCAGTGGCAGAGGACAGGGCTGGATGGGATCTTGGGCAGGAATTGTTCCCTGGCAGGGGGGGCAGGCCCTGGCACAGGGTGCCCAGAGCAGCTGTGGCTGCCCCTGGATCCCTGGCAGTGCCCAAGGGCAGGTTGGACACTGGGGCTTGGAGCAGCCTGGGACAGTGGGAGGTGTCCCTGCCCATGGCAGGGGTGGCACTGGATGGGCTTTGAGCTCCCTCTCAACCCAAACCAACCTGTGATTCCATAATTCTGATTACACTGATCATACAAAACATCCAGAGTTGTTAGTGCCAACATTTCTGGCTACTGCAGGAGGTAACACTCAAAAATAGAACTGCATGAACTGGAAATTCTTTTGTTTGAACTTTATTTTTGAGTCTCATAAAACTAGTTTACGAGAAATTTAATTAAGAAAAAACTGTTTTCCCTATTCGACAAGAGCACTGCTACAGAAAGTTTAATATTCCTTCCCCAGAAAGGATGAAAATTTAAAGTTACTCCTAAAATGTACCCATATTTATTCAGCTGCCTTTGTGACACAGGCCACAGGAACAGTATTTCCCAGTTATGCCTTAAACCAAAATTCAGTTTTATATTATTCCAGTCCTTCCCAAGAGCATAGAGCAGGCTATTTCATTACTGTGTTATAAATACTGTTTTAACCTGACGATTTCTTACACAAGACCTTTTTCCTAGCTAGGGGAAAGTTTCCTGCCCACACAAAATGGGGGGATATAATACAAAAAATAGAGCAAGGCCTGTTTCAGCAGTGTTCCCTGACAGGTGTGCTGGACAGAGGGTGCAGAGCTGAGCTGAAGGTTGTGCTGTCATCCTCAGACCAGGGTCCATCTGGTCCTGACGTCCAACACAACCAGCACAGTGCTCCAGGGAGAACATTTTAATAAACAGCTACAAGTTAATTTTCACCCAGCTGATACTGACACTCTCTTAGCACACACCAAGTTTCATCTCCACAGTATTAATTGTTACAAATACATAACAGATAAACAGCTCAATCCCAGCCTTGAGGGCCCGCTCCACTCATGCACCTCCACATTTTAAAAGGCTGGGACCTTAAAATTCAGCCTTTGAAATGAATGGCACTTTTCCAGCCATTAAAATGAATGGCACTTATAAATTCAGAAAAGGCAAAGCCCAGACATGATGCAGTAACATCTGATTGACAGGTCAAAGGATTCCTTCAAAAATTTCCTTTAAAATTTGTATTTTAAAGATCTTTAAAACCATTGTATCTAAAAAAAACCCAACCAATCAACCTACCAAGCAAAACAACCAAAACTCCAAAATTAAATTGACATAGAATGCCATAAACTATTGGCAAATTGCCTTCTCTGAAATACAAAAATCATCTCATTTCTCAAGTAAACTTCCCAAGTTTCAATATACAGCCTTTCAACTTCATTGCATCTTTTGTCTCCTAGGCTAGGAAGCCAACCAGCCCCTTCCAATTATTATTGACTCTGAGCAGATCCCTTAATACATTGATTTAATGAAATAAAAAAATCAGACCACAGAGAAGAACAAGATACTCCAATAATGTGCACTGACAGAAATAACAGAGGGCCAAAATTTGCAAATATTTATCTGCTAAGTGAAAATGAAATAAAATTTAGACATCTAAATACTGGCAACATCTTACTGTTAATACAGAAATTCTTCATTCCACGGAAACTTTTACTATTTACTTTCATGATGCCCAGATTGTGCCTCTGTATCTTTCTAGAACTAAATAATTTGATCCCTGGCTAACTCAAAAGCCTGATCTCCACACAGAAGTGAGGTATTCCTGCAGCTGGACTGTCAGTGAGCCTTGTTTTGGAAGGGTTCACAAATCATTCTTTTCCAAAAATCCCAGGATAAGTCCCACAAAGAAGGCAGGGACAGCTGCCATTCTTTTACATCTGGGCATGTTTGAGCTGTGCTCCTGTTCCCCCTGCTGTGGCTGAACACACACCTGAAGGGCAGCACCCTTTGTCTGCCCAAAGCCACATTTCCACCTTCCAGAAAATAGGAACACCACGAATAAACTTAAAAAGAAAAAGAAAGGAAAACAACATAAATCCTACTTTACCCTGCTGGTTTCCCAGTGATCCAACAGCTTTTCAGTTTGGGCTGGGATGCTGTGAAAATCCTGGAATATCCACTCACCTGAACACTGGGGGAAATAAGCAGCAAGATTAGAACAAAAGATTCTACGTGAAAACCAAGTGTTCTGAAGTAGGTTATGGCTTATTTTGCATTTCAGTGTTGTCTGACAGACCCCACATTATTTACCTGGCAGCACTGCTTTTCCTGATCAATCCCTGGTCATTCCCTCCCCAGGTGCATACAGCACCCTGGTGGGAACACACATTGCACTGATTTTCCAGCTGGATCTCCAAGACTTTCAGAACACCATTTTCTGAGCTGGAAATCCCTCCTGCTGAAAGCATATTGAAATGCTTCTGGTCAGAAGTGAAAAACAAACTGTTTTCACCCACTCTGCCAAGTGTCCTGGGTTGTTTTGGAAGCATGCCCATCTTAATCACTCATCTTTTTCAGCACATCCAAACTTTTTCGCTACAGATTTTATGCATTTCCAAATTGATAAGGTTTTATTTAAAAAAAAAAAAAAAAGAAAAAGAAAAAGAAAAGTGAAGTAGAAGCCAGAATCTGTACTTTCAAGGCTCCACGAAGATTCGACTTTGTAGCAATTCCCCAGCTGTAATTGCCTTACCAGACAGTTTAAATCCATTTGAAAAGTTCCATGTTAACTCTGTAGCCTCAAGAGCCTTGTCTCCAGAAATAGCTGCCGTTTGAACTGCAGCTGTGAGAGGATATTTTAAATCAAGTCTGTGACTGCTTTTTTACCTGGGGAGCCTGAGTATTGAGATGGGCACTGCAGGGACAGCACAGGGATGCCCACAGCTCAAGCCATGGCTCTGCTGGAAGGCCAGAGGAGCTGCCTGGAGTCACCCCAAGGGTGACACAGGAGCCACACACCAACCCTGTGAACACTGCAGTTTAACCCCCATCACCACAACTAAAGGAGTGAACCTGGAGCTATTTTTCCCTGTACAACTAAACCACACATGGAATATTTTTAGCTGTCTTTTGATTTGAAACTGTGGGTAATTAAATCCTAGTACAGGTCTAATACTTCAGTGTGCTCCCTCTAATCATAATTATCACATTTACAGAGAGCTACAGGCACCAGGCTGTTACAAGAGATGTTTTTTTTGTCTATAACTTCACAAGATAATTATTTACAAATAAGCTTGGAAGCTACAGTTGGTGAACAAGTTCATGGCCTATTCTGAAGTCAGCAGGGGAAGGAGCAGCCTGGTGCTGCCTGGTGCTGTGAATCGGGAAAAAGGAAGGTTCAGATCACACACAGCCTGGCCTTTATCATCACACTCCCAGAGCTTCACTCTCACACCCCCACTTGGCATCCTTGACTCCAGTGGTTTCATTATTTTGGTGAGGAGAATGGAAAGGGCATCCTCCGTTCAGGAACACTCAGAGCATATCAAATAATTTTTAAAATAAATGTCTGTGGTGTGCAAATGCACTCAAGCTGTAGAGCCCAGTTCAGTTTCTTCAATGTTTTTAGCTGGTGATAGGCTTGAGAATTCCTGTTCCACTGCCAAGCTGTTGCACATATACACCCCCCCAGTGGTTCTACAGGGAGAACAGCACAGATTGGAGGGACATTTACTACAGCACAGCAATTCCACTTGGAGAGATCCAGGTTTAAATGCAGCATGAACTCCACCCAGAGCAGAGGGAGTGGGGCTCAGGGTCAAGCCAGCACTGAGGTGAGTTAATATCCAAACCTCATCATGACTGATCCATGGCAAGCTTTTAATGCTTCTCCTGGGAGCTGGGCCAGGCTGGGCTCCTGCACAGTGGAATTCAGTCACTCCTGTGTGCACTGAGCTTGCCCACAGCCCATCCGACCCTCAACTGTGCTTCCCCTGATTGCAAACACTATAATCAATGGCCAAAACAAATTAAAGAGAGGGATAAAGAGTCATCTGCCACCACTTGCATGTTCTGTATCTTCCAAAGGCTTCTAGCAATTAATTCGTTGGAAGTTTTATTGTTACCAAGTGAACACTTTATTTTGTGGGACACTATGGGTAAAAGCTGTAATGCAAACAAACAGTGGCTGCTATGCCATAAATCTGCCTCCAAATCTCACTCATGCACTGAGGGTTTAAGATCTCTCTAAAGTAACATATTTATTTACTTGTAAGGGGAAAATCTGTAAGTACTACATACATTTCAAATTTAAACACAATAGAAATGGCACTCGGCAAAGTATCATTAGGAATGTTGTGATCTGTGGTTTTGTAACTAAGGGAAAACCATTTAAACACTTATTGATGCAGGGATGTAGGAGTGTTAGAAACCACCAGTGTGTCCTTCACTCTCAAGGGGGACATAAAGTGCAGTGAGCTGAGGTGCAGCCAGTAGGGATCCTCTTCACAGACCCCTGCATCTGTCAGGCAGTGAAGGGATCACACACTGAACTGGTTTGTTTCTTTTTCCTTCTCATTCACTCCTTTCAATGTTCTCCATCAGCCTTCCACCAGAACTCTCAACAGCCACTGGGGATTTCAAATCATGGAATGTCCTGAGCTGGAAGGGGCCCACAAAAATCACCTAAATCCAGTTCCTGGGTTGGTGTCACTTCAGAGTCTCCTGCCAGCACTGCTAAGGACAGCTGGGGATTGTGGGTTCCAGTCTTCAGAAACTGATGCCTTGGGAAGGCTGAGCTGGAACAGAGACTGGGCAGAGCTGGAGAATAAAGCAGGTGTTTATTAAAAGGCCTTTAGGGCACACCTTGGGCAGGACAAGAGCCTGGCCAGGGCTGCACCCAAGGTGGACCCAAAATGGTCACAAAATGGACATATGGGCACGAGGTCTCACACTTCTATAAGTTTTGGTTCATTTGCATTTTGGGGTTTAATTATCCAATTACAGCTTCAGGTTGTGAGGTCCCGTCCTTCTTGTCCCTCCCTTCATGTCTGCTGTTGTTTGTGCTGTTGGGCTGAAAGTTGTCCCTGGTGTGCAGCAGGAACAGGATTTGTTTTGTGTCCCTGCTCTGTGCAGAGCTGAGTGACACTGACTGTGAGCTCAGAGCTGCACCCTGGGCAGCACAGAGCCTGAAACACACCAAAGCTACAACTTAAGGCATCACAACCACGCCTTCTGCTCATGGCCATAACCCTGTGTGGCACACAAATGCTGCCTGTAGGCATGAACACCACTAAATAAATAGAGCAACACATAAATCTGGTGGGATTTCTTAGAGAGATATACATCACAGCCAGGTATTCGTTTGGAAATGAGAGACAGAGAGGTGACTCTGAGAGGGTGTTGCTACATCAAACAATCTGAAGTTGGGGAAAAAAGGAGAGTAAAAACTCCCTCTCTCTGAGGATGTGACAGTGAGGAAGGAATGCTAATTAGCTGGCATAATCACACCTGCTTTAAACACTCTCTTCCCTTTTAGAGGAAATTATTAACTCCACAGAGCAAGGCCGATCCAGAGTAAAGCATGGAATTGAGCAGCGTGGATCTCACAGCACCTGTAAGCAGGTTTGCATTGTTTAAGTAATTATGATTTGGATGGATATTGCATAAATAATATCGAATTTTCATTTTTGATCACAGCTGCCACTTCCATAATGCCATTTCCAGGTGGATGAAGAGCAAACTCTGTCAGGAAAGGGTTGACCCTCCGAGGTAATAATACACTCCTGACTGTGATCACTCCTGTGCTTTGCAAAAAAAGCAACTTCTGTATCAAGGACAACTTAATAACAAAAAACCCCAAAACCCAGTGGTTGTGTAAAGAAAATATTCAGTCATAAGGATAACTGTCCACAGAACTTAACAGCCAAACCAGCAATTTTCCTTGGTTCTTCAGCATCCCACCTGAAGCTTTTTAAGGACAACTAAAATCTATCTAAAATAAAGAAATGCCAAAAGAGTCTTTTGGCATCTGGAAAAAATGTATCAATGCATTTGGCATCAATATCTACAAGTTAAGACAAATCACCAGTAAGATCCTTTGAAAAGTGGATCACAATGGTGGTCAGGCATTCTGCTCCTGACTTCTGTCTTGATAGAGACAAAATCAAGCCCAGTCTTCGCTTCAAGTACACTCTGAGAGCACATTGTAACAGATTCTTTTTCAAAACTACTGTGATATTGCAACTTCAATCCTTGAAATTTATTTACTAATTCACATACCCCATAATTAGTACTCAATGAGAGCAATCTCTTTTCAGACCTAGCACAGAATTAATAACAAGGACTTAATGCATAAATTTTCCTACAAAAAATTATAGATTTAGTCCTTTTTCCGTTACAGATTGTGGCAAAACTCCAATAATGATGAGCAAACTCCTCATAATATTTAACTGGCAGATGATTACTATGTTGCAATTCCATTAGGAATTAAAACTAAATGGCACTTAGGTAATGTATTATTTTGTACCTTTCCTAATACCTGTCCTTTCAAACTAAGGGTCAAATTAATGTCAGGGTACCTGAAAAATTCTTGATAGGGTGAAAAAAGGTGTTTTCTGTCTATTTATCCCTATAAAACATCAGCCAAAACCCTTCAATTCCCTTAAGCACAATGCATCATCTGGGTGAGAACCAGAATAACCTCCAGCCTCAAGAAAATTGATTTAGTGAAAATGAAAGTTCCTGATACTCTCCTTTTGCTGCATCTGCTCTTATGGCTGAATTCCTGAGCAGCAGGTGTGGGTGGTGTCCTGCTACCCTGACCCTGCACAGCCTGGGCAGGGTCACTCCTGCCTTCCCTTCCACCCCTCAGGCTCAGCTCAGGGCCCTGAGCTCTGGGGAACAGCCCAAACCAAGGCTCAGGATAATCCCCAGGCAAAGCAGGGGAAGTGCATTTCAGCTGCTTGTGGCACACCTGACACAGATTTTTAAGTGTGTTGCTCTTCTGATTGAAACTCCTCTGCAGGGAGGCACTTGGAGTGGGATGGGGAAAATGTCAATGTGCAAAGAGTGGGTCTGCTGTAGCTCAAAGATAATTACAGCATTTTTTAACAAACCCCACTGCAGGCCTTTCTGGGAAGGAGACCAGTTTCTGGTTCCAAATATTTCAGGGGGTTTTGTTTGTTTTGGGGATTTTTTTTATTGTTTATTTTTTTTCTTTTTTCTTTTTTTTTTTTTTAATCAAAAGATCTTTCTCAATCTCAGTACTGGCCAATTAAAGTAATATAATTAAGTATCACGTTTCTGAGAGCAGTAACACAGAGTTAAGTGACAAACACAATTTTAGCACATGGTCTGCACTTGGTTACTACTCCCTTTCTAGTCAAGCCACTGCCAGTAATTTGTTACTGCACTACTCCCATCTTAGCAGAAGCAACAAAAACTAAGTGTTTTATGAAATATGATGCTGCTGTTAATGCTAAAACCCTTTGTTTTGTTTTGTTTTGTTTTGTTTTGTTTTGTTTTGTTTTGTTTTGTTTTGTTTTGTTTTGTTTTGTTTTGCTTTGTTTGTTTGTTTGTGTGTGTGTGTGTGTGTGTAAAAAGCCTTGTAGGTAAATAGATAGTTTTCAAGATGGTTTTTTTTTTGACAATTTATTTTTAAGATGCTTTAGCAGAAAGATGGGAACCCCAGAAGAATTCTGACCTGACACACCCCTTCTGTAAGATCTGTTCTGGCAAACCCCATAAGGAAATGCCAGGTTTTGGCTACCAGTGAACCCCTGCAACTGGGCCAGTTTAACTGTGCCATGATGCACTCACTGAGTTTGGATATTAAGTGTAAATCAATGTTAATAATCATCACAAGGATTTGAGAGCACAACTTGGCAATTGGGGTTTAAACCCCTTAAAAGTATGCAAAGCCTTTAAAAATTATTTTTCACCAACTTTTAAACAAACCAAACTCCTCTACAATATATATGCAGGAATGCACATTCTGATGGAGAGCTTTGGATATGTATAATAGAAAAAATAAATTACACACAAAAGAAAGGGTTTTGATGTTCAAAATCCATTCTGGTCGAGAGTGGAACTGGATCAGTGGTATTTTGATCAGAGAAGATTGGCCCTACCAGATAGAACATAATATGCTGTTGTACTTTCTCGGGTGACAACAGGAGCCCATTTATCCAGACAATGCTGGAGGCTGATCCTTAACCAAAGGAGTTCCAAAATGTGCTCAGGAAAGTACAAGATTAAACTGTAAATGTTATGGACTCAGCAGACCTTCAGCTAGCACAGATCTACAGAGCTCCACAGATCAGGAAACAGGTCCATGGCTGAGCTAAATTGATTTCACTTTCATTTTAAACCTTTACCAGTTAAAGACACTTACAAAAGTGGAAGCTTCTGGCTTACTTTTTAAAAAGTATTTTTTATGTTATGCTTCTCTGTGTGTGTAGGCTTTCCTTCTACTTTTTTCTCCCAGGAAATCAAAGAGAGCTAAATATAAGCCCAGTGTTGTCTCTTTCCTTTTCTTTCTTCATTCATTCCCAATTTTATGTAACATCCTGAAATTTGACATGGGACAAAGCATTACAAGAAAATGTAAAAACCCAACACCATGCATGGAACCAGAAGAGGAACAGAACTTTGATAACTTTGATAGCAAAAGGTAAACACACACTCCTGTGTTACAGGTCTGCATTGAACCTGAAAAAAGGCTTTTCTTGGTGATTTGATGTTATTGCTCCATGTAAAATATTTTGAAAGTTTGACTGCAAGACGAAGCAATTCCACTTGTGCCAGAAGTGGTCTCCTCCCACTCAGCCTCTACTGTTATTACTGTGCTCCTGGTAGTTTATAAATTATGAATTGCATTTAAGAATTTGCAGACATGTATTTTCTTTGTAAAGAGGGAGCAAGTGCTTATTATTTGTCCTTTGATGTATGCCCATACAGCAAAATGCAATCACTACCTTTATAATATCCTGTACGTTCCAAGCACTTGACCCAAATGTATTGAAACAAGCAGTATTATTTGTGTGTGTGAAAAATAATATCTCCCCACACCTCACACCTCTTCTCTTTTCTTGAGGTCTTTTATGGCTCAAAATAGCCAAGCTTATCTTGCTGCTAGCATCCTCAGCTCATCTCAGTGTTCAGGGAGATAAGATTAGAGGCCTTGATCCTCCTGCTGTTAGAACAAGACCTCAATCTCTCACTGTCTCTATTTAATCAGGTTCCTATTTTAGCTGCCACAAAGCTGTCAACAAAAGAAAATAAACTATACCCCATCAAGGGGTTAAATTGGATTTCACAATGTGCAAATGCTCGTCTGAACAAAATTCCACCTGCACCCTCCATCAGGCAAATTAGTTCTGACTTTTAATTTATTTCTCTAGGAAATGGAAAGGTATGGCATACCCAAAGTCAATAGGGAATAAAGAACGAGGTGTAATCAGCCTGCTCACTAATTCAGAGCCCTCTTCTCTGTCAGCTTTAATAGATTTCAGACCACACAATTTATAGAATGTAAGATGTATCTTTTCTGGTCTATGCTTTATTTTGGACTGGTCTAGTTAATGGTCCTAACAAGTGACAAGTGATGCTTGTTTGATGTCACAGTGCCTGTGAGACACACACACTGCTCGGGCAGATCTCGGAGTCTGGGTTGTTGCTCCAGACTGTAACAGGACTGGTTTTCATCTGGGACAACCTGAAGCACCAGAACTCTGCTATGTTTTCTGTCAGGAGGCAACCTGATCAGTAATTTATTCTGTTCTAACATGTAGACATAAAAACCCCCAGCAATTAATCACTTGTACCTTAAAGAATGTTTTTATTTCTTTGGTTTAAATCATTAGACTGTAGTGTGGTACCAAAAAGTTTCCTTCTCTTGGATACTGATTATCCTGTGGATATCAAATAACCATTTCTTATTATTTCAAAATATTCTTCCTGTTTTCTCTTCTCCTTAATATTCTGATTTTCTTAATTCCACCAGGTCATACCCCAAACCTGCTGTAAGAGGTGATTCTCCTGGCTCCTGGCAGGAGCAGAATGGATTGAGGCAAAATATCTCTAAGATAACAAAAGGAGGCTAGGGATAATGCTCACCTACCAGAAAAACTCACTGGCATAGCTGGCCTTGTAACCCTTTTCAGTTCATTTGTTGGCCCTATAGCAAGGCAGAATTTGATCTGCAAGAGAGGCATGATTAAAACCTAATCACAATAATAAAGCAAAAAATAAAAACAAAATTCACACCTTAAGAAGATCCTTCAATCTCATTAATTTTGAGCAGCATTGAACATCTACAGGATCCAAGTGCTCACACAAGGGATAAAGGTCATTTCCTCACTGTACCAAAGGGTGGAACACCTCCTGCACCTTCCCCTTCTTTTCCAGTGCCATGGCAGGGAACATGTTCCTGCCTCCAGTGTGTTTATTGCTGTCTAGTAGGACATCTGCTGCCTTGCTGCTAACATCTGTCTACCTATGATCATGCAGTGTTAGGCATAATTTTGCCCTTAATAGCTTTCCTCAGGTTTTCTCTCTGTACCTCTGATAGCCTGAATGTTGTCATCTGAAGAATAAAGCTGCTTTGTTTTTGGTCTAATTAAGACACTCGAATCCTCATAATTGCAAAAGCAATAGATGTGGATTCTGGATAAAAATGCTTCTTGTTTTGCTTCAGGGTCCTTCTTCCACTGTGCAATGAGAATTAATCATGATGATATTAAAGGTCTTGGGAACACACCATAAAATCAGGGAAAGGAAAAACAAATTCTCTGAAGGAAGGAAACCAGTGATGGGATTAAAAGGTAGATTACACCCTGCTAACAAATTCCCATGGAAGTTATTCTGTTTATCCTCTTATAACAGCACAGGTCCATGTTTTCCAGCAGAATGATTATCTGGAAATCAAATGCAAGTGCCTGAAGTAAATAAGGACAAACAAACTCCGTGAAGGGAGGACAAGAAGGATAAAGCAGACAGGCAAAGATGTAAATAAGCAATGCAAAGGCAGGTCACACACAGCTCCCAGCCTTGCTGAGGGACCCTTATGCACAGGGACCCTTCACTTCAGCAATTTAGAGACCCAGACCAGGGGCAGAGCTGCCTTTCACCTCTCTCAGGATAAAAATGTGGGGTTTTTTAGCCAAAAAAAGAGCATTACTGGTACATGGGGGAGCAGCATCATGGAGAAAACAAATGCTGGAGTTTTCTACTGGTATTTATCAGCTAAAAGATTTGGGACATTTTATTGTGCAGCTCTGCACCTCTAAGAGCACTTTTCCAGTTACTCACCAGGAGCTGGACTGGGGTAGGGAACACAATCCATATTCAGAGCTCAGCTGAGGATCCTTGAACCCATGGAAATGTTGTGAGTCAGCTTCTAGTTGAAGATATCGAGGAGATGATCTCTCAGTTATCTCACTCTATTTAATTTTGGATAGCTGAGAAATGTGAACTGTTTGGCCATGAGCCAATACACATCAAGTACCTGTTTTCATAATTAAAAAAAAAATAAAATACAGAAATAGCCTTTGACTACAGCATTTTATTTTACATGAAAAAAATTTCAGTTGTTTGAAATGTATCTAATTCAGATCAGGATGCATATTTGCAATATACACTCAGCTCAATTTAGTTTATAAATAGTTCTTTTAGAATGAAAAATTTAGAGATTCATTAAAACCATGTTTGACATCAGCAAATAGTGGTTTTGATTTTTTCAAAGGACCATGTTTCATTAAAAAATTGCAAATGTTTTCCCAACTCAAATCGTATCCCAAACACCCCACGCTGTTGATCTGCTGCTGATTTCAGGTAATGTTGGAAATACTTATGTGTAGAGTAAGAATTACTGGGATTTTATGATATGAAACATTATAATAGGGAAAAAATATTATTTGCATCACCAAATGCAAGTGTTGGAGTTCTCAGACTCTGAGATTCACTAATCACTGCATCCCAGGCATTTTTCAATCTGCTGCAAAGCTCAGGTACCCTCCCAGGCTCAGCAAAGAAGCAATCTGACAGGTACTGCCTAGTTAAATATGAGTTATCACCACCAGCACCACAACATATTATTAAAAGCTCCATAAGCAGTCATTTATTTTGGAGAGGCACCAACTTCAGCCACGGCATGTATACAGCAAATATAAATTAACAGATTGTCTTTGCTTTATAAATTCAAAGCATTTTGGAAAATAAAAAATCTATTCCTCCTTAGTAGATTGGCTGAGAGGTAAGCCTCTAAAAAGATGAAATTTCAGTTGTGTTTGTGTTAAATGTACAAACATATTCACCAGGACCCCAAAGGATTCACCAGGACCCCAAAGGATTCACCAGAACCCTGACTATCAAGGTGCTGCCAAATCAGGATTGGAGCTGCATTATTAAAAGAGTTAGGACTTCCACCCACACTGCAGAAAGCTCCAGTGCAAGAGAAGAAAAACACAATTTGCCTGCATACAAGGCTGACCCAGAAAGCTAAATCTTTTCCCCAGGAAAAACAGATAAACTTGTGCTTAAGTTCCTGTAATGGCAGTGCATTCAGCTGTTACCTAATGGAGAGTGATGCTGGATCACTGAGTTTTCCCTGGAATTTAACATCTCTGCATGCAGTTCTTTCAATAAATAACCCAGCCCAGGTGGTAGAATAAAGAAATCTGATGCAAAAAAATCAAACAAACAAACAAACAAAAGCAAGCCTTTGATCTCAGTAATAACTAGAAAGTCAATCAAATGTCCCTAATGCTTCGTCTCACACATCAAGGCTTGAAATGCAGAGTTTGAAGCCAAGGGCTGGTCAGTGAGTGGAGCCAGCTGCAAATGCCTGGCACTCCTGACAATGCCTCTGTTTCCAGGACACTGGAAAACAGCCTAAAACGAATCCAAACTCTGGTGCTCTGCTAATTATGAGCACAGCAGTCACAGAGCATCAACCCACCCCTGTCAGAAAAGGACGGTTGGATAAAGGTAACCACACACCATTAGCCCTTCACCCTCTAACCACCCAGCAGTGTGTAGGAACAATACATTTCATTACCTAAAAGTTTCAGTGAGTGTCAGGGGGAAAAAATTAACCATTTTATTACTCCAGCTGAAAAGGACTCTGAGATCAGACCCTTCTCTCACCCCTCACCTCGAGATAGGTCTCAATTTAAGTGAAATTTCCCAGTTTTACACCCCAGGATAACATGGCCCTGGGTATTTAAGGGATTTGGAAATCAGTCCTGCAGCTGTAAATGGGGACTAAATCCTCAGCCCCACTGTATGTGCATTTAATCAAAGAGGATTTTTAGAGCTTGGTTATCCATACTCCCACTCAGGCATTTCATCACTGCTCCCAGGGTGCTGGTTCTGCTCCCCCCAGTCTGGAATCAGCACCACCATCACGAGGTGTCCCCTCCTGCACAGCAGTGACTCTCCAGCACTGCTTCCAATGGAACAAAACTCTCCTTTCTCTGTTCTGGCATCTCCCCCAAACCAGAGTCCTTGCATTGTCACAGGCAATACTGAGATTAATTCAGTATCTCCCTCCCTGCCATCCCTTTCAAAGGCTTTCCTGGCTGTTTAGCACAGTAACTTTTAGCAGATTGACACCTCCCCATGTTTAATCTCTGTGCTGCTGTTCATTCAATGGACTGGTGTAATTTCTTCCCAATTCTAAAGGGCAGCACAAAGAAAAGTAATTTTCCCTGGTAATAAGATATACACACACAGAAGCCAAGAAGGGAAGGCACAAATAAAGCCAGATTATCTTGCAAAGTCTGTGGCTGCTCCTTAATGCTAATTTAAGTTCCCATCAATAGGCAGCTCCTACAACATGATACTTCAATACTGATTCACTGCAAATGTAGAAGTGGTAAGCTGAATCATCCAAATGAAATCCTCACTATCAGGCAGAGCAAATACAAGAACCCAAGCTCTTTCTCTTTACCAGAGGCTTTGCTTTTTATCTGACACATCCAGTACAGTTCTGACAAGGACACACAATGCACAGGGCCCACCTACCCATGCTGGCTGCTCCTCTGGCCTGCACCTGTAAAAACAGCCAAGAATTAGGGTTTGGTTCTGCAGGCAATAGTCAGGGATTTCACTCTTTTCGGGGGTTTCTGCATTTTTGGGTTTTTTCAGAAGTTTCCATCCCATTTGCTCACTTCTCTGACTGGCCCCAAAGGTCTGAGCCTTGGCTGGGTAAGGCCACACAAGGAGCTGATGGAGACCTGGGGACAGAGAATCATGGAGTCAGTAAGGCTGGAAAAGACCTCCAAGATCATTGAGTCCAACCTCCAAAAAAGTGTCCACTAAACCCCACCAGTCAGTGCCATTTCCACTTGTTTTTGAACACTTCAAGGGACGGTGACCCCACCACCAGCCCCTTCCAGTGCTCAGACACTCTTTCAGAGAAGGATTTTTCCTTATATCCAAGCTGGACCTTCCCTGGCACAGCTTGGGGCTGTTCCCTCTTGTCCTGCCCCTTGCTCCCTGGGAGCAGAGCCCCATCCCCACCTCACCACAACCTCCTGTGGGAGGGACACCTTTGGGATAGGAACTCCTCTCAGCTTATTGCCAAGCCACTGCACACTCTTATTTTTACCTTCAGCTGCACTGGCTGCTCCAGAAGCTTCCAGAAGGAAGGCACGAGTTACCAACTTTTGCTTTGCCCAAAAAGAATTCTCAGCTGTGTTTATACAGCAAAATGAACAACCTTGTTCTGGCTGGTTGAGACAAGTGAGGATAACAGCAGTCAGAAAAATGCTACCCAGTTCTCCTAAATCTAGAAACATCTTACACCATGCCAGGTACTCTTATTTATTTATTTATTTAATTGTAGAAGAGGATGGAATAATGATAGTCTTAGATAAAAGGAACTAATCCCACAGAAAGCACAGATCTTTGTTTAGGTCCAGGCATTTGAAAGTGCTTGAGACCCAGAGAAATCAAAGGCAGACTTAGCAGATTCTGAGGAGTGTAAAGGCCCCAGCAGCGCTTGTTGTGACATGACCAGTGTTTGAAAAGCTCCCAGCACACAAGGTTCTTGTGAACTCTTTTGAGAGCCCAGATCTAAGTATCACATTAGGAGCTGCTGTGTGCTTAGCATACTTAAATATCTGCCCTCTATTGTGGCTCTTCGGAGCCCTTTTCAAAATCTGGCCTGCACTTTAAGCATCCAACTTCACGCATTGTTTCAGTCCTTGGAGGATTCAAGAGGTTTATAATGAATTTTTAAAATTGTGAAACTTCAATGAAAAGTGCCTTTTAACAGCTATATAAAGTAGGTTATCTCAGGCAACACATTTGTTATTGTTGCTACAGGAGGTATATGCCAACTATAAATACCATTTATTAGCAGTGAATGATAAAGCCTCAGTGTAACTGAAGGCTTAATAGCAGAATGAATTAACTCCTGCTCAGACTGCTGCAACTTTAATTCTAACTTGAGGCGCTGTGGGGAAAAAACCTCCAGCTCCTCAAGCATTTCACCAGTAAAGAGAGAAATGTAAACAACCAGCGAAAATAAAAATAGCCACTGGCTACTGGCCATTGGTGTTGAGCAGGGAGGAACTGCTCTGGCACTTTATAGCGATGTGATTGGTTCTGAAAATGTAATGTTGATGGCAGTATTTCACTTTTATTCACTGCCTTACCTCCGCATTTGGATTAGCTCAGCCAACACCACGTCCCTCTTTTTGAAACTTCACCAGCAGAAGGAAGTGATGCTGTTTAAATATCTTTCTGTACCACAAGAGAAGAAAAAACTTTTTTGTAAGAATATGAATATGAATATCAGGGAGGGGAAGGGGCAGAGCTGAAAGTGGCAAGGAAGAGCTAAAAAAAATCGTCCTTCCTATTTACTCCAATTGCTGAAAGCCACCACACCCCCTTCTCCTGGAAGCCAAGACGACACAGACAGGTAATGAGGGGACAGATGGAGGCAGAATAGGCCTTTAGAAACCCAAATCTAAACATTACAATTCAAGCCAGTGTCTGGGGTGTACCAGGGAGAGACAAGGAATACCTTTGTCTTATTGACCAAGAAGTACCTAAGGATGAGACCCTCAATTGAAAGCCATAAGGGATATGGAGCCACTGTCAAGGGGTAATTTTATCATTACATAAATTACATTTGAAAATTGAGCAATCTTTTGCTTGTCACTGTAACATGAATTAGTTGTCTTATGACTAAATTTGGATCTTCCAAAAAAATTCTGAGGTTATCAAGGACCTTAAATTTTGTTACATATTAATTTGGCAAGAAAAGGTAAATGTTGCCCATTTTTCTAAGTTACCTGCAAACCTCTAAAAGCCACAACCAATTCTCATCCATCAGTGAACTCACTCCCTTTCACATGGGATCTGTGTCCCCCAAAAGTGTGAATGCAACCAAGACTCAACAGTTTGAAAGAATTTTGGCTGAAGCTACAGGAATGAAACCACAGAAGATATTTTGGTATTTCAAGCAATGCTTCAGTATTTTGCAGGGTAGAGGGTTCTATATAAGGTCACTCTGTTCACACTCTTCTGGGGACACAGTAGGAATTGTGAGACATAGAGATGGAGGCCAGCAGGATACAACAACAAACTTTGTACAAGGGCTGGAGGGGCAGGACACAGGGAATGGTTGCCAGTGGCAGAGGGCAGGGCTGGATGGGATCTTGGGCAGGAATTGTTCCCTGGCAGGGTGGGCAGGCCCTGGCACAGGGTGCCCAGAGCAGCTGTGGCTGCCCCTGGATCCCTGGCAGTGCCCAAGGCCAGGTTGGACACTGGGACAGTGGAGGATGTCCCTGCCCATGGCAGGGGTGGAAGAAGGTGACCCTTAAGATCCCTTCCAGACCAAACCCTTCTGGGATTCTGTGGAAACCCACACCCATCCCATCACCTGCTTGTCTCTCCCCTAAGTAACTTCAGAGCTCAGCAGTTTCTCTTTGACTGTGTCCTCATCTAATCACTGAAACATTTGGGAACACTGGCTGCAATTGTTCCCATTTCCCCCCACAGAAGGCCCTGCTGCAGTAGAAATATCACCTTCCAGTGGTGAGGGTGCCCCAGCCTCCCTGCACTGCTCAAAGCATCCTCAGAGGCAAAGATTAACCATGTTTGTAAATCAGATCCTTTGCCTTCACCACGGTTCTGATTTATGGCTTTGTAATCTTCGTAGCCCAAATTGCATGGAAGGAAAAATGGGTATTGGAAGAAGTCACAGCAGATGTGTTCACTTCTAAAAAAGAATGCACAACATGTGCTGCAAAATAAAAGCACCATTTGGCAACATAAAATATCTTGGCATCTGTGTGAATTTGTAACTGCAGTAAAATATTGATATGGCTGATAAAGCTGAAGTTCCTGTTCCTTCTGCCTTTGCATGTCCATGTCTTTAGAGGAAGTTTCCTTTTTGCACTGTGGGATTGTCTTTGTATATTCTAGGGTTTTTTAATAGCCTGATATATTTTGCCTGGTGGGATGGTTCTGAAGAAAAACATTCTAGTAACTGATCCTGACTTTTTTGTGGCCTCGCTCCACTGGAAAAAAAAAAAAGTTTCATTTTCCCTAAATCTAGTAACAACAATGTTTAATCTTAAAAAGAGCATGAAATTAGTGGATTATTTTCTCTTCCTGAAGAGTCCACATACCTCTTTTTAACTGCACTGAGAATTCTCATTCAGACTGTAGATGGTCAGAAATCTCCTTTGCACAGGGAGGTTTCCTTTGGGAGTGAGATAAACACACACCAAAAAGGGATGACATATTTACGTGCACAGGTCTGCCTCTGTGGTTTAGGCCATTATTTCCAGGATCCATTTGTGAAGCTCACATCTGTTCCTGTCCTCTCCCAGGTTTGGGGCTCATCATTCACACTTTGCCAGCAGTCCAAGTTAACAGGCTGTTGGAGCTTTGGAGCTGGCTGCAAACATCCATGAATCCCAGAATTTTGTTCATTCTTAGACAGGAACTTTCTGTTTGAGATAACTTAAGCATGAAAACAAACTCCTTCAGAGTATATGAATCAGAGTATTTGACCTCTGATGTACCCGGCTGGAACAGAGCAAGCACATCAAAATGTAGATGAATGAGCATTAATGTGTTAATATTTCTTCTGTTAAAGAAAACTGTCATTTCCCCCTCCACAAGGCCTTAATCTCCATTTCAAAATCAGCTTTATCATTTCTGGATGTGTGACAAACCAATTTTGCCTCCTCCACACAACCAATCCCTGTGCACCATTAAAATACCACACCCAGGGTTTGAGGGAGCCCAAGATATTATGAATATTGAGAGTACTTCAAATGCAATTTCCTCCTCATAAAAAACGTCACTGTCTGTTCTGAGTGCTGATATAATATGTGGAGGCTGCAGGCTTGTTCCTTTAATCCAGAGCAATTAGTTTCTATCAAGTTACACTCCCACTCTGCAGAAGTTTTATAAATGGGGTGGTGGTGTGTGTTTGAAGAAATTTTAGCTCCTTTAATGGGAATGAAAACAGCCATGAGACTCTCATGGGTCTGTACCAGGCTGTAAAATAGTCTACTGCAATCATATTTGATGTCTCTGAAATATCTACTCCGTGCAAAAAGATTTTTTTTTTTTCCTATTCAAGGCATGAGCTTAGTCCTAGTCATCACTCCTCCCATCACTGAAACTATAGAATTTTGGAAGTTTGAGGAAGACTGCCCCTAAATAAATAAATATCATACAAGTTGACAGGCAGTACTGGAAACAATCAGAAATTAAAGAGGAGCTGGCAGCCAGTGTGGAGTAAAATAATTTCACTTGTAACAGCAACATAATTCCTGCAATTTCATTGCTCCATTCACCATTTCCTGCCTAACTTTAAGATGATTGGAGTGTTGCTTTTTCCAGATGTCAGTTCTGTGATTCTGAACTAGCACATGGGTGTTAATTAACCCAGGAGATGTCCAGCAGCTGCCCAGGTGCTTTTTCTGGGACACTAGAAACACCTCCAGGTATGAACATTTCTCTAGTGCAGCACCACCAGCTGATAGTGTGATGTTGGGTGCAGCAGGGAGAAATGTTGCTATAGATCAGGGCCAGGGTAGAAAAAGCCCAAAATCAAGAAAAGAAAATAAATTTCAGTAGACAAGCTTGCTTTTTCTGCCCAGAAGACATTTATCGTGGTAGGCTCTACTTGGCCACAGAAAAATCCTTCCCATGAAATATTAAAAGTATTTCATTTAAGAATCAATCAATCTTCATGTTCAGAATTCGTGCCCTTTTTGATATAAGGCTTGGATGCCTTCCTCAGATAACTGGCTAACAGCAAGTGAGCTACTGATACCTTCTCTGCTGTTTTTAATAAAAACTAAGTCAATAATAAATCTGCCTGGCCATAAGCATTACATTACAAACATGAGCCCTGCAGCAAATTATTGAATTTGTTCTCTTAAAGGAGTTTCCCAGCTAAAACATTTTTGGGATCCATTAATATGACTGAGATTTTTTATGGATAACATCAATTGTAGAAAACAAAATCAGTTGTTTGTACCTGAATGTACAGCTGTCTACAAAAAAAAATTAAGTCCAGACAGAATATATATTTTTATTTACAAAGAAAGGAACAGTTATATTATGGCTATGATTTAAAATACACAGGCTCCTTCTTGTCCCCTTTTCTTTTCTTGGAAGAGAGCTTTCTTCATTAAGTAGTGGGTTAACAGGATCTTTTACTCCATATAAAGCTTAAAATGCTATTTGTTTGTCTTCCTAGAGGACAGGTAACTGTCAGCTATCACAGAGCAGGAATAATACAGACAATCAGCTTTCCTGTAAAACAAAAGCTAAAAACAAAAGGAAAACAGGCACATAAATGTGCCAAAAGCAGTAAAAGTGTATTTGCTGCACAGGACCCTGTGCATGGCAGCACAGCCCTCTGCTGTGCAGGGCAGGCCCAGGAGATGGGTTTGATCTCCCCTTCTCTCCCAGTCTGTATCTGATGATCAGAAACAACACAAGCTTCTCAAAATGTTTGCTGAGCATCCTCTCATGCTCTGGTTCAGGAGTGGACTCACACTGAGCCCCACCCCATCACTCCTGCTTTGATGGCACGCAGCACCAAAGGCCTCACAGGTGGAGTCAATGTCCAGAGGCAAAATAAAGCTCTCCTCAAGCTTTCCAAGCCTTTGCTGAGGGGTGTGGAGCTCTGTTTTTGTTTCCTTCCTGTATTTCAGCCTGTGGCTGAACAAAAGAGCAGCTGTTGGATCTGATGATATTGTTCAGCCTTGCACTGCTGAGCAAATCAGAGCTGTGTGAAGTGGCCTGACTTCATCAGGTGCAGGTTTGCATTGCTGGGGCTGCGCTTCACCCACGGACCTGCAGATCCTGGAGGTTGCTGTTGTGAGATACATGCATTTGCTGAAATCCCCACAGGCTTTATAACAAAGAGTTAGTGACTGAAGTGACTAAACTCAACAGAAAGCAGTGGGATCTACTGGCCAGAGCAGGGGTTATGCAATCAGGGCGTGCAGGTTTGTATTTCAGCCCTGACAATAAGAACTTTGTTACTCCACATTTGACAATAATAAATAAATGAGAATTTGCTATCAAACTGCAGCGTAAAGGTTCTACTGTTCCACCTGTCTTAGGTCTTCCTCTTGACCAGGTCTTACTAGGAACAGCACCATCCCAAGGTACCAGTTCCATGTTAATTATATTTAAATATGTTACATGTCACTTAGATTGGACACAAGGGGCTGTGTACTCTGTAGGGTATTAAATTTGCTGACTTCATTTTCTAGATGTGCAGAATCCTGGTTAATTGTTTTTAATTTTTATGACTCTCTATTTATAAAGTCAAGAGGCTGCTCACAATGTCCCCAGATAAGTCTGTCCCTGCCACATCACTGAGACCCTAGAGAATCTATCTGGAAAAAGTCCTGACCACTCGTATTTTGAAAGAGCAGCTTGAAATAAAAGAAACCAACATCCAGGAAAAAAAGAAAAAAGAGGGGAAAAAAAAAAAAAGCCCATCTCTGAAAATTGATTGGTACATCATGGACAAAAGAATGGGAGAAACAAACAGCATGTATTAAAACCCCACATATATGTCTTAAGTGAACAAACCTATTAACTCAGCTTCTTAGTCAATAGGAGAAAAGACAGGTTGAAGGAAAACATTTTCAAGTGTATTATTAGTAATGCTAGCAGAACTTTATCTTCATTTTGGTTGTTTTCCCTGAGTTCCTATAGAAAGCAGAGTAATCATTAGTTTCTTTTGTCTCCTATTACCTTTACAGTGCATTAGTGCTCCTAAATAAGTGACTTCTCCAAAACCCAAAAAGCAACAAGAAACCTTTACCAAATGAATATACTCTGTGCTTTCAAATGAGGCTTTCCTGGCTGGTTTTGAAGGTTGGGAGGCCAACAGGTGAGGTGATGGGATGGTCTCTAGGTGTGCCCACACGTCACAGTCCATAGGGCTGAGGGAGGAATGAACAGGCACCAGGACACCCTGTGCCTCTTCACTTCACCCAGCCCCAATCATCTGGAGCCTAACCAGGATGTCACCTGCCCAGTAGAACCTGACTGTTAAACAACAGGGCCTGCAGCCAGAAAAAAACAGTACTTACACAGAAATGCAGTTCCAGCAGCTGAAAACTCCTGCAGAAACTTGGGGCTACAGCACAGCTTGTGTGTGTGTGTGTGTGTGTTCAAAGAGCAGTTGCTGCTGGGGAGCCCCATGCAGGTCACAGGGACAAAGCAGAGGAAATAACAGAGAGCTCTGAGAGCAAATTGTGTCTTAGTGTGGAAAGGCAGGTGTCTGCCAGGAAAAACCAGAGCTTCCCTTGCAATGGAGAATGTAAACCCCCTCCATCTGAATTATTATAATTTTGAAATTAAGGGGCTGTCAGGCAAAGATATGGGAATAGGAATAAACAGTTCTTTACTAGGAATATNCCTGCAGTGAGCCTGGATGACCCATGAACAGCAGATATCCCCTGGAGGGAGGGTGGGTCCTGGAAGATATAAAGAACATTGTCCCACCTAGTTTTAACAGCTGCCCATTAACAGAAGACACCTGCCCCCTCCCCCTCTACAGCCATGAGGAATGGGTCATAGAGAGATAAATAAATAAACCACCTCCCCAACCCATTTCAACAGACAGGAATGGAACACATCTTGCATTGAACCCAAGACACTTTGGCTTGTGGAGAAAATGGAGTGTGGAGTCAAAAGTCACTGCAAACCTGTCACAAGTATCTACCAAGGGAGGGCAGAACCAAAACATCCCAGAGCAGCTCTGACCTGCAGAGGAGCTGCTCAAGAATGGGTGGGTTTCCTGCAAAAGTGACAAGGATGGGTCCCATCCCCGAGTCCCCGAGCAGCTGTGATTAGGAGAACTGGAACCAGGAGTACAAACGGAGCTGTGAGCCTGCTGAACTGCTTTGATGCCTGGGCTTAGGTTCAGTTCTCAGCATCACACTGATAAAACAGCTCTGTCATTATAAATGCTTTCATTTTCCTGAGAATTATCAGACATTTCTGGCATTTCAATGACATACAGGGTTTTAAGCTATATTCCCTATGTCAGCCAAAAAGTGATGACATTTTTAGCTTGGGTAAGTCTGAGTATTTTTATTCACTGCCATTCCGAGTATATTCAAATGACTCAGAGGTACAGAATTGCAGTCATATTTTAATTTTTGACCCTAATTAATTCATCAAGTTCATAACTATTCTTCTTGTTTGAAACTTGTTCTTAGCACTTCAACCTCTACCTTATAGCTTTAAAGAGAAAATGAAAGTCGCAGCTCCCTTTCCTCTCTCATTAAGATGACTTAAATTACCTGGAATTTCCCCCACTCCCACAAATAGCTTTTTATCAATTTTTTGTGGCGTAAACGAGTTGAGAGAAAGCTGCCTTCCACTTGTAACTGAACTGGAAGAAGGCTAACTCTGAGCAAACTAACACATCTCTCGTCTTGAAGTAAATTGATATGAAATGTGTTCCTGCTAGCACAGGAACAGCAGGGGACTTCTCGGTGTTTCTCAGTGCAGAAGTACTTACTTTTAAATATTAAAAATACAAAGTGCAGCCTGAGCACTCCACTTGACAGCAACCCAAAGGGAGCAGCTGAAGTCAGTCTCACAAAGGCCAGGCCCAGCAGCAAAGCCCTGCAGGTCAGAGGGTTCCAGTTGAGCTGAGTGGATGCTGTGACGCTGTTCCCTGTAACCATGCAAGACTTCCAAGTGTGATGAAAAAAACCCCCAAAAGTGAGAAAGCAGCCCTCCCTCTTTTCATGCCAGGGCTAGTGATGCTGTCACCTTTTTTTCTTTCCCCAGAGTGGTTTCCTGGTGCTGTGTTTGTATTGCCACTGCAGATCCTCAGCAAGTGGGTCACAGAGCACACAGAGAGCCCCTGCACTGCTGATGTGAGGCAAATAATCCTCCCCCGGCCCAGGGCACAGCTACTGCTGCAGGAGATAATTAAACACTGGCTATTGCTTTTTTCTCTCAATGCTCTCAGGAAGGAGATTAAAAGAACAAGGCTTAGAACTAAATCCAGGGCTGCATTATTGCCTTGATATAGGTATAAATGGGCAGGGGGGAATTCAGTGGAGACTGGGATTTTTTCCTGTTTTGAGAGCAATAAGACTTTTTAGGTTTGTATCAAAAATACTTGTCTGAAATTAATCGAGCAGCTAATTATAACGGCAGTTTCCCTCTAACATCCCAGTGACTGCAGTGCCAGATCAGTGTTGTCTGGCTTCTGCTTCACCACCAGGAAGATTTTTTTTTTAAATTAAGCATCTCCCAGAAGAGCATTTTTCTTTGTGAGGTAAATAATTCACAAATCTCTCCTTTTGACGTTTTGATAGCACAGCACAAGACCAGAAAAACATTCAATTCTAGTTTACAAATTTCGCCCTAGTAAGTGTTTCTTATCAGGCTCAAAAAAACCCCTAATTTTTAAATTTGAGTGCATTACTTGCCATTTTCATTCTTTGTTTTTAATGAGCTCTGCTTCAATTCTGGATAGTATGCAAGAACATGTTGCAGCCTTGTGGATAATGTGGAATAAAAGTTTTATTCCATGTATATCAAATAGGTGGTAAAAGCTCTACATATGAATAGTAAAATATTAACTAGGGAAAGAATAGTTAAATCACTGTACAGAACATGTCTGGAACACCTAAGCACAGCAGGTTACTCCCATGTTCAGGGATTTTTTTGTTTGGTACTTTTTCTTTTGCAAGTTGGATCAAGAAGAAAGCAGAATAAAAAGATATGCAACAGTTATTACTATGAAATTCTGAATCATATTCTTTGGAATATTGATAAGTGCATGAGGGCAGAATGCATTAGATCAAGACTGCTGAGAGATAAAAATCCTCTTCAGCTACAAATCACTGGGAGCTGTTTAGGTAAGACAGCTTGTAAAGTCCTGTACAAAATAACAGACTCTTCTGGTGTTAACAAATGTGAATAGGTTTAAAACAAAAGACAACAAAAAACCCCAGGATGAAAGGTGAACATGGAATGGACCTTGTGTGGGAGCCAGAGCAGGCTGGTTAACACATTTCAGCTGCTTGCTCCCTTCAGTATCTAATTCTTAAGGCACAGAAGGTTTCTGTCTTGTCTTTTGAGGTAAGTTACCCCAAGAATATCTTCTATTTAATTCTGAGTCTAAGCCAATGGAAAACAGAAGGCAGAGGGAGAGAAATTGCGCCCCAAGATAATTTATGCAAGCAAAGAATAAATCAGAGTATTTCTGATGTCATTTCCAATCACAAAATAGCAAAACACAAACCCCATCTTCCTCCAGACCAGGTCACACTTCCCCCACTCTGAAAATAAACCTTGGTGTAGTTAACTCTCATTATGGAAAACTTGTATATCTCCACTGTTTTGTGCCTCTCTGCTCTGACATCCCTGACATCACTAAAACAAAGCAAGGCACTTTTTGGCTCTCGGATGCAGCTGCTGTGAAAGGCCACTGAACAAAATTATTTTGTTACATTGTCCCAGCAACGACCTCAATCCTGACAGGGGAGCTAATTCAATTCCAAGGACTCTCACTATCAGATGCTGTCAATTTGTCCCTTTTTTTTATATATAGTAATATCTAATATGGAATAGAGTCACTAGGAAGTGAGCTGAGACCAGCAGAATTTACTTTAATAAAGCGATAAGATGGCACTGAAATTTCTCCCCTAGAGGGAAAGAGACCATGGCTTTTCATTCACACACCTTAAAGGTTGTCAGTAAACAAAGTGCCATCATATAAGCTGGATTTCTGCTTGCAGTTGGGGGTAAAATATTTTAGGTACCTCTACTTCTGCTGGTGAAGGAATCTGAACTAAATGAAATTCTTGAATTTTGAATTGATGCATTATGAAGTCAATCTCCTTTCCAATGACAGATATCAGTTCAAAATTTCCACACCCAACTGAACCACAGAATGGTTTGGGTTGGAAGTGACCACAAAGATCATCTCATTCCAAACCCCCTAACCTGGCTGCTCCAGTGTCCAGCCTGGCCTTGGGCACTGCCAGGGATCCAGGGACAGCCACAGCTGCTCTGGGCACCCTGTGCCAGGGCCTGCCCACCCTGCCAGGGAACAATTCCTGCCCAAGATCCCATCTAAACCCAGTGTCCTTCTGTTTGAGCTCCTTCCCCCTTCTTCCATCACTACATGCCCTTAGGAAAAGTGCCTGTCCAGCCTCCTGATTGTTATAAATACATGTTATAATATTGGCTTTTCACAAATATTAAAATGGATGCTATATGTATAATGTTAAAGTAACTTTGCTATAAAGATATAATTTTTATTTCTGCTAACTTTGCTATAAAGATATAATTTTGATTTCTGCTATTGACTAAACTTAGACATAATAGTAAAATAGCTGATACAGTTATGCTTGTAATTGAACTGCCTGCTTGGTTGGGATAACATCCAGTGAAAGACCCTGATACTGAAATGCCAACTGTGAGCACCTGCTGTCTGTAGAAAGTATGGACCAAAACCCAGACTGGAGGTGAGAATAAGAATGGATTAAAACCACAGCCAAGAATGTGCATGCTTTAAAAAGGCAGACACAAGGAGTGGCCATGCTAAACAGTTCTTGGAACATGTAAACTGGTTTGGGAAAAAGTTTAAGTCTGCATAATTGTTTGTGAATATGCAATAGGCTGATGCAATAGGAAAGGTGTACAAAGGGTGTCTCTGAAATAGCAGGGTTGGCTGAATGCTAAGCACCCAGCCATCAAAATCTTTGCTTTATTATCTCTGTCTCCTATTGCCCTGTTGTTAAACTTTTAAATTTTACCAGGAAAATGAACCTCGGTTTTCACACTATAAACCCCCTTACATGTTTCCTGCCGCTGGATAACTCCAAATTGCAGCCTGCTCTGTGTTTCAGAAAGCACCAGAGAGCCCCACAGGTCCTACCCAGCCTCACAGAGCACAGGTGGGGAGGCTGCAGCCCAGCACCCAGAGCTGCCAATCAGATGCCTATGCTTCCAAACAGTCCCATTATCTCATTTGGCCTGTCACACAAATTGGTGTGAGAGTTAATGCAAATTAAACACATTCAGACTGAGCCAAATTCACTAGTATGGCTGGAAGAGTAGGAGGAATGAAAGGCACTTTGTAAAATCAGGTGGTGCAAAGCAAAGGGGCTGAAATGTTTTTGAAACTGGGAGAGAAGCTGAGAATAAAAGCACAAAAAACAATCCAATTGGCTAAATACTGGAAAAGTCAAGCTTTTGGGAGACACTGTTTATCTGAAAAGCACAACAAGAAATATAAAAAGTGAACACAGGCAAGCATTGCAGCACAAAGTCCTGATGCTGCAGACTTGTTTCCCATCAAGGCATCTTGAATTCACCTGATGTTGCCAGATGTGGTTGTTCCTCAAATTTGAAATATGAGATATTAATCCCAGCCACCCTCTCTTTTATGTAATTTTCCTTAATTATTCCTCTTTTTTCCCACTCTAGGTTGGTTTTCCTCCCACTTAGTAATGCCAGCTTAGCTGCAATCTCACTTGGCTTTCACTGCAGCCCAGGGACTAACAAAGCTCCACCAGAATTAACAACAGTGACAATACAAGTCTGCCTGGTCCCAGAGTAGGAGCTGAGCCTGTGTTCTTTCACTCATGCCAGAGACAGAAAGGACAGCTTTGGCCTGAATAATTTATCTTTGTTTATCTTGATTTGCCTCTAAGTGGGTGACATCAAATTTACATGCCAAAACCCCAACAGTGTGTTATTCTTCTGCTTTTCCAAGATAATTGTTACATCTTCTGAGGGATTATCAAGTAGGATGTCCTCCCCAAAAAACACAGCTCTTCTATAAGAAATAATAAAGATGGCCAGTTGTTTTTTGGGTTTTTTTTTAATCTTTTTATGGAAGTTTCTTGTTGCTGCTGTATAAATGGGTCAAACTCTATTAAAAGACCTAACAGGAGGAAGTGCTTCAGTAATGAAACATGAATGTGAATTGCTCTGAGTAGTTGTACACATTTCATCCCCACTAAACCCAAACAAATCTCTGATACTGCAGAAAGATCTTGACATTGATGACAAGGTCCCAAAGTGAGAGTGGAAAACAGTAAAAGCCTTGCCTTTTTCCTTGCCAGAGACTCCTTCCAAAGGGAGAGGACAAGGCCAGTTATGGTGTGAGCTGCACCAGTGCCCTGTGCCATTTCCCCCGAGCAGACAGGAGCTCCCTGTGCTCCCAGTGACAGCAGCTGCTGCAGATTGAAGGCTCCCAGTCCCTGGGCAAGGCTGAGAAACTCCCTGCCAGGGCTGAGGCTCCCAGACAAAGGGGATCTGTCTCTGTACGTGGGGAGCAGCAAGGGATCATCTTCAAAAAGTTGCCAGCAGCACAGAAAAAGCTCAGGTGAGTATTCATGCTTTCACTAAGCAGGCTGAAATGCCTGGTCCCCTTCTCCTGTTCTTTATGCCCAGACAGAGAAAAGGGCAAGTTATAATGAGCTAAATGTTGTTGTCTTGATTTCCTTTAGGATTTTTTTCCTGCAATATTTAATTTTTTAGAAACTAAAAACAAACAAACAAACAAACAAACAAACACCTAGGTAGAGCTCCTGAGAGACAGAGTGAGACTGTCAGAACGTGTCTGCTCAGATCTTCTGGGCTCCTTTGGTGCATCTCAGTGAGTCCAGGGCCCCAGCCTGGCACACAGATTGTTGCTCTGAAGGACTGAGCCCCCAGCTCAGCTGAGAAGGGCAAAGAGCCTCCCACACAGCAGTGATGGTGCAATGGCCCCTCAAACACACTCGTGCTGTGTAAATGCCACATGGAAATAGAAATTCCGTATACAACCTAAATGTACATGCCAACTCTGCTGTGTGCAGGAGGGACAGAGGTTCCACACTGGCACAGGGAGCCAGGAGCACCAGGAATTCCCTTGGTCTCTGCTGCAGACCCAGCAGAGACCAAGGCAGACAATCCCAGCTGCCCAGGATTTCCAGCCCAGACAGGGAGGATCAGGGAACGCTGGCCTGGGATCCCAGCACAGGTCTGCACACTGCTGACCCTGTGACAGGCTGACAAGCTCAGTCCTTCCAGCATTTGCCATCCTAGCAGCTCCCAAACTGCTCTCATTAGGGCTTTGCCACCAACACTAAATGCTACAGTTTTCACCACAACCTAGGATTTATTATATTTAGTTAGCATTTGCTGTGGGCTATTTAATACACCATTCTATATTCATTTGTTGATACCTGTTTTCCAGTGCCCTTTTATTATTCTCCAGCAGAACAGTCTCCTGGAAACATGTAGAATAATGGCCTATTCACAGTCTTAGCCCTAATTAGGAAGCATGTTTGCATTCTGTGGAGAAGTCAAATCACATAAAAGGTTGTGTCACCCGTTGGAGGCTCTCTTTAGTCTCACTCAGAACCCTGAGTGAGGCAGCAAAGTTTAAAGTATTTACAACAAGGCTTTCTGGACTTCTCAGGCTGGCCCAAAGTTAATGTGGGAGAGAAACATCCCTGACCTGCAGCACGAGCTCCTGCACATGGATACAGAAGGGAATAGGAAGAGTGAGCAGTGGAAGAAATCAATTAATAAGTATTTTTACTGCAACAGTATTTAGAAACTGTCCCAGATCAGACTGGGATTATTGTTCCAGATATTTCACAAACTCCTAAAGGGAATCCTGGCACAGAGATGAACAATCTCTTTTATTCACTTGTAATATCCTCTCTAAGACTTTCTTCCCAACCAATGTCAAGACTGAAATTTGCAAGTAGGAGAGCAAACCACCTTTAGCAAAACTTTAGTGCATAGAATGGCCTTAGATAGAGAGAAAAAATAATCTAAGCAGGCCACAGGAAAAAAGAAAAAAATATTTCCCATTTTACTGGTTTTAAAAGATGCCTATGACCTGCAGGAAACCTATCCATGTCCAAGGAAAGTCTGCAGGCGTTGTAAGGGAAGGAAAACCAATTACAGGTCTGTAACAGCAGCTCTGAAGCTGCCACTCAGAGAGGCTCAGATTCCCAGCCACAGACTACACCGAGCAGACAGGATTTGGGCACCTAAGTTGCAAACTTCAATTTTTATATCCCTCCATCATTTGCAATCTCCCTTGCTAATCCTGACAGTAACAAGACTGCCTAGAGTTCCTTGGCACACTATAATGCCCTGCTTTTAGGAGACACCTGAGCTTGGCTTCTTGCTTGCCCTGGTTTTGCTTGGGCAAAGCACTTTAGTGCAGATAAACTGGCTCTGGTGCCTCAGCTCCTGCACAGCTCCAGGGGAATCTACATAACACTGCTCTGTGCCATAGACATGATTTCAAGCTTCTGCTGGTAAAGAGTAAAATGCTTTTATTGACAGGCAAAGGCATAAAAACCTCAATTCTGGCTTTGCACTGCTGCTGGAACCTTCCAACAGTACACATATGCAGCCTGGTCTTCACCTGGGTTCCAAGCAGGTGCTGAGTGTACACTTAATCCCTCTCTGGAGAAAGACAATAAAGCTTAATACAAGCAGTGATACAGAATATCTAAGTGTGCCTCCACCTTCTGAATGGAAGAGGCGTTGGTTCACTACGTCCCATGAAAATATTCCAGGTGTTAATGAAGCCTGTGGGAGTCAGGCTCTCCCCCAGTGCCAGTTTTCTCCTTTCAGTAACTCTCTGCCCAAGCAGACAGTGGCTGCAGCAACAACAGTGTCACACAGCAGGGGCACGCTGGCTCCCTGCTAAGGGTGTGTGTGGCCAAAGTCTGTACATATTCACCTTACACCCCCCTCCTCCCTCAATAATACAGCAAAACCTCTCAATTTAGGGCTGCTCATTTTGCTAGGCACCAGAATTCCTAAATTGTTAGCAATCAAAGAGCCATTTCACAATGCCTGAGCCTCAACTGTTTCTGCAACAGTTGGAAGCAATCAATAAACTAATGAAAGTCAAAGTGGCTGTAAGGCAGCAAGGCTCTGTGTACCTGGAGCTGAAGCTGTTCTTTTGGCACACTCTTTGAATTAACAGGGATGATTTTGTCTTTTTCTGCAATTCTCTGATTCACTACATCAAAACCCACGGCTCTGCGAGTGACTTTGTTACAGAATGCCTTTCAAGAGGAGCAGCAGAAGAACACAACAACTATGTCAGGTCACAAGTTCCAGTTGGGCTGGAGCCTCTGAAAGAGGATAAGGGAAGGGCAGGGATGCCAGCCTTTGTGCCAGCCTGCAGCCATGTGTGTGCTTGACGGGGCTCCTGGAGACAGATGGGCTCCTGTGCATGGCTAATGTACAGCAGGAGCGCCTGTCATCAATCTGCACAGCTCTGCCACTTCTGCAGGACACATTTAACACCAGCTAAGTTATGCATTTGCAGCACTTGGATTGGAAACTCTCTGGGCACAGCCCATCCATTTGCTGCTGATTGCTCATTGTTTAGCACATTGATCCATGGCTGAGGTTACCAGGCACCACAGCAGCCTGCTAACAAATGAGCCTAACCCCAACAGGCAACGTGGGAACGGCAGAGATGAGAAAACTCCTGCAAGTTCAATGACTTTGGAATCAACCCAGTAATGGCTCAGTGGAGTATTTCCAGTTCCCTGTCGTTTGGAGAAGTCAGGGTGGCAGCACAAGGTAACTGCTGCTTTTACAGCAGCAGGAACAGGAATACAACCAAGACACATTCATGGACACCCCCAGCGAAACTAGAGCTTGCTCATTCCAAAGCAGTTCCTAAAAACTCCTCCTACCTTGACAAAAATTACAGTACTTCATTTGAAAATGAGGAGCAAGAAGAAATTAACTTTGTGCCATTATTCCATTTTTAAAGTTGTTAATAGCCTGAAAATTCAGTTTCAATCATTCTACAGAGTTTTTCCTTACTTATTTTTTTTTCAGCAGGTAAAATGAATGTTGTAGAATGCTAAATCTTTTGATCACTGCAGAGATGGACTGTCTCACTTCCTTTCTCTTGAACTTCTTTTCAGTTATAAGTCTATTCTGTAATTGTAAAAAAGAGAGAAAAACCAAAAAACCCACTGTATTTAAAAGATCTCTTTAAGAGGAGAGAGCTCTGTTAACACCCACAACATCACAAGTCATTACTGTGACTGTTTTGATGCTCTGCTGCATCATTTCAAAGTCCATGTAGCCTTTCCTCAAAGTAACACTCACTTCTGAGTTAATTTTGAACTAATAATACAAGTATTTCTTTGAACAAAAGTTTTTCTGGAGCGACATGTTGCAGTCTCCAATTGCTTTCATCTCCCCCTTGAGATAATATGATTTACATAATATTTTATCTAGTTTTTACTAAATGTGTACATACTTACATACATCAAATTCCTTTCAAAAGACAACCTCACATCTTAAGAGCTCTGAATGTAGAGCAATGTAGGAGTTTGGATTAAAAAAAAGGCCACTGACTGTGAAGATTTAAGGAGGAGAGTGACATCTGCCACCTCAATATTTCCCCTAGAAATGGAGCAGGACATGGTACACTTGGGAATTCATTCCTCTCGGTGAAATGCAGAACTCTTCAGGACTCTGAAACAAAAAAAATATCTCAGTGTTTACATTTCTATACATACACATACAAACTCCTGTAAGACAAATCGTGTAACTTAGAGGGTTTTTTTACGGTGTTGTTTGATTCCACCAAGGTGATATTCACTGTTTTAATTCTCACTTCCACAGCAGTTGTTCCAGGGCACATTTCATTTAAAGATACTTCCCTTAAGCATTTACAACCTCCCATATAAAGTCTCAAATGCTAAACACAAAGGGAGGACGTAGGTGACAGACAATACAACAGACTGAAAACCCTCTGTTGCTGCTAATTCATTATTTTATAAATAAGAAGTTCTACCTTTGGATAATTTGTTGACTTATCAGTTTTCTGCTGTGCCCAAATGACAGGTTATAAAGCAGCTGGTTACTGGTGCTATTTATTTCTTTTGTTAAAGCATAAATTAACTGATATTAGGCTAGCTGCATTGGGTGTTATGCATATTTGTGCCTGATTTAAAAGTTTTAAGAACTTACTGGAAGAGAATGCACAGATACAGAACATAATGATTGCTCTTAATTTGTGTTCCAGGAGCACTTAGAAGTTCCAAACAAAAATCAATGACTCGGGCAGCTAGCAACAGCATGAACCCATTACAGGGCCATCTCTGCCATAAAACCATATTTTACATGATACACAAAAAATGCAAGACCAGGAAAGGAGGAGAAAAAAAAAACAACAAAAAAAACCAAAACACTACCTATTCAGACCAGAAAAGATCAGGTTTTAAGCTGAAAAAGGACTTTGGTCTTGTAGAATTGAATTCATTTCATATTGATTTTTTATATTTCCTTTAAAAGAAGCAATATTTTTGGATAGTCCAACTCCCTGCCAGGAGGGGACAGCCGGGGGGGTCGGGCTCTGCTCCCAGGGAACAGGGACAGGAGCAGAGGGAACGGCCTCAGGCTGGGCCAGGGGAGGCTCAGGTTGGACAGTAGCAGGAATTTCTGCATGGAAAGAACTCCTCCCTTTGGAATTCCTTATTTTGATAACATTACTTTGGGTCAGAAGTACTTTGTGACATCAACTGAAAAGATAAAAATCAACTTCTTCAAAAGCTGTGGGAGCGTCATAATCTTTATTTTAAATGCAACTTCAAGCTAAATGATTAAATGCTTCCATAAATCCTATGTAATAACAATTTATGGATTACACACAGCTATACTTACAATAGCCCTTGAAATCAAAGATGGCTTTAAAAATTCTTAACAGCATAAAACTTTGGAAATAATCCTATTCTACAGATCCAGAGTTTGCCAAACCTCATTTACTTTTAATGAGATGGCAGATATTTTACAGTGTATAACATTTTCATACACTTTGTGATATAAAGGCTAATTACAGATTTGTGTTCCTTCTGTTCAGCTGGGAGTGCAACACTTTCCTGTAACACCATATTTGGAGGACTACCCCTACCCAACCCCCAAGGAGTTTGTTCCAATACAGCAAATTATCCTTATTTAACTGTTTCAGAAAACTGAGGAAATTAGAATTCCCAGAGCAACTTAATGAATTTTTTTGCTTCAGTGTAGGGCAAATGACAGCTTGGCACACAGTTCTGCCCTTGGATACCATGATATCCAAAGGCCAGGTTAACAGTGCAGACAGTTCTGCAATGCTATAAAATAAAATGTCACTTATTCCTTTGTTGTTTCCCCCTCCCAGGAGAAGTGTTTGTGTTTCAACATCTTTTTTGGGGGAGAAAATTCATAATTTGGTTTTCTCTCCCACTTCTCAGGTGGAATCTCCATCAAAGAACTGGAAGAATGAACTGTAAACCCAAAACTGTCCAGGGCCAAACATTTAGATTTACATTGAACTACTGCTCGTGCTTCTGGGTAAATACCCAGGATATGAGCAAAAGAAGACACTTCTTCCTTTTTGGTTTTTTTGGTTTTTTTTTTTTTTTTTTTTTTTGTTTTTTTTTTTTG
>VYXD01005299.1:781706-899674 GCA_013397195.1 Hylia prasina
GAGTTACAAGAGATAAAGAAGAAACATTTCCCCAACTGCTTTCAGCAGATGAAAATAGAATACACATTTTTGGTTCCATAACCCAAGACACAGGATATGTCAATCACTGAGGCACAGATCTGTTTCTAAAGAATGTGTAAGAACAGCTGGGAATTTACTGAGATATTGTTAAAAGAAACCCCAACAAACACAACAAAACCCAAACAACCCCCTCCCCCAAAGAAAGCTAAGCAAAACCACAAAAACTCTACAAAAATACACAGACACAAATACCCAGTCTTAGAAGACACAAGCAATGTCAGGAAAAGCCACATTAGCAGCATCTGCCAACAATGAGTACTTATTTCTCCTTATTACACAACAATCTGGAGTTGAGAAACATAAGCCGTAGATTGATGGTGAGCAACTGAGGTGGAAAAATGTGTAACACTAGGAAAAACATTCCCAGTGTAACAACATCTGACCTGAGGACTGCACCACAAATGTTTCAAAAAGTTGTTCCTAATGGTAGCAAAAGTGCTTTTTTTCCTACAAAATCCAGTGTAAATAAGTGTGGTTGTAAATAAACAGCATCTCTCTCTGATGTTAAAGAATTTTCCCAAGAAAATTTGCCTCATTGAATGGAAAGCTGGATTTTTACCTATAACAGTTCATAATTACAGTCCAAACTTTTATCTGCCTGGCCTTCTCTACTGCATATTTAAAATTCAATTTTAAAAGTGAAACAAGACCAAAAAAAAAGATTGGAGGGAGATATCTCAGGAAGTTAATCCCAGAACATTATCTCATCTCTTGTCCATGATGCAGACTCTGATTACATGATCACATATTTATGTCCTCAGCATCTGAGGCTTTCCATCCTGATCAAATAAGTTCCCAAATACCTTAAAGGCAGATCTAAGAAAACCTTCCAACTTCACTGAAAGAATTGATAGGATCAAGTAAATGAGGTATTAAAATGACTCTGGTTTCGCAGATCATCACCTCTGCTTCAAATTATGGCCTGAATCTGGCAGCAACAGCAGCCACATGCTGGCTCCCCTCCACAGGCAACCAGCTTTAGCAGGAATCCTGGAAAGTTGGTGGCTTCTGATTTGCAAGCTTGGGAATGATATCTGGAAATATAGAGCTCTAGCCAAAGGGGGATTCGGGATATAAAACAGTTGAGGAGTAGTCAGGGATCCAGGAATGGCTTTGAGGAATGCATCTGGCTAATTCCATGTTGGGTTCTATTTAGGAAATGAATTAAGGGTCTGATAATAAGCTGGAGGATAAAGATAATGTAAAAAAGTAATGAGTAAAGTTGTCAGGTTACAAAACTTCAGTGATTCTCACCCAGGAAAACATCTGGACCCAATGCATGCATATAATCCAATGACTTAAATTTCTCCTCCCCGTGCAGGAGATCCTGATGGAAATTATAGAATTCCCAATTTAACAGGGATACTAAGGGGCAAATAGCTCATTTTAATGCAGAAGATACATTAGGGAGAATTGACTGCGATAACAAGGAGTATTTCAAAAATAAAATTTATGTTCAGTAATTAGAATATTGAATGAAAGCCGAGAGAAAGAGAACAACTCCTCCACTTAAAGCCTACATGGAATTATTTCCCTCCAGCTCCATATAGGCACTAGAGTCACAAAACAAAATAAGTTTTAAGAATGAGACAGTTTATACACACAAAAAATGTCTTTGTGGTAAGTGCCAACAAAGAACACATTGTACATTAATTGCTGGTCTCTCAGTCCAGACCATCTGTCTGTGGATGTAATGAAGGCTGGCAGCCCTGCTGCTATTTGCTCAAGAACTAAAATTGGGTCTGAGCTAAACCCTCCTCACTGCCTTGTTACACCCCAGCTCGGCTTCAGCCAGCTCAGCTGGGAAAGCCGAGCTCAGGCTGAGCCTGGCAGGCTGTGAGCAGGGCTGAGAGCAGGGCAGTGGGGAGCAGAGCATCCCTGAGAGCACAGAGCCCTGTCCCTGCTGTGCCTTCCCAGGGACAGCACGGCCAGGCTGCCTCCAGCGCTGCTGGGACCCTGCAGGGACAGCCCCACTGCAGGGACAGACAGCCCCACTGCAGGGACAGACAGACAGCCCCACTGCAGGGACAGCCCCACTGCAGGGACAGACAGCCCCACTGCAGGGAGGGTGTCACTGCAGGGACAGCTCCACTGCAGGGAGAGCTCCACTGCAGGGACAGCCAGCCCCATTGCAGGGACAGACAGACAGCCCCACTGCAGGGACAGCCCCACTGCAGGGACAGACAGACAGCCCCACTGCAGGGCTGCAGCCTGCAAACCCACCTAGCCTTGTGCCCATGAAGGAGGTCTGTGTGCACTCACCTTTGTAAGCAGCAGTGAACATTTAAGTAATCTTAGCTTAAATGCAAAGCTAATGAACTACCAGCAAGCTGGGTAGCAACATTTGTATTAGAACAGCCATAAGTCATTCTGGTTTGCTCTGCAGGAACAGCAGTGCGAGCAAGGGAGAGATTGCATTCACCATGTAGTGGCAACATGCAAAGCACTGGAGGCAGCTCTGTGGCATTCCCACTGCAGCACCCATGGCATGGGTGTGACATGGCACACTCACACAGTGACATGGCACACCCCCACAGTGACATGGCATACCCATGGCAGTGACATGGCACACCCACACAGTGACATGGCACACACACACAGTGACATGGCACATTCACACAGTGACATGGCACACACCCACACAGTGACATGGCACACACACACAGTGACATGGCACATTCACACAGTGACATGGCACACCCACACAGTGACAGTTCCTGCCCTGTGGTGCCTGCCCAGCCCTGCAGGGTGTGGTGTGCAGTGACCCCAGTGAGCAGTGACCCCACTGTGCACTGACCCCAGGCTCCCTCCCTGTGCCCCAGCACCTCTGGGCTGCTGCAGAGCTGCTCTGCTGCCCCAGGGGAAGGGCTGAGCTGCCCCTGAGCCTGTGCCTGCTCTCCAGGCACTGCTGAACAGGCTACAACACCCAGGCAGGATCCCTGCAGCTGCCTGGTGAAGCCAGACCTTGCTGCAGCTCTGTGGCAGCAATGCAGTCACTACTCCTGCTAACGCAGTTTTAGGATGTGGGTGGCCAAAAAAAAAGCCATTTTCATATAGATGTAATTCACACAGCTCCCTGAAAGGATGTGGCCATGTTGCTGCAAAGCTGCTCTTTGGAAAGCTGGATTCATCAGTTCCCAGCCTGCTGGGGAAGACTGATTACTTGTCATTATTTTCTGGCTTCAAGACCAACTGGAGAAGATAGAGATTCTACTGCTTTCCAGATTTTTCTCCAGGAAATCTGTCCTGATCTCAGAAGGTTTGGTGTTTTTTCCTTTTTTTTTTTCTTTTTTTAATTGTATTGCCAAATTCTTATGAAGCACTCAGGTGTTTGGGATTCTAATCAACACACTGACATGGGGAGAAAACATTTTTCACCATTAATTAAAATCCTGCAAAGAACTTGTGACAGATGGAAGTGATTGAACCTATTGCTATAGGGAAAGGTCAATTCCATTACAATGATTTTTTCACTCCAAAATATTAATTATTCATTGTTGAAGATACACTGGAGAGTCTAAATAGGATTTTTTCCCCAAAGTCAGAACAACTGTTCAAAGAGCTCCTATCAGATGGAAAAGGCACTCCTGTAACTCAGACCAAAAAGCTGGAGATAAGTTGCTCTGCTCCATCCATGTGCCTAGAAAAATGCTAAATTTTTTTCATTGATTCAAACTGATCTGCTATAACATCCACTGCTTATTAAAATTCCAGAATTCCATTCTAACAGGGGCACAGGTTTTGTAATAATTTGGATGTTTGCCATTATATAAACTGGTTTTCATTTCACAGAATCAGAGAATATCCACAGCTGGAAGGGACTGCCAAGGACCAGCCAGTCCAGCTCCTGTCCCTGCCCAGGACATCCCAACAATCCCACCCCGTGCCTGAGAGTGTTGTCCAAACACTCCTGGAACTCTGGCAGCCTTGGGGCTGTGACTATTTTCCATGTGGATATTTAGAGTTTTTCCTGAAAACAATATGTGTATGTGTACCTGAGGGGGGGAAAAAGTGTTCATAGCAACACTAAAAATGAAACATGGAAATCAGTGTCTAATACTGGGCTCTGCAGTGAAGAAAGAGCCAGAGCTACTGGAGAGAGGCCAGTGGAGATCCACTGAGGTGGCTGAGAGACTGGAGCCTCTCTTGTACAAGGAAGGGCTGAGAGAGCTGGGACTGGGAGATCTCCTCCATGTCCATAAAGATCTAAAGGGAGGGGGTACAGAAGATGTACCCCCTTTAGAAGGCCTTTAGAAGGGCCAGGACCTTCCCAGAGGTGCTCAGTGACAGGGCAGTGGGTACAGGCTGAAACACACAGGAGGTTCTACCAGAACATCAAAACCAACTATTTACTGTGAAGGTGACTGAGCACTGGTGCAGGTTGCCCAGAAAAGTTGTGGAGTCTCCCTGCTTGGAGATATTCAAATGTTATCTGATCCTGGTGACCCTTCTTGAGCAGGGGGGTGGCACAAGAAGACCTCCAGAGGTCCCTTCTCCCCTCACCCTTGGGTTCTGTGGTCCCAGGTGATGTTAGTGAAGGGGTCTCCTGCAGGCAGAAATAGGTGGGAATAGGGGCTCAGGAGAAAATCAGTGCCCCTCTTTGGGCCCCTAAATGTGCTTCCCAAGGAGACAACTCAGATCCTGAGGGTCAGACCTTGCCCTGGTGAACATCCCTCCAGAGTAAGGGGAGTCTCACCCTTTCCACTGCAACAACACAAATGTGGCCTTGCCCCCTAAAAACAACTCCTGAGACTGGTAACTCTGGTCTGAATCATCAACTCTATTCCACTGAGAAAGCAAGATTTACTATTCCCCACATTTCTCTGGACTTCTGATGTAATGGTCCAGCAAATGCCAACCCCAGAGCACTCATCCTCTTTTGGCAAGAGGAGCAGGAACAGTGGGTCAAGAGTTCCCAGAAAAATCGACAAAATTGTAACTCACCAATGGACTAAACAAATCTATTTTTCCAGGCTGCCTGTTCTTCCATGGTGTGAATTAAATGAAATCCCACAATAGCCAACATTTTTAGATGTCTGTATGAGCAAAAAGATGTGGCTTCCTTTTGGCACCCTGGGACTGCAACAGCTGATAATGGAGTCAGTGGTATAATACCAACTCCAGATATATTTGAGCACTGTCTGAAACCTGATTGTGCATGACTCTCAGAGAGCATAAGCCATGAAAAGTACTTTTGATACAGCCTAAAACTCCCCAATCTTTTTCATTTTTATAGTTTCATAGTCTTGCAAGCTTGAAAATTCCTTAGAGAACGTGTGGTAAAACAAAAAACCCGAATGTAAGTAACACGTTCTTGCAATTGGTGCCAGCCCAGAGGGACTGAAAATGTGTTGTGCAAAGATATAGGGAAGCAAAGAGTACAAGAATACCCTTCTTTCAGGAATTTAGAAGTTCAACATCTCTTCATGAGACATTAAAAAAACAGATGAAAATTATGAAGCTGTGTAATTTATCTCACTGAAACCTTCAGCCTGACCTGAGGACCAGAATCTCATTTGCTTTATGACTCTTTAAACCTTCCACTAACAAATCAGAAACAAACACGAAGGATGTGAATCTGCACCCAAAGCTGCTCTCAAATATTCTGGCAGAATAAAGTGACACATTTCATCATTTCTTAATCTACAAATGTGGCCTGCAGCCAAAAGGACAGTCCTGGTTTCCAGAACTCTGATTCACACATCTAACTGAGGTCTAGTCCTAAACCAAAAGTTCTTCCAGTGGCATGCACTTTTACCTGATTCCAAAGACCAGGAATTCACCTGATTACAGTGATGGGGTTCAAGAGTGAGGCTGAGTGAGGCTGTGGTTTATCTACAGTTTAGTCTGTACAGTACAGTGCAGCACAGCAGGACAGAAGGGGCTTGGTCCCACCTAAAACAAGAGTCTCACAGATAGATGATCCTTTGCTGCTAAATTTAACTTGTAAAAAGAGAACACATCAAATTTTTGGGAAGTTCAAGTGAATATTTACAGGATTTCCATTTGGAGTATTTGGGTCATCATATTGTCAATCTAGCCTGAAAGTCCAACCCAAATTCTTAGTTTATCATGATTACTAGCTAATTTATGTCATTAAAAGATGGAATAAATGTTTGCAAATGTTTTCCAAATTTGTGAATGGAGAATGTGCATGACATTAAAAAAAAAAAAGCCACTACTTATTAAAAACACCCTACCCTAAATTGTCCACCTCCTTCCTTGCACTGAGACAAAAGGAGCTGTATTACAGAAGCCATATCAGCTTTGCTGCCTGAATATGTTGTTGATATAAAATAAACTGACCTTGTTTCCTGAACAATCCATTCCACATATTTCTTTTGAATGAATTCTTGATGTGGAAAGGCAGAATAATAGTCAAACATACCTCTGCAAAAGCAAAGATTCAAATCATTTTCCTATTATCTCCATTGCAATCAAATTACTTAAAAGCAGTATCTCTTAAGGATGATAGAAATGCATATTTTGATAGATTTCAAGGCCTACCAAGGTCACTTCTAAATGAAATGAAATACTCCCATTTCAGTTTTCTGGTAGTCAGTGCACGATTTTTACACAAGGCAAAAACATAGCTGGTCCTGACTTGAACAACATTGGGGGCAATAAAGACAAAGAAACATTTCACCCTCCCATGTACTCTGCTAAGTGGGATTGGGGAACCACAGGAAAGCTCCCTGAAAATCTCTCTGCAGTTATTTTTTGTGGTGATTGTTTGCCAGGAGAATGATGTGTGGCAGCTAAAATATTCTGCAGACACACAAGACCTGCTGAAAAGAGTGGCTAATCTAGAGGAAGGCATTCCTTGCTGTGTGGGAGAGGGATGCCGTGGATGTGTTCCCAGTGCTCAGCAGATTGTCTGTCCAGGCAGCACCTCCAGAGCCATGTCTGCAGAGCTCAGTGCAGCAGGCACTGCTCTGAGATGGGGGAATGTCTCAGTTTGGAAAGGCAGGTGTCTGCCAGGGAAAAGCCAGAGCTTCCATTTGCAATGAGAATGTAAACCCCCTCCTCTGAATTATTATAGTTTCAAAATTAAGGAGTTTTCAGGCAAAGATATGGGAATAGGAATAACAGTCCTTTACTGGGAATATTAAAGATGTAGTAGTACACAAAAAAACCCAAACAAACAAAAAAGGAAAACCCTGACAGAATCAGAACACAGCCTGACACGCTGTTGGTCAGGGTGTTGGGAGCAGCCCAGTGAAGTCCTCCTGCAGTGCCAGATGTGGTTCTGTTNTCCCCAGAGCCAAGACACAAAGAAACATCTCCCCAACCAGTTTCAACAGATGGGAATAGAATACATCTTGCACCAAACCCAAGACAGGGAACAATCAGCAATTGCAACGTGGCTCGGGGTAAAAATCCACTGGAGCTGATGCAGGGATGAGGGAATGAAATCTCCTTCAGGTTCACTCTCAGTTGTGCTCTATTTCATACAGAACTTCTGCTCAGTGATACTCCCACAGTCCCCCAAAATTGTGCCCAGAGCATTTCTATCTGAAGTCCCAAATCTCAACCAACCGTGCCTTGGGAATGTAAAGAGCTAGTCAAAATTGCCCATAGCAAAGTACCCAATGCTGTAAAAAAACTCTATTAGGCACAGTTATAGCTCAGTGAATAAAAATAAAGTGTAGGTATTTCCATAAGTGTGTGTAGTTGATTCCAGTCCAACTGGAAGCATCTTAATCATATTTACAAAGTCTCCCATTTATTCATGAAAATACCTGTGCATTGTGAAATTTTGGCATTATTTAACATCAGTGTTAAGTCATTAATATCAATGAGTACCTGCAATTAAAATATTTTGTTTCCAAGGTTATAGGTACTGGCAGAAACATAAGAAAATTTTAGTACAAACTCTAGTTTGAAAATGATTCTGGGACTAATAAGCACTCAAAGAATAAATGTTCTCACACAGACAAATCTGTACTCACACAAACAAATCAGATCTCTTCATCATGTTTGTTCACTTAAAAAAAAAAAGCCTCTTTTGAAAAATGAGGTTTCTACAAGTTCTGCTAGAGTTTTTTTGTACTTCCTAATGAAGGAAAGCTTATTTATGTAAGTAGCTTCTTGGGCTATTTGCATGTCACTGAGATTTTATAGAACTTGGAGTTCAAATGGGTAGGTAGGTTAGTTCTAGTTCCACCTCCATTTCTGTTAAAGCAGGGTTAAGCCTGCTGTTCAAAAGCAAGTACAGTTTTCCCCCAAAACATGGGTGAAATGGCCCTGAATGTCCTTGTCAGACACGACTGTGACAAGAAGTGCTGCTTGGTCTGTGTCACATGGCTCTCCTGCTGTCACTGAGGGACCAGCACCTCTGGGTGCTGCTCAGAGGAGAGGCAGGGCTGGAACCCAGCCTCTGGCAGGTGATGCACTCAGGCCTCCCCTCCCACTCCCCCAAACAAAGCCCCAGCTCCCCACTGTAGTCTCTCCCTGTACAGTGTTTTCTGTGTTCCACACAAGCTGCCCATCCATGTTGTCAAATAATCTTTATTAGAAGCTTTCAGGAGAGCTGCTGGGCAGTGTGATGGATAACCCAGCATTTCTGTGCTGTCTGTCACTGAGCAGATCCTGGTTGCCTGCCCTGGCTCTGGGGGCTGTGCAGTGGGCAGCAGTGCCTGTGGCTGCAGTGACAGGGATGCAGCTGTTGAACCAGCCCACAGTGAGCCACTGAAACTCTGAGTGATTGCAGCCAGCAGGCATCCATCACCTGGCACTGCAGAAATATAGAGTCATTGGAATAGAACAATAGCACATGATAAATACCTTCCCCCTTGAAATCCTCGTGCCTCAGCGTTTAGGGATGATGCATGGCCAGGCTTCACCTTGACATTTTCCCCCTAACAGCAGACTGTTGTCCTGTGACATTTTTCTTTGAAGACATATCAGACAAATTTTTGGGGAGTAAGAACGGGAATGAACTTATATGCTCATGAAAGGACAGAAACAAATACTATTTAAATTAAGAAGTTCAGAAGAGGCACAGTTTGTCTAATCTGAATTTTAGTATCAGGATGACTTTGGTTTCCTTTTCTCATGTAACATTTACCAATATTCTCTCGGACCCTGCTTTAGCATATTTTTTCCCCATATTCCTCTCCAAGTTCCCAGGATCTCTTCTGACAGTTCTCTCTTAATGGAGATGACTATTCCTAGGACAGGGAAAATCATTCTATGTAGAACTCCACAGCTGTTTGCTTTATGTGGGGCCAAAAATCTGCTTATTTTCTTACATCTCCATTGGACTGTTTGCTACAGCCATGGTGGTTGTGAGGGAGGAGAAAAGCTCACTGGCCTGGCTTCAGCAGCTTACACAAGGCAGAGACTAAAGGACCCTCAGGATTTATGCCTGTTAGAATCATCCTTCCCAAAAACTGTGACTCCAACACCTTCCTATCACGTTCTGATCTACAGAACACGAAATGTCAGTAAAAACTGTGATATTGTGACATAAGGCTCAGGCTGTGAATTTTGCTCTTTTTTGTGAGGCGTGGGGAAGCTATGGAAAAGAAGCCCCATCACAGAGCATTGTTATGTGTTTGTGGGCTGGAGACACATTTCTCTGGTGATATGGCAGTAAAACTTTAAACAGCTATGTGCTTTAAGCAGTAAAGAGGAGACTAATGAGGTCCTCTCAAAAGTGAAACTTTCAGGTGGCTTCACAACTCCACAAAATTTTTGTGACTTACTTCCCACAGAAAGTAGAAAGAGGAATTTTAAAAGAAATTGCTTTAATGCTATTCATTTCTCACCACCTGCAAAGCTCTGCTAACTTACTGCTCAAGGTTTAAAGTCTTAGGGATTGGGAAGGAGGCAAACAATAAACACCTTTTAGCAGCCTTGAAAACAAAATAGCACAGCTTAAAACTTTTCTCAGTGTTTTATCAGCCCACAGAGTTGCTACCCTGAATTACAATAGCAGCCCCCAGGTTTGAGCTGGAGTGATCAAGTATGCATGGCAAAAGCAGGTTATGGCAAGGCACTGCATTTTGTGGCATGAACTTCATCCCTAAATGAAAGGTAATCCTGAAATGTGTAGTATATACTAATCTATCTTTAAATTCAGAAGGGCTTAAAATAGAAAGAAGGGCACTGAAGCATTTTAAAGATGTTGAAAAAAACCCCTATTACACACTGAAGTTCATTACCACTGGTAATACAATTGGATTTCACAAAACCAGTTTGTAAATAATTGCATATGAACTGCACATGGTTGCTCACAGTTTACACATGATTACAGTTTGATTGCAGAGACAACCATACAAACAATGAACTCAATTTACCCAATAGTTGCAGACATTTTGCAAAAGGATTCTGTATACTTAAATCCACTTGGTTAAACGCACTCAGTAAATATTTTTCAGCTGGGAGCCCATACAGGGTACTCTGTGAGGGTTTTCTCTAGTTCAGTGCTCAGACTTCAGCAGAGACTCTTCTGCTTCTGTCAGACTCTCCTGCTTTTCATGTTTTGTTCTCTCCTCTCATCTCTCTGTCATTTTTATTTTTGGGGGACTGATCAAAAATCCATGACAGTCAGTGCACATCTCCCAGCAGTAACATGTCCCAGGCTGTTATGTTAGAAACTGGTGCCACGGCCAAGTCCATGGAATTCCCACCTATCCCTAGTGACAGCCACGTGTTCTTTATGATGCCCTGCTGCAGTGGCACAAGAGGGGACACTGCCTGATGCTGGGAGAGCTGCTGGGCCTGAATAAAGTTAGTTAGAACCTGAGAGCTCTCAGGGAGGGTTGCTCAAAGCACATCTGTCTTTTCCCGCTTCTCCAGCCTGTCCCATTAGGCTGGAAACCACCCAGGCTGAGGCTCTGCTGAAGCTGCCAGCTACAGACTGCCACTGTCACAGGGAGAAGCTTCCAGGGCATGCAGGGCTCTTCCAGCCCCGGCTGGAGCTGGTGGAGGCACGGCCTCAAGAGGCTCAGAGAACCTGGCCAAGTCAGGCAGGAGATTTCTGCCAGCTCAGGGTGGTGCCAGAACTTCAGACAGTCAGGAGATGGAGCAGCACCTGTAACACCTCAGGCATGCAGGACAGAGAACATTCGGTATCAAGAAATTTGAAGGAAATAATTTTTTTAAACAGGGCAAGACAAATTTTTTCTCTCCTCACCAAAATGTTTCAATTGCTTTATTTTTTACCCCCTTACAAAAATAACAAATTTGGAAAGATTAGTAAAGCCTTACCAAGCAAGGATGACTGCATAACTGCTTCTTCATTTGAACACAGTGTAAATCTGCCCCCTTGGATGGGGATGGGGCAGGGGGAAGTGTCCTCTTTAGTGGACAAGGTTTTGCTTTTGTCTTACATTGGTTTTCGAATCACCAAAGAGAACAAACAGTTCTTTCTAAAATGCTGAGAGAACTGCAGTCCTGGAAAAAAAATTTTAATGATATATTTAATTGAATGAGAAATAGTCTTTTGTTTCCCTCACCACAGTTTTTTATCCACATAATTAGCAAAATGAATCTCTACATGAGTTGCACCATGTCACACAACAAAGGCACCGATGACTCCAGAGCTCCTCACACAGCCTCAAAAATTCTTTGTGTTGCTTAATAACACACCTTGGGTGAAATGGTGCCATTAGACAATATTAAATTACCAATCCACCCCAGCCTTGTTTACAGTACATCCAAAAGCTCCTAAGCTTTTCAAAAGCAAGAAAATCAGCGACTTTGTGCTATGCTTAATGTCTCGAATGATAACAAAGGCCATCTCCAGACTGCAGCAGGCAAACATAATTCCTCTCAACTTCAAGAAGTTATGCCTGTTTATACCAGCTTAGAATTTCATTCAGAATTGGGTTTTGGAGACAGGACTTCACAGAATGCTTAGCCGCTGCCTTCCAGTCATGCAAAGAATGTGGCCATTATTATAACCGAATATTATTTCTTTTAAACAGAGAGAATTATTAATTAGAAAAAATGCCCTCATTTTCAGGGGCACTAGGAAATATTCTTGTTAAAAATAAAAAACAACTTCCCTATTAATTATGTCCACTGAGACCAACACAGTAGCAAAACACCAACCATAAGTTATTAGTTCAAAATAACTTGTAGAACTATTAAAGATCCTTACAAGAATTTTTAGGTATTCATTTGAGTTCATGCCTTTAACCTTAGTTTTTTCATCCAAACAAAGAAATTTTGCTATTAAAATAGGACAGCACTAAATTAATATTTTTTTTTTACTTTTTGCCTTGTGAAATATAACTGGTAAACTGAAAATAAAGGTTCATTCCAAAAAATCCTGAATGAATAGGAAATACTGCAAATAACAAAGTGTACTCAGATTTATTCTGAAAAATTACTGATTCTGGGTAGCACCAAGTTTGGATGCCCAATCTAACTGGAATGATTAATCTTCTGAAGTGGATACTTTTCCAGGTGCTCTACTTTGAGTGCCCAGATACCACCTTGAATCCAAAAAGAGCCTGACTGCCTTCCCTGATTGAAAATTTGGAGTGTGAGTATTTCTCTTGATCAAACGGTATGGGTATGCATAGCTTATGCTTTTTCTTCTTCACCATCCCTTAAAGACAAAATTTGGCTGTCAGAACTGAAGAGTTTATGACCCAGGTTCCTGCCTGAATTTCCACACATGATCACTGAAATCAGCTATTCTCTTTACAGGTTTTGTATCAGACAGCCCTATTGCATAATCCACTGATAAAATTATTTAATGGATATTTAAGGATTTTTTTATTAGAAAATGAATTATGGATTATAGTAAACGGAGGAAAACCAGAGAAAGAGCACTAAGCTAGCTGGTTCAACAGGTGACAAAGAATAGAGAGAAAGGAACAGACAGTAGGGCAGTCAGTGGATACCTAACAAAGGTGAAACACTTAAGCAGATACTGGAGGACTGAGAGACTGAAGATTTCCACACAGGACCATCTGAACAATGGGAAAAGTTTTGAAAAAAAGAAGACAGAAACAGAGAAACCTCAACTGAAGAGTGAATAGAGCAGTAGAATCTGGTCCTTGCAAGCTTGCAATTGAGGTTCTTAATGACCTCCAATATCTGGACAATTCCATGTAGATTTAGCTGGTTAGAAAAGCAAGAGCTGGCTGGTACTGTGAGAATGCCACATGCAAAGCTACAGGAATGTGGTTTGCAGAGGTTTTTATGTCCATGTTCCAAGCAGAGGAAATCTTTGTCCTGTCTCTGGCAAGCCCACAGAAGCCCTGCTACAAAACCTCGGTGCCTCAGGTGTGTAGCTCAGTCTCTCAGTGCCCAAGTTACTCCAGAGCACATGAACCCCTTTGTCTACACGCTCAACACCAACATTTCAAATTCAGGGGATGTTTTAAATCAGCTTCCCCTTCAGAGGAGTGTGGCAGAGGTAGAAGCCAGCAAGCAGCAGCTCAGGGCTGTGCAGGTGGAAAGCCCAGCTCCACTGGAGGCTCCAGCCCCTTGGGAGCAGTGTCAGCCAAAGGAATGAGCACATTTTGCCCAAGAAGCGCGTGGATACAGGGTTTCATAACAGACCAATTCATTACTCCAGGAGATAGTGTTCTTCCTCTCATCAAATATTAATGATCGTTTCAGGAAGTTTAAAAAATTGTCTCCAAGCAACTTCTCGCAGCCATTCATTTAAATAATGAGCACTATAATATTAAAAGTGTAATTCTCTTACATGTCCTCAAGTGTTTGCCTAGAAGTCTCTGTCTGTGAGAGACAAAAAAAAAAAAAAANNNNAAAAAAAAAAAGAAGAAAATCTGAAAGCACAGCAAATTAAAAGTTGATACTTGTATCACTCCTGGTTGAGCCTGTAATTCTCAGCTTGCAAATATAAAATTGGTTTGTTATCTTCTGCAGACAAGATGCCACAAGACTCCTGCTTTCCTCAGCACCCCAGCTCCCTGACCCCAACACACACAGGGTGTTTTCCATCACTGTGCTCCTCAGGAAAGGGGGCGAGTCACAGCCCACCTGTGCTGCTGCAGAAGTGTGTAAGTATATGCGTAGATGTAAGGAGAAGTTTTCAGAATTCAAAGCTGGCATTGAGCAGTTTGCACGGGAAATGGAGGATTCTGCATGTGGATACCCTGAGAGATTTGTCTCAGCTGCCATTTTATCCCTCTGGTTTTTTATCCCATGAGCACTGAAATGACAGAGGAAACCTGATGTAAAGTCATGCATGACTCTCTACATAACAATTCAGTTTAAAGTAAGTAAATACAAGGACTTGGAGAAACATCTGATAGAAGATGAAAAGATGACAATATGTGTTCACTTGTAATGTTCATGGTTTGTTGTTTATTTTTTCATTTAATGAACACACAAAGCATATCTTTTCAGTCCTCTCTGTTCTTAATAGGATTTTGATTTGCTATATAGCTTCAGTTCATTTGAAAAGACACTTGAGAATGAATATAGGAGCCCTGGTCTCATTTTCCACCTCTTTCAAGGGTTATTTCTCATCAAGGTGTTTGTGCAGGGCTCCCAGAAGCCTGTTTGGCAAAACAAAAATTCTTCCTTGACAGAGCTCAACTTTCATCTCACATATTCACTGCAACCACCCGGGTTAGTATGTCAATTCGATTACATTTGCACTGTTAATTCAATGAAAACAGAATGGAACATCTCCAAAAGAGAGACCAAGAGAAACTTCAGTTCTAACACTGAGCTCAGATGGTTGAAATATTCCTGTCACAGAGTGTCGTGGGTATTCCAGTCCTCTTAGCCAGAGGATGAAAATGAATTTCAATCTTTTGCTGAAAAAAAGTGTGAGAGCCCAGCCTGTCTTTTCTTTTGTCTTTCTTCAGTCAAAGCCTTCACATTGGATTTGATGGAACAGAAACCAGGACCCAGCACAGGGCAAAATGCAAAACTCCAGGATTTGCATAAGGAATGTTTGCTGTGCCTGTTCTTCACAGCCTGCTCTAGTTTCAGACTCTCTGTGTGGCACAGCCATCAGTCCTGCACAGCCTTGGCTGTGTGAAACCTTTTCTTGGAAAGCCAGGTCACTGTAGAGAAGAGCCAGCTCTTGCATGATTTGTTCAAGGTGAAGCTGAAGGGTTCTTACATTTCAAGCTGCAAGTGCAGCTTAAAAATTGCAGCTGCATTTCTGCTCTCCACTGCTGATGTGGCTGAGAAGAGGCAGAAACACTATATTTATGTAAAACTTCACCTTAAATCTTCACTTTCCAAAGTGAAGTGCTGAAAGTGCTGTGCTCTAATAAGACTACTTAAAATTGTACACAACATTTTGCCATTAAGTTTGGCACAATGAGCTGCTCACTGCTATTCCTGTAACTCTCAAAACTATTTAAATTTACATTTTCACTGGGGTTTTTTTAGTCCTGCCTTAGTATTAAGGTGAAATATTTTTGAATAAAGGGCGTAAACAAACCTAAGTAGGTGTCTACATTGACATCACTTAAAGCATCTGTAATTATCTCTATTATTCCAATGAGAAAATTAGAGAGAAGAGAAAATTCTACAGGTTTGGGGACGGTGGTGGTTACTGGGGTTTTGTGGGTTTGTTTTTTAAAATCTGATATGGAAATGGCTGAATTATCATGGTAAGGTATCATCTGTTAGTGAACCAAAGATGATCATTTCAGGAGGGCAGTGACAGGCAGAGGTCCCAGACCTCATCTAAAAGACAACTTTCAGGGAAAAGTGCAAGGGAATAGCCAAGTCACAATGTAATGATCCATAGGGGGGCATTTTAGGTGGAACTGATAGCAGTTATTAAAAAAATAAAAAAGTAGATGGTTGAGCCCACGGCTAAATTGAACATAGAGCTGTGGATGAAACTTAGGCTCAGGAGGCAAATTAAGGTATGATGAAAGGTCTGTGCCATCAGATAAGAAAACGTAGTTTTATTTTTACTCCTGGTCATAATAGTGAAAAGCCACAAAATGGCTAAAAAGATTTTCATTCAAAGATAAGTAAAAATGTAGTGTTTGAATGAATTTTGTGTACTGGCAAATATATATGACTGTAACGTCTCTACTAAATAAAAGATCTAAACAATCTGCCAGTGGTTTCTTGGTTAAAAGTTCAACATAGTCCTAAAATTGTGTGGTTGAGAAGAAAGTTTCAGTGGTTTTTGTTTTGGTTTTTTTGTTTGCTTGTCTTGGTGCTTTTATATTTAACCCAGTCATACATTACAAAGCTGTATATATTGATGCGATGTTGTTTTAGAGCACATTACGGAGATTTTGCCAACACCATGAAATAGTCTGTACTAGATTCCACAAGGGAATATCTCAATTGCCTCATATCCTGATCAGGGAGCAGAAATAGGATGGAATGTGGCAGCTCAGCAGCAGCACACGCACACAATATGTTACCTTAGCTCTACTCACTTGAGACTGAGCCAATAGAGTCAAAACATAACAAAAACAAAACTTAAAGGGGCAAAAAGACTAAATAAAAATAAATTAATTAATTAATTAAAAAAAAAATCACAGACCCTGCATCTGTTGGTAGGTCCAAACAGAAATCCGGATGTGGAGAGGGAAGTTTATGAGTAAGATACAGCCAGTTGAGAAGCACAGAATATCCCCTGAAAAATGAGTGACCAAAACAGGCATAGTAAATTGTTTGTTTTGACACAGAAAGCAAATGGATGGAGTCACTGCCAAGTCTGAAACTAATACTTAGACTTTGAAATATCAGGCTATATTATTCCAGCTGAGACCCTTCTCTCTTGCTATGTAATTCAGAATTTCTGCTTGTTGATCTTATGCACCTTGATGCCATTAATGCATTAACAGAAAAGCTGATTTTTAAGGTAAATTCAGGGTTCCTAGGACCACAAATGCACTTGACAACAATGATCTTGAGATTTTGGGTAAATAACTTGAGTATATGTTTATGCAATTAATACTCTTTACATCTAACTCATTATATCCCTGCCTACTGTTTAATCAAGGAGCAGACACAACAAAATCATTCTGTGCTAGACAGTTTTTGATCCACATTATCCTCACATTCTGAACCTTCTTCTGACTCAAAATATCTGCAATGGTTTTCTTTTTTTCTTCACAACTGTGGAGTTTCTGTGGAAGGGCTGAGAGCCCCTGCCTAGTCTCTTGTCTTGATGGCTACAAACTTGAATTTCCTCCTGGGGAAGCACCAACCTCCTGATCCCGCTGCATGGATGCTCCTCAGTGCAGTCACCTGTACTCAAACACCTTTCTAAGAGGATGGTCCCAAGCCTTTATCTTCCAAACCATAGAACAGGCTGCAAATCTGCACTACACCTGCCTCTGGTCCTGGTCATGGCATGAAAATGTGAGAAAGGGGTGAGTTAGGAAGTACTCTGAAGTTCACAGGATTAACTACTCAAAGACCATGGAAGTTGAAATTTACCTACAATTTAATTCACTTTTGCAAAGTATATATGCAATTAAACACACATGATTTCCCATACCAGGCTGATTTGATGACTAATATACATCAGTTCTAATCATTACTTATTCAGACACACTTCTGATCTTTTTAAAACTTTTGAAAAGCAGTGCTGTGCAAACAGCAAAGAGCATATCCATTATCCTAAGAGCTCCCACAAAAAATCAGTTCTTCATTTACTTAATTTCTCCAAACTTATATTTCTCTTCTGCCACTAGGACTACTGAAAAAAATCATCAAATCATGAATCTTGTGTTGGCTTGAATTATTCCAAGCAGAGCTTGGAATTTGGCCACTGCCATGGATCTTCACTACTATTAACCTCCCTAAACAACCTCAAACAATAAATAGTTTGTGAAAATTAGAATGGCTGTATTGATTCAGCCCCAGCATCCCCCTGGCTCAGTGCTCTTTCTCCAGCAGGGACAAGAGAATATCTAGGAAAAGGCAACAACAATCATGACACCTTCCCCCAACATTCCTCTTCCTTGCAGTCTCTGACCCTTCTTTGACTCAGGAGGTCTTCTGGGGCTGTTGTGGTCTGCTCATTTAATAACCCACAACAAATCTCTTCCCATTCCTGTCTGGTCTCTTGAGCTCACATGAATGTTTTTCATCCACAACATTCAATAAACATTCCCATGTGTCTGCAGCATGTGGTGTCAAAAACCACTCTGTTCTGTTTCTTTTCCATCTGGCTTTCATTAGCTTGTTTTGATAGCTCCTACTTCTCATTTTCAAACAGAAGGCAAATATAGGTCTTTATTCTCACTCTCCATTCCAGTCATGGCTCTGTAGTCCTTCATTTCTCTTGAACCATGGGTTTTTTGCTCTGCTTTGAGGAACCTGAGCTTGCCCAGCAGAACAATGGGTGGAAGCCATATCCTATTTTTGATCACCCTCTCTTCCCTGAAATCTTCCCCTATTTATCAAGTCCTTCTGAAGGAAGGAACCACAGCAGCAGTCACTCAAAATATGGATGGCCCATGCTTTTTTCCACTCAGGATTTGGTCTGGTTTTGTTCTTAGACTCAGAGCAAGCTTTAAAAAGTCCCAGATATCTGTTGCACTTTTTTGACTGCTGCCAAACACAAGGCTGATGGTTTCACTGTACTATTTAGCATAACCTCAATTTGTCATGAGACTTCTCTTTATTTCATCCGATTTAACAGTCAGGTATTTGGGAAGTTACCATGTGGAAAATTTCTGTATTTTTCACTCTTTTGTTCCCTTTTAGCTTTGCTTTCACAGGTTCCATTAAATCATCCTGTGCTTGAACTTAAACCCAGATGCATTTTCCTCTTACAAATGCAGTAAGGGCGGACACAGATGAAGGCAAGAAAATCTTTTGGCTCTCCTCATTTCCAAAGGCATTTCATCAGAGCTCTGGTGTCGGTCCCATTGTCACAGATGGAAGTATGCATTTAAGCACCATTAAACAAAACATTTATTCCAAATGCACCGTAATTACAGAAACACCTGTGCAAAGCAGCTCTGAAAAGACACATTTTTGGAGCTCAGTAGCTCTGGCATTTCCATGGGGGGACAGGACAAAGGTGAATACAACATGGTTGGGATGCAACATAAGATTTTCCAAAGCTTTCTTCGACTGCTTTTTAGCAGTGTGTTTATGTTAATTTTTAATATTAATCCCCACACAAATACAAATTCTTTTTCTAGGAAGAATTTCTTCACAGAGAGGGTGGTCAGGCATTGGAAGGGGTTGCCCAGGAAGGTGGTGCCCAAAAAATGAGTGGATGTGGCCCTTAATGCTCTACTTTAGTTGACAAGCAGCCAAAGGTTGGACTGGATTATCTTGGAGGGCTTTTGCAACCTAAATGATTCCATGAGTCCATGATTCTGTGATCAAGGGAACCAAAATCAAATTTTCACAGATGCCACTATTAAGGTGGTGAGACAAAAATCACTTTGAGAGGAACTCAGGAAAGGGTAGATGTCAGTAACAAAAAGATGCCAGCTACAATTAAAAAAAAAAAAAAGTGAAGATCAATTAGAAAAGAGACATTAAAAGCAGAATACTTAAATTAGAAACAAGCAAATAAGACAACCTCCTTCTGCAAGGAACAGAAAGAACATAAAGATGTATTTGAGAAGCCTGTGAACTTCCCTTGATGCTAAGGACAACTATAAGGAGTTTCAATTAATACCATCTAGAGATTCACTGCAGTTGATTTTGGAAGAATGAGCCCAGTTTCCATAAGTGACTAATGGAGATGACATTTGTAAACCATTATGGACCCCAAATTCTAATCACCACTTCTTCCACAAAAAGCTTTTTCATCCAGCTAAACTAAGCTGACTCCAAAAGTACATTTTAGAGTGATAATTAATTCAATGTCAAATGTGCCTGCAGTAAAAATACCTTTAGGGAATGAACACATAACAGTGTGTGTAGCTTTTAAATAAGCTGTCCACAGGGCTATGCCAATTTAAACAAATTAAAATAATTGTCAGTATGCTAGGTATGGAAATATTCTTTTTGTAAAACTGCTGTGAAATGCCCTGGAGGCTTGGGTGGCATAGCAAGACTGCCTGAGAGACCCAGGCACTTACATCCTCTCTGTCCAGCTTGATAGAAATATCCTCAGGTGTTGTGGTGCATTCAGTGGTGTTGATATAATGGCATAATCCTGTTTTTTCCAGGCAGATGGATGCTGATGCAAACCAACACCCTGAAAGGCATGGAGTCCATAGCAGAGCAGTCAGATTCCTTCCTCTGCTCCCTCTGGTTAGCTCACTCACATATTTCTGTTCAATCTTTCCCCCCCAAAAAGGCAGACTGAAAAAGGAGCAGGGCAAGAAGTAACCCTTGAACTGTTTGTAAGTGGCAGCAGGCACAGGGCTGTGCTGCACCCGGACCTCCCCCGGGTAATTGGGTCAATGTCTCTGGGGTGGCACTGAGACACTTTGCTCTGCCTCTGCTGCCACCAGGGCTGCCTGGGACTGCTCCAATTCCTTCAGCCTCACAGACACTCAGGGTTCTTCAGTGTCCTGAGAGGTCCCTAATAAGCAGCAGTTTTTAGGCCTTTGCAGCACTGTGATCTTGTGCAGTTTGCTGAGCACGTTCAGGCTGTCGTTACCACCTGAGATCAATACCCACAACAGGACCCACACCCCTGCAAAGCAGAAAACTGAATTCATACAGCCTTTTGTACAGCAGAAAGGAACTCAGGGGATGGCCCAGCGTGGTCTGGATCATCTTTTCAAAGGCTAAAACACCAGGGCAGTGCTGTCCTCCTGCAAGAATGGGTATTTTGGTTCACAAAGACACCTGGGTTAATGTGTGATTTTGTGCAGATTTTGCACAGCTTCATATAGAACAGACAGCTGGACAAATAATAATAGTTAAAAAAAACCTCTGCAGTTTTATATTATTATAAACACCACAACAGATCATCAATGTCATCCTTAAGTTATTTAAACAGGTTCAGAGGGCATCAATAGAACTCTCTGAGCATCGTCCACCTGCTGCTGGTTGAAACAATAACATTTAAATGGTTTAGACTTTACAGCTCTAAGAAATAAATCCTTTGGAAAGGGGAGCAAAATCCTCTTCTAATCTAAACTGCTTACCAGATTATAGAGTGACCTTTCACCCAGCCTAGGATTTCATACCCCACTTGGAATAGCATTAGTTTTCATTTCCAACTTTGCAACAAGAAAAGAAAGGGGTTTATTCTACTCTACATTAAGACTGAGGATATAGCAACTCATTAGAAAAGAAACTAAAAATCACAACACTATCAAACAAGGGCATTTGAAATGGCTTTTCAGACCCTTAGGAAGACAAATTTTAAAAAAACTCTTAATCGTACCTCATGGAGAAAGAATATCTGTCAAGTTTGTATTTCTGCCTCAGATATACTGAAGAAGTTACTATATTTAGCTGGTCAAAGTATGCTGAAGGGAAAAGAGGAGATAATCTAAAAAGTAGGAACAGATCTGGCCATCAGCTGTCAAACTCTCTTAAATATTTGAGTTTTAGTGTCTGTTCCTGCTCACATCTCCAGACACAAATCTAAATTCTAGTCCTCTATACCTCACAATGTTTCTAGTCAGATACTCCAGTTTAAATTTATTTCTACTTATATTAGAATACTTCTAGAATTTACCTTAGAATTAGTGCTACACTAATTTTAAGTGGTTCAATAAAGGGTTCACCACACATTACAGATCCATGAGTCTTCCCTTTCCAGCTCCTGTAGATGTGCTGCTTGATTTTGTAAAGCTATTTTCATGCCATATCAGGCACACATTTCTTTCCGTGCCCCAATGTTTTAAATCCTATAAAAAAGCTCAAGGGGAAAAAAAATTGCAAAAATTTGCTTAATGTTTGATTACTGGAAAATGAAAAATAATTACGTGCAATTTCATCAGCTGATCTCAGAACATGAGAAACATGTAGATGTGGATGTATGAAAGCCCTTAGACATATTCTTGAAGAGCTCTTGGCATAAATCTATTGGAAAATCAATTTTTTTTTTGTCTGAGAGATACTGAAACTTCAGGTACTAGAAACTTCTTTCTAGAAAGAAGATGTAGGGAAACTTTCAATAAAAACTCTAAAAGGTTTCCTGTCCTGCCCCCAGAAGATTTTCCTCCATCTTTTCCTCATGAATTTCCCACCATGAGACCACCTTCACCAGCCATTAGAGAGAAGAGAGCTGAGCAAGTGTGAACACAACATTTGAGCAGCCTTTGCTTTATCCAGCCTAAAGCACAGGCTACACCCACCTTTACCTGATGCAGCAGAGCTAAAGAAGGAGAGTTTTGTCCTCTGGGAATGGCCTGAGGTCAGCCCTGTGCAGTTATTTCTGCCAGTATTGTTTAATTCTAGAAGTACAGGCAGTAGCATGAATTTACCAAATGGGAGCTTATTAGGAGGAACTTTTTTGTTTAATATGAGGACCACTCCTTTTGATGAGCATGGGGGATTAGACATTTAGCATTTCCTCTGAAGTAAAGTCTTTGAAAAAGGTACTAAATATAAGGCTTGGCAAGAAGAATAGGCAGCAAATAACACAAAGGGGAATTATTTTCTGAGATAGCATTACAGTTTGCCACGTGGTATCTTTTTGTTTTACAAGCATATGCTTAAATGCAATGGTAAAATGGGAAGATCAGAAGAGATACAAAACCTGATAGCTTTATTTCAGCTTGCTGTTCTTTGAAGGTTGGCAGGCAAATTGACTTCTGTGACAAAGTCCTCTGCAGGTGCTTTGCACCAGACTTCCCAGAGCAGTGCCCTGTCTGTCCCACTTACAGTCCAATGGAACCCACAGGACGCCCCTCTCCAAGTGCACCCCGACCATCCCGGGTCCTGGCAGCGAGGGGATGAATTTCATCAGCTGAGAACCCACTTCTGCACCAGCTGGTAAATAGTTCTGAGTAAAGGGATAAACTTGTTTGTTTGTTTGTTTGTTTGTTTGTTTGTTTGTTTTTCCGTATGTCAAAACATTTCCTGAGAAATCACACTTGAAGGAGATGATGAAATTCCTGTTTGGGATGGGGTGGAATCACCATCTCATTTCTGACAATGGGAATTTTGCTTTTTCCCTTCAGCAGGTGGAGGATTGCACACAACTCATTTCTTTAGCACATATTCTAATACCTTAAAAAGAACTATTTATATTGCAGTTAATTTATTGCATTAGATTTTATGTTCCCAGGGAATTTACACAGCCATATCCTAACAAAATGGTTTCTTTTAATGCAAGTGGGCATATGAATTTTACGCAGATCATTAACGTCTGTCATTTTCAAAATTATTAATAAATTCTACTAAAAAATAACCCCCAAACCAACCCCTAGCTAGAAATGAAGTGCACTGCCTATAAATATTTTGTGAATTCCAGGAGACTGAGTTTCCACAGAAGAAAAAAATATTTCCTGTGGTATTTTCTTCATTAATTGTGTACAAAAATAAAATGCAAATGTTCAGACATTTTGGAACTGTGGAATCATCCTGCTCAGTCTTCTCCAAGCGTTACCCTTCATGCTGAAAAAGGTCAAAGCTAATCCTCTCCCATGGATTGTTCTCTTTACTATGGAGGTGGCCATCTGTGCACAAAGCTCTAACTTCTGCTCCAGCCTCGCTTTTTCCTAGAGTTCTTCCTCAAGGACTATCCTGCCTCTTCCATCTGTAGCTGTGAATGAAACTACAGTGCCTGCAGGTTCAAAGGAGACTTCTGCAGGCCTTTCCCTTAAAGTCCTCGAGCAGGGGTAGCGTTCCTTGGCCCTGGCACTGTGCCACATTAGAACAGGTCTGAGCACCTTTGCCCTCTGACCAACCTCCAGATTCAGACGAGCTGATCTGCAGAATTAGCCTAATCAGAGTTCAGCTCCTGATAACCTGGCACTTCATCCCTGTGCTGTCCACTTCATTTGGACTGATTTGCAAGGATAGCAGGATGTCCCTTTCTCATCTATGGTAAACAGAAGTGATTTCCTCTGCCTGATTGCTGGGATGTAATTTTTTTTCTCAGTATCATACAATTTTAATGATGTGCTAAAAATAAGAATTTTTCCTGGTATAGATATGGTTCTACATTTGTCACCTCTGGTGATCCTCAAAATCCATTAAAAAAGGCTTAGAAAAATGGCTTCTTCTGGAGAATACACAAGTCTGAGTAAATGTCTATGTATACAAAGTATTTCTGGAAATGAAAGTGGATGAATAAAATACACTATAAAGAAAGAGAAATAGAAAGAGGATTAGCAGCAACCTTTTAGCTGTGAAGCTTTGGGATGCAGGAAAATTAAGGTTAGAGCAAAAATCCTGCTGAGTTAATATGTATGGAAAGATGAAAGAGAGAGGAGAAAGGGAGTGTGGCAAATGGGAGGGGGGAGAAAAGCTGCAAAAGGTCAAGTTGCATGCAGAAGAGGTGAGCATGGAATCAAAGGGTAGGAGCCATATGAGCCGAATGAAAGTAGAAAGGAGCCAAGGCTTGAAATAAGAACACTGATCATTTTGGAGATAGGTTATTGGATTAAACTGGAACAGTGTTATCACCTTGTCCAAGGAACAAGAAATGAATTAAAAGCACATCATACAGGAGGCTGTTGAGCTGTATATTTCTTTTTATATTTTTTCATTAGTGAGGTGCCTGCTTCTTTTGACTTTAATTTCTTTAGCCTCATTTGATAGAACAATGAAGCCTTACTTTTCATTTATGTTGATTTCCAGGACTTCTCAATTTATTCAGTGAATCCTCACCTGTGTTGTTAATCACAAAAACAAAGTCCCATTACCTCAGCTTTCTGAATCTGATGGATATAGTGACTAAATTTTTTCAGAGGGACATGTGTGCTGAAGGAGGAGATTGATTAGTGCATGAACTAGTTCTCCAAGGAGAATTTGTGGCAGATGTCCTATTTTAGAAGTCTCCTCAGTGCAGAGGAAGCAACGCTAAACTGACATGGGAATAAGTAAAGATTAACTAATCTTTTAGTTTTTTGCTGTGCAGCCACACTCGAGAATTATGTTGCTTATTCCCTCAAAATGTGTTAGAAAACCCTTTTGTCCCCCATATAAAACATTTCTAATTGCTTCCTTTAAAAACCTGCTTCCTCATCCCCATTTCTGCTTTCATTACATACCCACTTTAGTGACAGCAAAGAAGAAATAAAAATTGAAGAGTCCTCAGATACTTTGAAGATTTATGAAAATAATAATTGATCTTGAGGAAATCAATGTTCCAAAGAGGACTTACCTCTATGGTAAGTGATTTTGAAGTCCTACTGCCACTTAAATTCAAACAGCAAGCAAAAGACTTCCAAAGGAATTGGATCAGGCTACGGATACCTGATCTCCATTTTGTGCAAATTATACCAGCTGTATTTGTAAGAACAAAAAAATAGAACAGGTCTATAATACCTAGACTTCATTGTCTGAAAAACACTGTTGGCCCTTTCATCTCTGTCGATTTATATTCAGCAATACCTTTCTTTAAGCTATGCAAAAAAGCAAATAGATGATTAAATATTCAGTTCTGCATTAGCTTCACTGAAAGGGACGAATATTTTATGTACTGTAATAGTTACAATCGCTCATTAGGGCTTTGGAAACGAGAGCAGATCTGCTCTTGATACTTCTTTTACAACTTTGATCAGGCAGGCTTTGCCATGTTGTGCAGCCGTGGATGTTGGCTGTGTTCGTGCTCCCTGGTCACGGCACGGGCACGTTGCAATGCCTGAGAAAGTGTGGCAGCGTAATTCCCACAAACACTGAGCTTTAATCACCACTTGCATTCCCACTGATTAGAGCACAGAATACGAAGCCCATTATCCAGCAGCCCTTCAAGCAATTGCTTTTGATTCCAAACTGAGAAAACTCTGCAAAAGCTGCCTTTAAAAGCAGGGCCATCTGACTCAGAGCCCTCTCCTCATGTCAGAAAAATGTCCCACGAGTTCCTTCCTTCCTTCCTTCTACAGGACTCTTGAGAGTTTGAGAGTCTGAGGAACATCAAAAAAAGGTAGGTGTTCAAGCTGTGCTTTTAGTGCTTGCCAACAATGCATACTAAATCAGATTGTTATCCTTATTCCACATAAACACAGAGTAATTGGGGGAAAAAAAAGGAAAAAAAACCCAACTTTGACAGGCTGTCAACTTTAACAGCAGACCTAAGCCTTTAGGAACCACTGCCATCTATAAGGGCAGACATATATTCACCTTCTAACCCCTTAAATCTCCTACATCACTCCAGCGCACACCAACAGAGTCAGGTTTTAGATTTACATTCACCTCCTGGAAACAGAATCGCTATTTTGCTCAATAACACTGTGTCTATCTTTCCAAAAGATAAATAAATTAATGTTTTCTCCTTATTTGGTGGGGTAGTAAGTGATTTTTGCTGAATTATCTTGGACCAGCTGAAGTGATTTGGATGCTTCAGGAAATGTTCTTATAAAGCTGGTCCATGCTGGCATATGGACATCATGGGCTTCTGTACATCAGCAGTTTTCCTTCTGGAAGGTACTGCCTTACTTTGCTTACAGAACTGTGCACTGGTGATATATATTCAAGCCATTAAGTAGTAAAAACCCATTACTGAAGCTGTACTGTATCTTAAAATAAATTACAGTGATAGCAATTCCTTTCATGGCTTTAGTAAACTTCTAACAATTTGCCTATCAATAAAAAACCCCACCCAAAAAATGAAGAATCAATGAATTTTAGATTTTGATTTTGATCTATAGATCAAGAAAATCTCAATTATCTGAAGGCCAGTGCAGGATTTGTATCTGGCGTAAAAAATACGCAGTTTGTAATGAAACCTAGAAAATGTATGCCCAAACTCCACTGCAATGTAGCATTCTAGGTTTGCTCTGCTTTTGTTTTGGTTTGCTTTTTTCCAAATGACCACCTTGAATTTTTGCTTCCGTTTTGTAAACAACTTCAGAATTACAAAGCCATCCAAAACCTGGCCTGATTTTGACCTTGTGTGACAAAACATTTAAAAGCACTTGCAGGAGCCAGGCTGGGAGAGCTGGGGTTGTTCACCTGGACAGGAGAAGCTCCAGGGAGAGCTCAGAGCCCCTGGCAGCGCCCAAAGGGGCTCCAGGAGAGCTGGGGAGGGGCTGGGGACACGGGCTGGAGGGGCAGGACACAGGGAATGGCTGCCAGTGGCAGAGGGCAGGGCTGGATGGGATCTTGGGCAGGAATTGTTCCCTGGCAGGGTGGGCAGGCCCTGGCACAGGGTGCCCAGAGCAGCTGTGGCTGCCCCTGGATCCCTGGCAGTGCCCAAGGCCAGGCTGGACCTTGGAGCAGCCTGGGACAGTGGGAGGTGTCCCTGCCATGGCTGGGGTAGAGTGGAATAAGATGATCTTTATGGTCCCTTCCAACCCAAAACCTTTCCAAACATGATTCTGTGAAATGTGAGTCATACTTTCAATGCTTTCTTTCTTGCATTTCCAAAGTGACACCCTTCAGTAGAAGTTTTTCTGTTGTTGAAGTCTTGGTGCTTGTATCATCAAATTCCTTGAACTTCCTAGGTGGCATCTTAGTTTGTAGTCCACAGGCACAAACGGAATGCAGATATGTTCTTAAATTCTTTACTACTTTGTGGTGCAAAGTAACATTTTCTCTGTATAGTGAAACTCTGGCACTGACAGGATGCATTCTGTATTGTTTACTATAAAAGAGAAAATTTATTTTTAGAAAAGGTTTTGAAATTCCATCTTTCTGAGTGTAAGCACACAGGTAAAATCAATACAAATTCAACACCCTGCTTCTTTTTGCAATTCAATAATAATAATATTAAACCCGCGTTTAAATGTCAAGGATGTTGGAAAAATTAAAGATAAAATTACAGCAGCACTTCCTCCCCTGTGAAATAGTAATTCTTCCACTAATCCTGTAAACAAAAGCACTTATTTAATTGTGCTCATCTGTTCTAGAAGTACCTTATGACAAAGATGTCTCTGTAATAAGAATTAATTGAAATAAATCATCTATTTTAAAAAAAATTCAAAATAAAAAGTATATGTAGCAAACCCACAGGGTAAAAGGCTTTTCTCAGCAAACGCATTAGAAATTCATTTGAACAAGATCATGGTTTTGTGATTCTTGTAGTGTGTGGGGGTTAATATTGTGTAGGGTCACTGAAAGTGCTGAAGGCACTGTAATAATCTACTTATTTGTTTATTTTATACTTTAGGCCAAAAGTCACCTCTGAGGGAAACCAAAGGCAAAAGTAGCAATGAACTCCAGGAATGGAGGTCAGGAGTTCCCCTGAAGGAGCTCCTGGAAGGCCTGGGGGAACAGCAGGGATCTGGTTCTCCTGCTCGCGGTGCCGTGGCTGGGAAAGCTCCAAATCAGATGAAGGGAGACCCAGACCCATTTGTAACTGAAGGGAATTATCAGACTGGATAAAGGAAGCTAAAAGACTGAAATGAAAGTCCAGAGAAGTCAGAATTATCAGCCCAACCTCAACTAACATCAGAAAATATCTGTTCCTTTGGTTTCCTATGGCAGCATCAGGTACCCACTCCTAACCAAAAGTCTCAGTTAAAGCTCACCCCAATCTTTACCTTACATATCTATTTGTATATTGCATTTATATTTTATATATTGACCTTGGGATGAAGGCAGTGTGGCCCCTGTTTGAATGTGATTGCAAGAAAAACATGTTAAATATATGAAATGTTAATATGTTGCTATGTTAAACAGCAACAATGAAATAATCTTACTGGGACATGCATTAAGGCTTTCATTTTATTTTTGTTTAAATTTATTTTTAATTTGCATCTTTGTTATAAAATAATGACTGATATTTCACTCAACTTCCATATATATTAGGGGAAGTCTGAAGTCTGTCTCCTCTGCTAACTGTCTTTCTAGAAATCACCAGGCTGAAGGCAGATGAGCAACCCTTTTTTCAGCTAACCCCATATTTTTGATTTTCTGTTGTTTTCACACATTTTTTTTAGTGTGTTACTGGAGTAACTATAACAAATAAAAGACACAAAATAACCAGATTCTTATCATCCCCAATATATGTAACACTACAAGCATATAGGTTAGATATAAAATACTTTTAACATTAAAATTAAATAATGCAGTGTTTATCCATTTTTTGGCAGCAACACTATGTTTCTACAGCACTTTCTGCATCATGTTCTGAGTGAGTTTTGAGACAGAAACAATTTTTTAATTATAGACTGTGGATCATTATCCCAACTATACATGAAGACATCAGAGGAACTGAACTGGCAGCTTTCTCTTGTATGGAAAAGGAGGAATCCAGTGGGATGCAGCTGGATACACCATCCCCTTTGCACTGCTGCTCACACTCATGTTTACTTTCCACCACCCATGGCTGACAGACTGCACACTTTTGGTTTTGAGGCAGAATTTTGACTCAGAACAATGGCTTCTATCCATGGAGTAGCTGATTTGGGCCATAAGTGCATTCCTCACAAGGGGAAATTAATCATTACCAGAGAACACTCCACCATAATGTTCGCTCAGCTATAAAGCTGCTCCACTGGAGATGGGTTGGCATTTTCCAAGTCCTCATTAATACCAGTCAGAATAGAAATGCTTTTCAGCTTCTCCTATTTCATATATATTTATTCTGAAATTATGAAAAGTACCTTTGAAGCAGCAATTGTGTGAAGTGAGTGACCAGAACAACTTAAATGGAGAAGTATCATCATTTTGATATATTACATTTCAAAACACCGTACCTTGGGCAATACCTCACATGAGGATGTTACTGCACATTAATTTTGAGAATGTTAGGATCTGCCCACCACTATTTCAGCAGTAAATGCCATGGCAATAAAGAATAATCGCTGCAGTAGTCACACTATTATAGTTAGAGCTCTGTTGGAGTTTCCATTATAAGTTGTAAATGCTCTTTTTGAAGGATTTGCAACTTGGTGCTTTTGAATTCACATTGGGCTGCAACTTCACATGGGGAAGGATTAGTGTATATAATTGCTTCAGTTTTGTTTGATGTTTGGATATACTGGCTGACAGAAAAATAGACCAGCTCATTGAAACACCAGCCTTGCCTGCACACTGCTTTTTACCCTAACTTTTTGATTACAGTGCAATTTTACCCAAGGATAATTACACTGGAACAGCCTCTCATGTAGCTCCAGTGTAAAGGTGTTCCACCAGTATAGCTGATTCCTTTAAATTTCGTGGAATGAACTGGTTTTTATGTCATACCATTACATTCTTAAATCCTAATTATAGATCTTTTCCTACTGTATTTTAGCTATGTTGGCTTCTACGTGAGCAGGATTAGAGTAAAGCAGACCCCATGGAGGAAAGCCCTAAGATGCTGCATTTGTTTACAGGATGTGAGTAAGCTGATACCTTTTCTCAAGTTGTTTCATCATGAAAAAATTGTGCTTTTATAGCTTCATGTTTTGGTTGGTTTATTTTAGAGGGTTATTTGGGAAAACCAGCTTTTCATATTTTTATTTTACTTCGTTTTCCATTTGCAGTGCTTTAGTCCTAAAGCTTGAGACTGTTCTGCTGAGAATTACTTATGCCTTAACAGAGCTTCAGCACTTTGAGTGATACATTAAATTGCTGGTACTTAAAATCACATGGGGTCCTGGAATGTGAAAGAACTCCATATCATATTTGCCAGTGAGGAGCAGCAGGCACTGGAAACAATGAAAAATACCAGTAATTGGCCCAGGACTTCACTTTTGACTTAATGGTCAAATTGTTAATATTTCCAAGTAAAGTGAAAAACATTAATAGAGGAGTTTGTAGCACAATTTCTGCGAAACAAAAAGGATTCAGAAGTACCCTATAATTATGAAAGTCCAGACATACCAACAAATAATGAGAAAAAATGGGTGTAAAAACTCTAATCTTTGTTAAATTGCACCAAAATAGAAGAGCAGTATCATTACTGTGTGAACAAAACTCCAGCTTCAGTGCAAAGCTTGTCACATCTAATACAATCAGCTCTAAACCTGATACAGGGAATCATGACCTGACATCTTTACTGCCACCCTAGACTTCTCTCACCCAAAAGAACATAATTAATTAATTTCAGCTGGAGGATGTTCTCCAGTTTCATAATTAATAACATGTACATCCACCACATTAACCCTCTGCAGCTGAAACAGTATGTAAAGTGATTAGTAAAGGTAAATTAAGGCTGATTTCCATCCAAAAATTAGCTGGTACCAGTTGTAGTCAACTTTTAAAGATCCAAAACATGTCAAAACTTATTTATGGACACTGAAACACAAAGAACAGTGTGTAGATTGCTAATAGATATGTAGTATTTGAGACTAGGTAAAAACTATATAGAAGGAAAATAAACATGGTATTAATCTGTTACAATGTGTTCTGTATCTGATATGGCTGAAGCAGATCTGTGTGATTTTCTATAGAATTTAATGTACAGAGCTTTAAGGAGACCTGAACCAAAAAAAAACCCCCAAAAATCCCCATGAAAACCAACCAAAACCACAACCAAAAATCAAAGCTCCCAGATCAATCACTGCCAGTGAACTTTGCTGTGTCTTCAGGTGGGCTACAGTTTATTGGTTCATTACCTTTCCCATGTACAACAGGAGAGAGCCTGGGAAGCCAGACATTTCTCAGCAAGGCTATAATTGCTTTTGCCAGACTCACTGGAGACAGTGCCAGTTTTCCTGTGGAACTCCCTGGGAACAGGGATGGGGACCATCAGCCTTGAACTGGCAGAGGAGATGAGCATCTCCTCTGCAACTTCTTTTGTTGAGAGACCTGATTCACAAATTCCATAATTCATTATCCCTCCCACCTACCTCCTCACACTCACACCAGGTTATATTAGCACATACTAAGCTTTAAGAGGCAAGCCTTCAGCAAACTGCTGGTGTAATTGGAACACGAAACTGAAGAGGTTATAGTCCCTAAAGTGTTAACAAAAGGTGAAATCATTAGAAAGCTGAGGGAGCTGCAAGATCCAATTCTGTTAAAAAAGTTACCAGATGAGCCTGTTTGGTCTATAGCAGGATTGCAGAAGAAAAATTGGTGTATTAGCTGTAGGGGCTAGAAAGGAGACACAAATAAGAAACAATCATTTTTACCCAGAGGTAGAAAAGTCTAGGGTGTATGAGATCATTTTATTGAGTTCCATCATTCTGACTAAAATATTAATTTGGGGACCCAGAGTGCTAGAGCAGCATTGTGTTGGAAAATGCCTGTCTATGACTTTTCAAAGTTCATCCTCAAGGAGAAAACTGATTTTCTGTGCATCATTCTTGGAGAAATGAAGCTGCCTAAAGCATTTTATGTTCCCACCATTAACACCCCATATGCTTATACTGGCATGCGTTCAAAATGTCATTCTCTGTTGTACGTGCTGCTCACAAGAAAAAAAAATTATCAGAAAGGCATTTAACATATTTTAGCTTTGACCACATTTTAGCAGGTGTAACAAAAATTAAGAGAAAGTTGCAGGTACCATAATGTTCCCAAAACCTAGCAAATATTCTGCTTAAGAGCTGCTGCTCAACAGTAATTCCAGGGTAACCCTGTTTTGAAAATCAACCTCTAATATGTGTAGTTTGTCACAATGTGAATGCTGCCTACCCGGCTGTGCATGTGCCTGCTTTTTCTGGTGCTCATTTGGAAATATCAAAACATATCACAGGTGAAAAATATGAAAAGAGGAGACTTCCCACTTAGAGGTCACAAAAAAAAATCGCCTTTTTTTTCTTNCCAGAATGTATAGTCTTGGTTTGAGTCACGCACAGTAAAGTTATTCAATTCATTTACAAACTTCTAATGATTATTTTTAAAGCAGAAATTTTTCAACATTAAAACTAATTTTAAAATTGAATATTTTTCTTCATATACTTCCAAATTCTTCCCCTTATTACCAAAAACATTGTTATCTGAATGCAAAGCACTGCCCATGTTCTTTCCTCCACAAAATCCCATGAATATTTATGCATAGCTAGTCCTAGATTCCTACTAAAAAATCTTTGTTTTCCCATGTTGTCATGGTTTACCGTAGAGCCATACATTGTATATGTACCATTTCTGTGACTGTACAGATAATAAATCTACGCTACCTTAAATAAGGTTTGAACATTTCTGCTGTAACCAAGATTTAAAGCTGTGGTATTTAACTAAATGTTACAATAGAGCACTGAAGCCCTTCCTACCTGAAAAATAAAAATAAAAACGCAAGGGCTTGTGCTTGCACAGCTACGCAGGACAATCCCATGGAGAGGGAAATTAGAATGAAAGATTCTGTCACAAACCTCACTGAAAACACTGGGATATTCCAAAACACCTCTTCTTATCTGCAAAGCAGGTGGTGTTTTAAGAGTTTCCGTATTCCCCACTGATGTGTTTTCCACATATAGCCTCCAGTGATAAATTGCATTTCATTGGCCGAGTTATTTCACAAAGCAGAGCACTAAAGGAAGATTTCTGAACAAGATGAGCCCATATAAACAGTCTGCCTTCATGGCACTCATGTGGAGCCTCTCTCTGCTCATCACTTTGTTTATCCACATTCTGTATGTGGCAATCCATCAGCGAATGTTGCATAGGAAGACTTCAAAACAGAAACAGCAGTACCCTGTTTACTGCAGAGTCAAACTTTGGCAAATAAGCCCCACCAGGCTTCTCTTGGAAAAGCTATCAGAATTACTTCTGTTTTCTTGCTTGAGATGAAAAGCCCCCTATTGGCTGCCAATATTTGTATATTTTTACATTTGCATTATCTGTGCGGCATTCAGTAGGCAGAGCTGGTCCAGGAGAAATAACAGATTTGTGTGCCCAGAAACACACATTTGGAGCACTGATAGCCTTTTTCTACACTACTGTGGGAACTTTCCTGAGGAAGGAGGCCCTAAAAGTGCCGTAAAGATTTCATAAGTACAATGCTCCTCGTGAAAGGGTAAAAGCTGTAAAGATTGGGAAGGTCTGCATATCTGTATTCCATGGTTTCAAAGGATCCAGTCACAGCCTGCTGTGTCTGAGACTGTGTTCACTGTCTGCCTTTCAAGCTGGCATTTCCAGGGCTTCCCACCAAACATTTCCTACATCACACCAGTGCTGCTGCCTGCCCTTCAATCAGCTCAGGCAGGAAAAGATGCTGCTGGAGATGCAAGTGCTTTACAAAAGCTTTAACTCTCAGCACTGCTCTGCCAAGCCTTCCTCTGACAGACTGTGAGGCACAGAGTGGGGAACTGGGGCTGGGTAGGACTCTCGGTGCTCTTCTGATCTGTTTGTGTCCCTGCTTCAGCTGAGTTTGCTCATATTTGATGTTTTACCGACAAGGAGGATCGTGCTGCACTCAGAGATAGACAAGCTACCTGGCTCATGCTGCTGGAAAGGCCCGGGAGGAAAGCAGGAAAAAATTACCAATAAAAATCCAGCACAAAAAGCTGAATTTTCATTCTGATTTGACATTAATTAACTCTAGTCTTACAAGATTGGGCTAACTAGACAGGTGCAGCAGAAATTTACCCTGTGCTCAGTTGAAGGATCAGGACATCAAAGTCCTTGCTGTGAGGGACAGTTTTCCTTTATGTGAATTATCACACTGGTTTTGAAAGGCCAGCTGATGTCAGAAAGAATTGATAGGTCTGGCCCGAAATTGATATTCTCTAAATGCTTTTGACATGATTAAGATTTTTACCTTATCGTTTGATCAATTGACTGATGCATACACACATATTTTCTTCCCAAGAGAAAATGAGATAATAAAGAATTACTGATGAATGAGTGATTACACATCTTTTTTTTGCACCAGGAATTTTTATCAAGCACTTAGAGATGAATATAAGCCAATAGTCGTAATAAACAGTCTTCATAAAAAGTGTGTTGCTGGAAATGCACTTAACTTATCAACACTATCGTATCGAATTTTAGCAATGCTATTTAGATTATTATACATACTCTGGACAACATATTATGTTAGATCAGATGCTCAGAGAGACTTTTATAATAAATGGATGGCAGCAGAATTTCCATTTTAACATAAAGACTTATTGCTTGGCATTCAGATGGATTCTGTAATCCCAGGCTAATTGTTATACGTTGAATTACCACATTTAATCATTAATGCTGCAGGGAGACAGACATAAACAGATCATTGAGACTCGGATATGACTGTGGATTATTAACACTACTATCCATTTTATTTTTCTGGATGTGTCTTTCAGTGTTGGTGCAGTGTGTGCTACACAGGAATAGTATTTTATTTCCATGCTCTGCAGTACAAGATATTCCAGAGTCGCGGGATGGGTGAGGCTGGAGGGGCCCCAGCAGGGCCATCCCAGAGCACAGGGCACAGCAGGGTGTGCAGAGGCTCTGCAATATCCCCAGGGAGGAGCCTGCACAGCCTCTGGGCACAATCTGCTCAGGGCTGGGCACTGCCAGGGCACAAGTTGTGCCTCCTGTGCAGGGACAGTTCCTGGGCTCAGCCCCTGCCCGTGGCTCTGGGGCCATTGCTGGGCCTGGGGCAGGGCCTGGGCCTGCTCTGCCCTCCCTGCACACAGGGACAGGCAGGGACACACAGGGACAGACATGGGGACAGACAGGGACAGACAGGGACACAGGGACAGACAGGGACAGGCAGGGACACACAGGGACACCCAGGGACACCCAGGGACACCCAGGCACACACAGGGACAGACAGGGACACAAAGGGACAGAGACACACAGGGACACACAGGGACACTCAGGGACATTCAGGGACACCCAGGGCTGAGGCCCCTCTCACTGGGGCTCCTCTCCAGGCTGAGCAGCCCCAGCTCCCTCAGCCTTTCCCAGGCACGGAGATGCTCCAGGCCCTTCCTCAGCCCCAGGAGCTCCTGTCCCTGCTGGGCAGAGGATCCAGAGCTGGACAAACATTCCAGGGCTGGGCACAGGGGCAGGATCCCTCCTGACCTCTGCCAAGGTTCTGTTGTCCCCTCTCTGTGCTGGTCACAGCAGGAACAAGAAGCCTTCTTGGTGGTCTGAGCTTGTGTCTCTGCTTCTCCCTCCTTACACGATTTTTGTCACCTCTTCCCCTTTCTGTGCCAGGTGGGACACAGACCTGCCCAGGCCACATCTATCATGAACTGCTGAAATCTTTCGAAATCTACCTCCTTGTAATGAATCTGCAATTTTAGTTCTAAATCACTGCATACATGTGGCTGTAGGACTGCCTGTTTTATTTGTTAGAGGTTTTAGATTATTTCCAGTTCTAGTTGTTCTGAAGACTTTTCCACTCATCTATACATTAATTTTTTGTCACAACAGGATACATTTGCCTCATACCTCTTCAGTGGTTTCAGATGCCTATTCAATATATTTATCTCACGTAACTTCAGCAGATTTAAGACTTTTCACTCTGTTTTGGGAAGTACTTGGCTTTTCTTATAAACCTGTAATTTTCAGTTTGAAGAAACACTTATGCCTTCAGGGAGCATTGTATTCTTTTTTTTCCAGTGCCTTTTAAATTTGTTTACTTTCTCAAGTACCAACTAAAACATGCTGTAGTATTGTAACCGTCTCTTGTCATAGCCAAAGAATATATTTTTACCAGGCAACAGCTTTAGTTTGCTATGGAAATGTAATATGGTATAATTTACCTAATCTATGTTCAAAATCCAAAAATATTATAGTAAAAATTTCCCCTAGAAAAAAAAAAGAAAATTATAGTAGAATTGTAATAAACTGTTCTTCATACATTTGTACTCCAAGATGCCTCTTTTAAATCACCTAATAAATCCAGGACCAACCATATATTCATTTGCTCATTAGGTACTCAGTTTAAAAGAAGGGAAAAAAATCAATACTTGTTCCTGTCTCATTTCTGAAGAATGGCACTGAGCCATTTGAGGTCTGGAATGCCTTCAAGTGAGTGACATGCTCAGATAAAGTTCAAAACCTCAATATCACCTCAGCTCATTTTGAACATCAGTCACAGGATTCTGATTTTTGATGGAATCAGAATTAAAGCAGAGGCAGAGAGGGAGGCACACACTGTGCCCCAGAAGAATGGATATTTGGAGAACAGAAAAATTCTTGCCATTCTTTAGCAAAATTCTATCACCAAACAAAATCTTGATTGTTCTTAGAGTTCATTTTTACTGCTATAGCTATTTGGGTGGTAAGATTATAAATATAAGGGAGCTATAAAGATTGCACTTAGGCGAAATAGATGAGATCTAGTAAAGATGCAAATCACTTTAAAATACAGGAAAATTTTAGATATGGTGTTTTATGTAATATTCTGAGTATTTATTTTTACTGCTTTCAACTGCATATATTTTACAATGAGAGGGCAGAGAAAGGAGGTAATAGTGCTTTACTGCTTTTCCAGGATCAGTGCTCTCTCAAGCAGTGTCAGAAAAGCCCTATTCTGGTGTCTGGTTTAAAAAAAAAAACATATTGACAAACAGAAAGGGCATTCAGGACTGAGGCCCTGGGAAGGCTGATCGATGAGAAAAGGCTTAAATAAATAAATATGTATGGCTTATCTTAAAGGTGACTTCTACAAAACTTTGTACCACATCACTGTTAAACCTGATTCTCGGGATGATTCTGGGAGAAAATATAGCCAAACCGGAAAAAAAAAGCTAAAATAATTTAAAATTCAATTACCTAAGTACATAACTATATACATTACAGAAGAATCTTTCTCGTTCCACATGATATAAAGACAAACTTTTTGTAAACAAGTCATGTAACAATATTATGTAGATAGTACTCCTGTAAAATATAGGTACTGAATGATTTAATAGGATTTCTAGCATCTGACTTGATACAAGTACCAAACAAATGGACTTAATCATTAACAGGGCATGGTGAGGGACAAATTAGGGCACAGTCAGGCCCAGTGCTTCTGCATTGTAGAGTTTGACTCTTTTCCAGATGGGACAGTTCTTATGTCTAGTGTCAGAAAGGTACTTCCACAATTGAACAGCCAACATTATTGTGGAAAGGAGGATTTTTAAATTCTTCTCTTCAATGCCTTGGCAGTTTCTTGAGGAAAGGTATGAATGGGAAAAAATATATATAGGAAATTTTGCTCTAGCATCAGGCCTTCAGACATTTAAGAGAGGCATTAAAAACCAGGTTACAGGCTTTAGGTTCCAGGATCCTTCAGAAACCTCTTCTCTTTTTCCCCATTCCTTTACAGCCACCACCCTGTCAGAAGGCAGAATTCTCCCTCTCCCCCAGCAGCCAGTGGGTCTGGCAGCAGCAGCTTCCCAGCTCTGCTGTTCCCTGGGTGGCAGGGTCAGCCCGTGGTGCTCCGTGGGCACAGTGTCACCCATGGCTGTCACCGTCACCACGACCTGGCATCGCTTCACCCGAGGGCCTGGCAGGTGACACACCGGGGCTCTCTGGGACAAACTGCCTCAGACCAAGCCCTCTCAGCCCAGGCTTCCAACTCCTTTAATTCAGATTTAGGCTGCCTGTGCTAACTGTACTTTCTTCCTATAAATTTGTTTGTTGACTGCAGAATTTGCTGCCTGCTGCAAATGAGCCCTGGGGAAAGGAGCAGCTTTTTTCTATATGTACAGCTTTGACTAATGCCACCCTGGGTGCCAAATTCTAACTTGTCACCACCCTGCCTGCTGGTGCAGGTGTTCAGCAGACAGACACATGATGCCTCTTACAGAGGATTAAAATGCCTATCTCTGAGAGACAAAAAGGGAATACTTTAATGTTTAATATTAAATCATTCTCCTAACTGGAGCAAAGCTATAAAAACAACAATAATAACAGACTCCTAGAGGAGCTGAGATTCAGTCTTTATCTGACAGAGGAGAATATGTAATTATAAAGCTATCAAAGCCTTAAAAATATCATTAAGAATGAAGATATACAGAGAACAATGATGATGTAACCACTTCACATATTTAAGATAACTGTGTAGTATTCTAATATCGTAGAATCATAGAATAATACGAAGGAAAATACTCTGCCATAGTAAAAATGTGATCCTACAACTTCCAGTTTGCATACAAGAGCATGCAGAATCTCAGATGTTTCCCCTCTGTTGTGTTGCTTTCTCCAGTCAACATCCACCTAGGAAGAGACTTCACTAAGATTCACACAGAATTTTAACACCCACATTTGCAACAGGGGCTCAGACTTGCGGGCTGAGAAAAGGAGCATTTGCAAGGCTGATGTAAGGAGGTAAAGCCAGAAATCCTCTCTCTCAGCAGGCTGATGTGCTATTAATAAGTCACAAGGTAAAGCATATTAGTAGGTGAAAAATGCTGCTGTGGAAATTGTAAAGGCAGTTCCATGTGGGTAATGCACCCACCTAAAGGAGTTCAGTTTCATCCGTCCTAGGACCAGCAGGATGGGGGAGGACCAGAAGAAATTAGAGAATGTTGCTTTATTTATCAGGGAGTGTTGCCTTCTCTTTCCTCAATCCTCTGTCCCTTACAGAATTCTCTGGTAACTCCTGCCAGGCACAGCCTTTCCTCAGTTTCAATTCATGTTCTCTATAGTCCTGTGACACTGAATCAGTCACTTTTCTCCAGCCATCTCTTTATTCTTCCCACAATTGTGTATCCTCACTGCAATGCAGCAAAGTCTCCCCCTCCTGCTTTGCAAGATTTCCAGATCTCTAATGACTGAGCCTTTGTTTCAGTGTCATTTCCAGGGCCCTGTGCCTTCAGGATTAAATCTAAGAGTTTCTTTCTGTATCAATTATTGTATTCTCCTTTAATTTAACAGCTATTGATACTTGCTATTTTGTGTTAAATAGTAAACTTTTCATATTTTTTTCTTCTCTTTGTTGTTACTTTTAGCATTTTGAGCATCTCCTTCCCATCTGCTAGGTTCTGCCAGTATCCTGTGCCTTAACAAATATTCTTGATAACACAAAATAACAAAAAATGGTGCCCTGCTCCCTTTATCTATCACTTTTATACTCTCTTTGCTCATCACACATCTTCACTATTGAGGTTCTAACTAACATTTTTTTTCCCTTTTCCAACACAGTGATAACTACCTTTTAATTCTCTTTTGGCTCTCCTGTGGGTTTTTATTTTCTACTAAACTTTGTGCCACACACACCTTTTAAAACTTTTTTTAAAAGCTTTCTCTGAAGTTTTTCTCTATACTCAGTGCAGTCTGCAACATATATATGTAAAAATAATATTTTTTGGCCTTTTTAGCTGCTACAATCTCACTTGATTGTATCCAGCCTTCAGGCTTTCCAGATTTTCTTCTCGGGACTTCAGGCCTTATACCTTTGGCTTTTACCATGCAAAACAGACAGGTGAATTTTCTTCTCCTTCCAATGGATTTGAGTATATTTAAAATCATCAGCTATGGTTTGGTGTCTATCTCTTGGGTTTGGGGATACAAAACTTCGAGAGGGTAGAATTTTAGTAAGTCCCAAAGAATATCTATAACCAAGAAGTGGTAAAAAGCTCCTCCTTCATTATCCATATCAGCTAATGTGATGGGCTTAATTCTATGATTTTTCAGGTTTTTTCCCTTCCAGTCTCATAAGGCATCACACAGTATGTGTTCTTTGTGTATGAAGTAGGTTTATAGCCTCCATCAGCTTTGTTAAAACCAAAATTTAATACCATGATTGTAATCTTGCATTTCTCTAATTATTTGAAGCTGTCTGGAAGCACTGGAAGTTTGTTTTAATGCCTACCTTGGTATACAATACTGAATATACCAACAGTAACACACTTTCCTGGGGTATGCAAATACAGTTAAATAACATTTTTATTGACCAACACCAGAGGGAAATGACTCAGCTTTCCATATGAGAGAAGGTGGTAGCAGCTGAATGGGTGGTATATGAGGGCTTGACATATTCAAAAATTTCAGTGATTCTAGGAAAGAAACAGATAAAATTTTTGATGGAAGAAAATACAATGGAGGGAGACAAAGAATCATGATAACTTTATGGCAAAGGCTTATATTTTTTATTTATGTAGGACAGAATACCTGGTCCACCTCCCCTTTCTCCTTCACTCTTCAAACAATATTTTTTAAGGAAAATGCTGGTTCAAAATAGTACCAAATGCACTTTTTCAGCAAAATTCCCAGTGACAAGGTTTCAGAAGGGCAACAGCAAGCTGTCAGTAAAAGGATAGGACAATTAGGTGGAAATGCTGCTTCATGTCAGCTTCTGGTACAACTAATGACATTTTGCACTTAAAAAAGATGCAGCTGAATGCTGAGTGACACTGGCTGTGGATACAAGCTGGCATCATTCCACAGACTTCAGAGAGCTGCAGCGCCTAAACCCAGCAGGCAATGAGGCAACTGGTCATAATTGTCCATGGGATTTTTTCATTTCTTGTATGAACTCTTCTGCTGCTTGGGCTAACATTTAGTCAAGCTCTGTATGAGGGCGGGAGCAGAAATTCAGTTCAGCTCTCACTGACCCTCAGATTCAGGGGTTTGACCAGGCTTATAGTTAAAGTGCTTATAAGTCAGTTGTGATTTTCCTAAAAAGAGTGTTAAATATAAAAAGATAAACAATAGTTGGCTTTAAAATTGCTGTCTAGAAATCTGTCACTTAAAACCCAGAAACCTGAACTTCAGAGGGATCTTGCTGTTTGACATTGAAGCTTTTTAGTCACCCCTGGATAAGGCCCCAAATTACATCACTTTTGACATGTCTGACGCCTAAATTCAGTTGAGATCCAGTCTAGGTACTGCTCCATATATTTTCTTTCCTCAGGAATTTATTCTTTTAACTTGCCTATGATTCCCAGACTGGAAACTGCTGCTAACCGGTGTCTTTTTCCTTGAATACCTGGCTGATGTTGTCCAAGCCAGGAGCTTCATTTTTTAGCATAGCTTAGTTTAATTATGAGCCTGTTTAGCCTAAGTGTGATCCCTGGCTGGAGGGCTGGCAAGTTCCTTCTCGCAGTTAAAGTACTCATTTATAAGTAGGTCTGTACTTACCTTCCTCCTCTATAGAAAATAGAACTGAATTTTATATTCTACAGCAATTGCATTCAAAAACAGAAAGGAGAAACAGGCCTTGGAGCAGGGACCAAATGTAATGAGCACCTTGAACACTGAACTGCCGAGTTATCCATCCTTCCTGACCTTGTGAGGTTGGAGCTTTTTTCCTGCACAAAGGTACTGCTCTGAGAGAACAGCAACATTCCCCACCTCCTGAGTAGCCTTGTTTCTTGCAAGCCTTGTGTTTTGGGCACTCATCTGGAAGATAAAAGGTTAGGTTTGAAGTTCACACAAGAGGGAATTGAATCCGTGCTTGCCTTTTACAGGGCAAGCATTCTCACCACTTGGCTATTGTGCAGGAAAGAAAGACTCGGTGTCTCCTTCTTCAGCGGCGTTCTGAAAGGGAAACAGGAGCACTGCTCAAAGGGACTGTGCTCCTGCTTTCAGCAGGGGCTGCTTGCTGAGGAGCTGAGCTTCTCAGAGACCACTCTGACACACAGGAGATTAATATTTAGTCGTTTAACTTGCTGTTGGGTAGCTGGGCCTTGAGGAATCCTCTTCAGCCTGTTGGCTATTTCAGTCCCATGTGCTGAGTTATCCCTCACTCAGGCTGTAGAGGGGCTGATGGGCAAGTAAGAGCCCTCTTCCCTCAGCCAAGCATTCCACTCCATGGACCAGGAGCTTGGGAAAGAGCCACTGCATCCCCAAACCCTCACACCCCACCCCATCACTCCTTAGGAGATCACAGTTCAGGACTGGGACTTCCTGCATTTTTTTGGTTCATCTGGGATTTATAGTTCCTGCAAGATGATTGTAAATTTATTTTTCTTTCTAAAATAATGTGATTTAGGTTTATAAAAGGGAAGGTATCTTCATCTTTGTATGAGACCCACAAAGTTTTTGGATGAAACCCCTTACTATGAGACGTAGGAAACCCCCTTATGGAGATGTAGGAAAAGGTGGAGGCACTTCTGAGCTAGAACCATATTTTTATAAAATATGACATGGTATGTTTATTAATAAGCACCTCCACCTCATGAATATTCCAGGAAGCTTTGACCCTTTCAAAATTTCCTCTAGTGATGAAAAGGTACCATTTTTACAGGCTACTTTGTTTTGATATATGCAACACTTAAATGACAGCTAGAAAAGCATAGCAACACATACAGCACTAACTACTGATGGCACTGATGACAGAAATAGGCAAATACCTGACTTATTCATTTATTTTTCAACTTTTCTATTCTAAGGTATCCAAACATATTCAGATATTCTCACCACTTCTGAAATAGAGCATAGGCATAATATGAAGTAATGACTAAAGAGCTGGAAAATATTTCTGGTACTTCTTTTAACTGCAGGAAAAGTTCAGATTAGGCTGTTAGATTGAAAAATATCTTATTTGGACAACCAGGCAGAGTTGTCAGTTAAAATAAATGTTCAGATTAAATGAAGAAATTTCATAGGTTATGGCCTGAAGGAGACACTGCATTTGTGAATGGCTGAGATCCGTGGTCCCAGACAAAGGAGGAAAAATGCTTACTCAGTTTCCCTAAAATCTGACAACAGAAATACAAATATACTGGCAAGATGGAACTTATCTTTTGCTTTAAGTCTTCGCCTCCAAAAAAAAAAAAAAAGTCTTTCTTGCAATGAGGATAACAACATGCAAAAATACCTGAACACTCAGCTCAGACATGGACCCTTGGTACTTTCTACAAAATCCTGGCCAGGCTTTGTAATCAGACTTTTGATGCTTTGTGATACATAAGCATCAGTTCCAAAAGAACATCAGAAAAGCAAAAGCTTTATGTGCTGCTCTGGAATCCAGGAGAAAAAAAAAAAAAAAAGAAGCATAGCCCTAGGCATTGTATTTAAATGAGCCTTCCAAGATCCTCATGAATGTTAGCTCAGACAGAGTTTATCTACCAGGGGGAAACCAGAGATTCAGCTTCACTGCCAACTTTCTTAATAAACATGAGCCACTGGCATTGTCCAAAATAGAGCAGATAAGCAGAAGTTGCACATCCCACTCATTACCATGCTATATTAAAGCTCAGCACAGTTGAGAGAACAACATTGCAGAAGTTATTTACAGTGATGTGAACAATTTAGTTTATAAACAAATGAGCAGTAAATGTCCTTATCCAGGAGATTAAAAAAAAGTTAGTTTTTACAAAAAAGTCTAACCAGATTTTTTTCAGACACTGATTATCAAAGGAATGTTAGTGCTTTGGGTGTGTTTAGTAGGTTATTTATTTGTTTCTATTTCAATTAGCTGTGTGCATGTTGGAGAATGGCTGCTGCTTTTAGACAACACAGTGTCTGACCAGCATTCCATCAGATGCGGAAAAAAAATCACTTGGATGCCGTAGAAGTGCTAAAATTTGCTTGGGTTTTTCACTTTTCATAGCACCAATTCACACCATTTTCAGCTTGTGGCAGCAAAACAGTACCAGGATTTATTGCAAGCATTTCCTAATGCAGCAATTTTTGCTTTAGACACTCTGAGCTCAGAAAACTGATCTTTGAGAGAGACTCAGAATCTGGAGGTCCTGCTGGGTTCCCTGCCAAGGTGTTAGGACAGGATGAGCACTGAAATCCTGTTAATCTTAGTGGAGATGTGCAGCCAGATTCCCCAGAGGGACCCACGTGCTCCCCACTCACCCCAGCTGCAGAAGGACCCCACTGCCAGATCCCCTAGAATTCGTTTCCCCTAGGAATCATTTTTTCTTGGTGACTGCTACAAAATCCAAGGCTCTGGCATCATTTGCACATTGCCTTTTAACTCCCAGGTGTCTGTGAAACGCATGTATAATTTGTGAGCCTTGCCTTCAGGTCTGTTATACCCCAAAAATCACCTTCCACAGAATCTTTGAGGTTGGAAAAGACCTCCAAGGTCCAACCTCTGACCAAACAGCACCATTCCCTCTGCAGCCTAAGCCAAAGGAGCGCCAGGGCTGAGCCTGCAGAGGGTAACGAGGCCTTTTCCTACGGATCCATGGCCTGTGCTCCCAGAATTCAGAGGCTTTTAGAAGAGACAGGCATTTCAAACCTCCCTTTATAGCTTTAATTAGCATGATTTTCTGCATAGATATGTTAGTGGTAGTTTTCTTCACTCAGATCCAGAAATTAGGGTGTAATAAATATCCACATTTTAAAAAATCTGTTATATTGGCTCAGTATTTGGTCGTCACCCAACCAATGACACATCCTACCAACTCTGCAGTTTCCTCTACGTTTTAGTGAAGTGTAGAGGTGTGCATTTTCAAATAGATAATTTCCAGGAAAGCAGCACTTCTTTGATTTATACATTTTTACCCATCAAAATAAACCAGCTGTGTTTCTTTTTGTGCTCAGCAAGCCGAAAGGGTGGAGTTTCAGGAGGCAGTTATTTAGGAGACCTGAAATATCTTGAAGAAATGGTAATCAAATTATATATTTTAGCAATAATAGTGTTTTGGTGACTTGGTGAAAGTCCTGAAAATAGTAACAGCAACAATATTTTTCTGATATTTTCTCCTGCAGTGTCTCTTAATTTTTCATGGAAAATATATTTGAATTCTTTAAAGTGATCAAGCTATTTATTTTTCTCTGAGGGGACTCTAACAAGGATCCTCTGATCACTGCCAATTCTACTTTTTTTCTTAAATGAGCAAACAAATGACAAAAAGAAATGAGACGAATTTGAAAATTTGTGAAAATTCAATAAGCTTTACTTTTTTCCTATTTCTTACCTTCTCTGGATATCTTTTTCATCTACCCACTAATCTAACTTTCTTTACATTTTGTTTTTACTTAAATAAACATTAAGCATACTTGCCTACAGTAAGCTCTCTTGTTTTATTCTCTTTGCTCTCCTTTCCTGTACAATAAGCCCATGAATTTTTAATACTTTATTTTCTGAGTTTTCTCTTTTGTTATTTGATTCTTAATGAATTCTCTCTTAAGCTTACAATATCAATGCTTATTTATTATGGATGTATTGTACGGAAACATTTTTACTGTGATTTGATTTTTCATCAGAAGACCTTGAAGTTCACTTTATATAGAAGTAATGACAAAGAAATCCTTAGAAAATAACCCACTCAAAATAAATATAGATAATTAAGGAGAGTGGAAAGAAACCCAAACCAAAAACAAGGAACAACAATGAGAGTAAACTGGGAAAATATTTTTGGAAATAAAAGAAATCTATTGTAAAAAACAACATACATTAAACCTGTCATTCTTATGGCAGGGGGCAGGGAGGGGGGGTGTTTTGTTTGTTTGTTTTGTTTGTTGGATTGCAAGATAAGTTGCTTAAATTTTTTAAGCCAAAAATTTTCATAGAGATTGTATCAATCAAAGGAAAGTAATTTTCTACATTTATAGTTGCACTGGGAAAAGAGAAAAGTGTCTTGGTCAGTGGGACTACAGGGCATCACTCTTGTATCCGTTCGGCTTATACTCAGACAGGAATGTAATTAATGAGAGATGTAACGAGGAACAGAACTCCAGGCAGCTCAGGAAACACTGATCAGAGAGCTGGTACTGAGACACAGATGAGTAAAACAGTCTGGAGTGCTCCTTTGGTGCCTGGGCTCCCTAATCCCCTTTTCCCAAGGTTTCTGGCTGTGTGTGCTCAAGTGGGGATGAAAGAAGATGCAGCCACGTATTTTCATCCAAAGATTAGATTTTGGGAAATTTTAACATTGACATACTTTGAAACGTCTATAATCATCACAAAATCCTAAATATGAAATACAGTGTGGTTCCAGAGGCTGCCTGGTAGAAAATGTTTCTTAAATAAGTATTTACTCCTGGTTTTTAAATTACACTGCTTTGATGACAAATTCCAACCCAGGCAGTATAGGTCTGATTTTAGATGATCTTGGACAACTTACTTAGCTATTCTTATCTCCTGTGCTTTCCCAGCTGAGTGGGGATTGTCAGCATGAATTCATTGATTGGGATCATTAAAAGGAGACCCCACAGCTGGATTTTAGGCAGATTCATGGGCTAGAATAGTTTTCAGAAGAGTAACAAAAATGTTAAAAGATGCCAGCAGTCTTTCATAGCATAACTGGACCAGGAAATAAACAAACATTGAATAAAGAAAGAGTTGAGAAACACTAGAAGAAGCTTAAAGTTTTAAACCAGAAACTTACCTGCTTGTTTATCCCAGTTCTTCCAGAACTCTTGAGTGTAACTTGAAAACTTCCTGCATGTTTTCTGAATAACGGGGCAGAACAAACCCATGCTGTAAGCAATTAATAGAATGTTGTTTTGGTTTTGGTTTTGTTTGTTGTTTTTTTTTTTAATTTTTGGTCAGGACCAGCATTTTTTTGGAATACTGGTATGGAATAGGTACTTCCCTGATTTTATAAAACAGCATTGGGTATTTCAGAGATACTCTGATGGAAGCAAAACTTCTACTTCTTTCTTACCAGAAATCAGGAAAACGCTGATGTTTTCATTTGGTGAAGCTGTTATATTAACTGGAATGGATTCATGTCCTCCTGGGTACCACTCTGAGTTCTGGATGCAAACGGATGCAGAAAGCTCAGGAGAGAGCTCAGCTGGAGGAGCTCCATCCCTTTTGAAGCTCTGGCCAGAAGCTCCCCCTGGGTCACACCAGGCTCAGAGCACAGAGCCAGCTCTGTCACACGAGAGCACATCTGTGCCCTACCCTTCCCTCCACCAGCCTGCCTCTGGATTTTCTGTGTGCAACGCAATTCCATGGGAGGAGAATTCCACTGGGGTTTGAGTATGACATCCCAGCTAAGCACTGGGCAATAACTGGTGGGGTAATTTTACCAGTGAAGCAGGAGATAGCTGTGCATCCTCTGTGCCTTATTTATAACACACCACTTGTGTTCTTTGCACTCACTCAAAGAGTCAGGAGAAAAATTGGGGTATTTATAGAAACCTGCCCCAAAGGGAGAATATTTGAAAAGACTGGTCTATTCCTCTTTCACTTCTCCTTAATTTCTGGGAGTTAATTGTTACCAATGCAGTCTAGATATTTTTCAACTTTTCTATTCTAAGGTATCCAAACATATTCAGATATTCTCTGAATATGAGAATGTGAATGTAAGAATATGAATATATTCTCTGATATTCTCTGAGAGAGACAGGAATCTGGACTGAGTTAATAAACCTCTTCCTCTAAACTGGGGTTTCTCTTTGCATATTAGGACTTGTTGTGTCTTAAAAAAGCCTCTCAAACTTGTGATAAATTGCATATTGGGGACAGATACTTCTGTGTAAATACATCTGGCTGTTCCGTGTTCACAAGTGTGATTTTTCACATGCTTAATGTGGGTTTGTTTTCTCATGAAGGAGAAAGCTCATCCTAGAAATTAAAGAATTGGTTTGAAACTTGAGTGAGATGAGCACTAACATCAGCTGGGCTAAAACTTTCCATGTAGCTGGAAGTCACATCAGGCCATGTGAATTCCAGCCACAGCTTCAGGCTGGCCAGCCTGTTCTTGTTCTTCCTCCCCTGTGCCTTCACAGGAGTCATTTCAGCTGAAAATGTCCAGCTGCCTTTGCAAACCCTTTGTGTTTTCTCCTGCTTGAAAGCAGGAGCCTGCCTGAGCTATAACCTCTCATTCCTACTTGCACACACCTACTTCCATTGCAGATTTTTACCATCAGAGAGTCAATGCAGTAAGAAATTATCAAAACTTTTCTTTGTGCCTTGTAAGCACTAATGAAGACATGCTCCTTTCAGAATCTGCTTTTCATTAATGCCAGAGAGAGTGGAATTTAATGCCTGTGTAGCTGACGTTTTATACAATTTACATTCTTTTGCTGGAAATATTTCTTACCTCTTGGGTAAACATTATCAGGAATATACCATGTTTTTCCTCCAGACAAGGTCATGGATGAGAAATGAACAGAAATGCTGTCAGGCCCCGAATCCATGTAACAGTTTTGACTAGTTGTTTTCTAACATGCTGCTTTGCCACACAACAAGACAACTCCTTTGCCAAATAGGAGAGAGTGTAACAGTTGTTACCTTTCAACAACTCTTCATTTCTGATCAAAAGATAAGGAGGTAATTTTTTGAAATCTGTTCATCCAAAGAAGCTTAGCTGCTAATAGTTCCCAGAATCCTTTCGCTGTGCGTGCCATGTTCAGTCTTTGCAATGATCAAAAGTGAGGGAACTCTGCTGATCAAAACCAAAGGAACACATTATTTTGACACTTCAAGATAAACTTTCCTCTCCGTGCTGATGAGAATTTGAAAATTGTGCATCACCTTACAACAATTCAGTAAGTCTGCTAAAGAATGCAAATCTTCTACCTTGTAAAACATCCACGGGGAGAGAGGACTTGGTGTTCTCCTTCAGGAGGAGAACGGGAATTCAAGTGCTGTAAATTATGTATAGCCAGACAGGACATAAGAATACTATTTCATGTTTTCACATAATGTGAAAAAAATAGAAATGTGAACCTTGCCTCTGGTAAATAGCAACTCTTGACAAAATAAATCTCCTTGTCACAGGCAGAGTTCGTGTTTGCCTTTTAATTTTTGCTAGGGAGTGAGGTAGACTGAAATAATCACTGAAGAATGAATACATGATTGCAGAAAAGAGAATTTCCCTTCAGCCACTTCAAGAAGTGCAGTAGGTCCGTGCCTGTTGTAGTTGGAATTTGTACAGTGTCACATAAGGCAACAACATCCTCAGTAACACCCCTGCTCATGTATCGCTTTGCACTAAGATTTTTCTCCATTTACCTGCAGAGCCCTACCACAAGTGCTGCTCTACACTTAAATGGTTCTGTTCATACACAACATAGGGGATATTAAATTCATTTTTTTAAATTCTCACAAACTCACTGGAAATATTTGACAGAAAATGCCTGCATGAAAAAAGCCTGTGACATTCCAGGCATATGAGGAAACCAGCCGTGACCTTTCCCTTTGTATTGGTCGATGAAGGTGAAGAGCAGCTCCATTTATATCAGACCTCCCACAGATACCAACTGTACATTATCCCATGGAGTTCCTGTGCTGAAAGACCAGATAATTTGGGCAAATTTCTGAAGTTGTTCTGGCACCAGCAGATAGTGGCTTCAGCTCACCTTTGGGTTTATTTGTCTACCTTGGATGAGAGAATAAAGGTTCCTCACAACATGGAGATTACTATCATAGCTTGGTGGTGGGCCTTTAGCTTCTTAACACTGGAGGGGCTTCTTCTCCTTTGTTCTGGTGGATAGGTGGATCTGACAGGGAACAGAAAGGTGTTTTCCTTTTTAGTGTATTTTCTTCTTTTGGATCAGCAAGTACAACTGGCAACACGTTTATGTCAGAGTTTTTTATTTCTAGGAAATTGTATGTGTGGGCTGACCAGAGCTGTTCATGACATTACAGCCATTTCATACAGCCATTTCTGCAAAATATATAAAAAATAATATAAAACCACTATGCCCTCATCTATATGTTTGAATCATCTATTACTTACTTCATCACGGCAGTTCCTCTAAATGAAACTGTTCTCATTTCTGCTCTTTGGACTTGCTGCTGTGCATACTGTGCCAACATCCAGCAGAGCTACACTTAGGAGTGACTGTAGAGCTGTGCGTAATTTTGCTTCTAGCAGCACAGCACTGTCACATTCTCTCTTGCCTCTTGTCCCTCTGCTCTTTCCAGTCCTGTAATCACATTCTCTTGATTTTCAGCTGTGTGTGCCTGGAACAATCCTTCTGATCTCGTATGCAGGCACCCTCTCTCTTCCTTTGAATTCCTTGCTGAAACATTTCTTCAGACAATTATTTCTACCCTTTATTTATAATCAGTGATCTCTCCTGAACTGTTGCCTCTTGTCTTGTCTTGTTTTTATCTCATATCAGATTATAAGATCTTTGAGTAAGGGAATATGTCTTGCTATGTCTTTGTAAAATGCTTTATAAACTTGCAGTGACAGCCACGATAATTCCTGGTACACTTCCACTCACATCAAGGAGTTACTACTTACTGATTCTGGGCAGCAAACGCTCCCATGGGCTAGCGAATTCAGGTTTATCAGGGCACTGGGCTATCCTGATAATTAAAATTTGCTATTGTGATCATCAGAAGTGGTGTGACTGCTCCTGGCATTAATTCGCCGCCGCTCCCCTGACCCGGATCCGTCTGTCAGTGGCTCCGGCGGCGCAGGGTGCGCTGCCTGCCCCGGCAGCGGGGCTGGGGAGCAGCACAGGAGCAAAGAGAGCAGGCTACTGCCTCTGTCACTGCTAGACTTGCCTGTTCTTCCCTTTCATCCCTGCCTTTTCATTGTACTTGAAAAATAATTTCTGTCAGATGTGAAGAAAGGCAAGGCTTCCATCTCCAGCTCCGTGGCAGGGGAGCTGCATGGAAGCAACCAGAACTTCCTTCTGAGGCATCATTTTCTTTATAAAAATGCAGAGGCCAATTGTTCTCTGGGAATGAAAAGTTGAAGAGCTATCCTGCCATACAATCTTAATGGATGTATATGCTGCCTAGTTTATACCTTTTATCAGAAATTCCTAGCTCATTTCTGTGCCTTGCCAGAGCACATTCAAGTCAGAGTTTCACTACAGTTCCAAGGAGGGAGGCTAATAAATTACAATAAAACATTATATTGTACCTCTAAGTTGTCAGTGACCGAATGCTTAAATTGCAGTAACTAGCAAGTGATATTTTTCTTGGTGGAAAACAAAGGAATTTTTCCCCCCAGTACTGCAGTCTGAGGTTTAGAGCAAATCATGAGATTCATTCAGTACTATAAATATAATCTGCTTGTAATATGTATTACAGTCCTCATTAAACTTTTAAGAATAGCTACAATATTTGCTGTGGAAACAGCCCTCTCCCCTCTAACTTTCATCTTATATCCATCAGAAGAAAGCTGAGCTGAAGCTCTTCATAAAATGAATACATTCCTTCCCTGTCCCCTCTCTTGTCACCATTCTTAGTTTGCTACTCAGAAATAGAGCTGGGTCACTAATTCAGGAACTCTGCATGTACTGCTGGTTTCCAAAAGGCTTTGTAAATTTTAATAGAGATGAAGGTACCTTCTCCATCACATTTGGCCCCATGGAAACTCATATCAAGTATTTCCTTGCAAACCCATTAGCAGTGATTTGCAGTAGTCCAATTTAGAGGTCACTTAAGCATGAAAACAGTGTACAAGAAAGTGTATAATGAAACAATACCAGTAATAGCATTTTTAAATGAACAATGTCAGTAATAGCATATTTTAAATGTTTCATTAAGTCTGAATTGTTATATTGTAGTACTGCTGTGAAATAGCTGCTATTTTCACTAAGATTCCTTTTATATCTGTACTACTGAGGCACAGAAACCAAAAGATGATAAAAGTCAAAATATTTTTATTAATCATGTGTTTTAGAACATTTGTATACTAGATGACTCAGTTTATATGTCTTTATATAGTCAATAATCCTAGATTAGATCCAATTAATATAAATTCAGTATGTTCTTTATGGAGGCAGTGTGAGGAGGAACATTTTGTAGTCTTGCATATTAAATTAAAACAATTAAAATACTTCTTTATTGCTTTCAGAAAACTATTATCCCAGCAACATAGACTGTCAGTGTCCTGATGTAGAGGCATGAAACAAACAAAAATTTCCATCATAACCTATCAATTAATTTTGTTCTTGCTAAGCAAAGCTGTCCAGTTCCCTGGGATGTGCTTTCTGCACTGCTGAGTGGCACCAGGTCAGTCATTCCCTGGAAAAAACTCAGGAGAGGGGCCAGGCTCAGACACATTCCTCTCCTGAGGGCACACGTTGTGGTGGGAGAGAAGGGACTATTCATTTGGGACAGTTCTTCCCAAAACCATCAGGTGCAGCCTTCAGTTCTTTCTAATTTTTCTTTAACTAAAGTTGATTAATGAGAACAGCACTAGGCCCAGAGTTAAACTCAAAATATTCTTGGCCTAGGTGGCACTGCCTTGTTTACAGCAGTACCCAAGTTAACAGTACATTAGCTGGATTTAATTGTTGAACAGCATAAATTGATCTCTTTCCACCAACACAGTATGGCCACAGAAGCTCCTGCCAGCTGAAGGTCTGGTCTTTCATTCTGCAATGAAACTGAAGATTATTCAAGAACACTGGAGTACTGAGACCTGGTTAAAAATTGTGTGGGTGGCTGTCTGGGTTTTTTTTTCCCTTTTCTCCAGCAAAGGCCAGTGCAACAAATCCTCTGAAAACTGATTTGGCTTTTGCAAGCAGCAGTTTTGAATCTGTGAGCTTCTGAAACCTGGAATGGTTTTGGCTGAAAATTGTTTCCAAGAGAAAAAACAACTCCAAAACTCCAGACTATGTATATTTCTATTATTATTTTATAAGCAATAAATCCAAGGTAGATGGGAAGACTCCCAGAACCAGCAGAGAGTCAGAACCTTGTTCCGCTTAGCTGGACTGGCTGTGGACCCACAGTAATGTTTATAGGGAACTATTTGGGTTCCTGGCTGAGGCCAGTGGCGGCTCAGGCAGTTCTGTCCTCAAACCCTCAAACAAAGACAGAACTTTAAAAAGAGACCAGAAAACCTGCATGAAGTAATGGAGATTTTGCTATATCATCTAATAAAAATATGTGTTGCTTTAGTGTCAGTTTACACTTTGCTGGCTCCAGATTCCACCTCATGAGATCAATTTTGCTTTCAGCCACCAGGACAGAGTAATCCCATAAGCACTGTCTCGACTGCAAGAGCTCTCTTGTCTTCTGATCATCTATTGTAGGCAATCAATCAGTTCAATCTGCCTGAACTGCTCTGATTTCACTTTGGTCTGGAGATCTGCATTTCCTTCCCGAGGAAAGCATTGGCATGCAGTGCCAGGAGGTTTGTGTGTGAGGCTGACCTGCTCAGCCTTTAGCCTCACCAGTTAGAGCTGCAGTTGGTCTTTGTTTCTTACATAGTCAACTAAGATTTAAAATACTAGCATGGTTCCAGCAAGCAAAAGAAATCATTAAATCAGCTGATACCCATCAATATACATTTCAACAGTCATTTCAGACTGCAAGATTTATCTTGTCCTTAAATCAATATTTGTGTGAAATATGAGCTCTCTAGAGGCTCTAAATCAAACAGGAATATCACCCACCCAGCATCTTTAACTTTTAAAGAATTAACTTCTGTGATTGTGTGGCCTAAATGTAAAGTTAAAAAATATTCTTGGAGATGTTTCTTGTGGGTTTTAGTGCACAAAATTGACCGGCATAGGAGAAAATAAGAAACATGTAACAATACAGCATTTTGGAGCTGTTTGCTTCATTGGACATGCCTTTTATGGTGCCTCTCTGACAAGCAAGGTTAAAAAAAGCAATACTGAAACTGTAAAACACCTCTCCTCTTATTCACACCTAATTATACTGTCTGCTCATTGTACTCAGTATCTCAGAGGACCATGGATATTATTGGTGATTTTTCATCACCCCATTGACAGTGCTGTGGCATTACTGCAGAAAAGAAGCCAAATTCAACCTTCAGGTTATACCTCTTGAAATTGTGTGCTGGTTAGAATCCATCTAATGGACCTGTTTATGACACAATAATTCCTTTCCATTTGGGCTGGATCTGCTCAACTTATCAAATAATTTTTGAGGACTTAGTGCTTTATGTGGTTTAGTCCCCAGGACCACAGAACAGCACTGCGAGCTGAAGGTTACCATAGAGAGATACTAAAAAAATAGGATGTTTTTCTCTTCTGAGGGTGAAAGGAAATAATGTCAGTGACAGGCTGGAAGAGGATGGATATATTTGTAAACTGTGACAATAAAAGTTAACACTATAGCAGGAATAAATCAAGCATTCAAGCAGCAGCTCTGGCAAATGCATACTCCAGCAGAACTGCACTAGAGGAGTGAGCTTTCATATAACAATATCCATGCCAAATTTAGAGGCTAAGGATACTTTTTGTTCCACCTGCCTGTACAAGACTAAAATATAATATTTATTGCTTGTATTGAACTGCTTCTGCACATCTGCAGTAGGAAACTTCTCGATGCACTTTTGTAAATAATGGATTGTCTAAAGAGGCACAGCAGAGGTGGAAGGCGTGATATGAATATGTATCCTTCAGAAATGGATAAATCACCTTAGCGTTTTAAGGGAAGCTGGCACGAAATAAGTGCAAGCAGCCTGTAGCTAAAACCTCGCTTTTTCTAGATTACCTGGGTTTTGTTTGGGTAAAGTTTGAAGACTGTGTACAATTTTCGAAGATTTTCAGAGCACCTGGCTTAGCTGCTCCCAGTCTGGAGGTCTTGCAGAGCAGTGAGAGCTCAGCAGGCAGGCTGCACGTTGTCGTGTGCAGCTGCAGGGATGGTCTGCATCTCCCTCCAGAACACGTGCACAGCACCAGGGCCTGCTCCTGCCAGCAACGCCCTCCACAGAAAGGGGCTCTCAGTGTCTAAGCCAGTTTTCTTAGGAGCTGGAGGCAGAGAAGTTAAGTTCGGGTTGAGGTCCCACATGCAAACACATAATTTGTAACACAATGGAAGGCTCATTCCCAAGGTCAGAATGTATCTAATTGCTTCCCCCTTACATTAAACCTTTCCCTTATCATTCATATGGCTCCTGCTCTGCCATAGTTACAAAATCCTGTTTATTTCTTTCCTTGTCTTTGTCATCTGCTGTGCTTTGATCTGGCTCCTCCTGAACTGAATGTGGGTGTCCTTTCTAATCAGACTTTGCAAAGCCTTGTGCAACTTAGCTGAGACTTCACACTCAAGGCCCTTCACCTCAAAATGTCTGATCAGAGTAAATAGCAAAGAGAAACATTTACTAGATATGTATGTCCTGCCACTAATGATGGTGGGGAGCTGTTATATGGAGGGTCCTCTCTCTGATGCCCTTGATACATACATGGCAGGAGTCATTTTCACTGCCAGCTTATCTTTCCACTGTCAGACTTTCAGCTTTAATAGGCTCATTAATCACCTGTGTCACTCACTTTCCATTCCTTCCCTGAAGCTGCTCAGCAAAAGTTCTGCTGCTGTGTTTTGCCAGTGCCTCGGTGCTTTGACAAGGGGATGTAAATGCCACTGTCGAGGGGCTGCTGAACCAGAGAAAGGTTTAATTGGGTTCAGTAAGCATCACAGTCTTTGGATGCTGATGAAGAGCAACAATGTGTTTGCCTCGGAGATGGACCCAGGGGAAAGCAGGTTCTGTTTATCATCTGGATCAGGCCTTTTCTTGGCCTGGTTGCTTGGGCTGTTTCTCCCTGGGCACCTTTCATTTCCCTTGAGTTAGCTGCCTGCATTATTTCATCCCAGTTTGACTACACTTATATGGGGTAGAGTCTGACTCCCTCAAGATTGATGTTCATGGATTTCCACCTTTAATTTTCATCCCTGTCTTCGCATTTGACCTAATAAAAATATATTTACTGGTTCTCAGTTTTCGCATTTGTAATCAATCATACTCGATGTATTACTTAATCCCAGGTCTGGTATTACTGACCCACTTTGTGGCGGAGCCATATGCCAATAGTCTCATGTTAGATCAGAAATCAAACCAGCAGTGTTAGCATTTCCAGCTTCAACATTGTTGGGAGGTTTTTTTAGGGGATATTTTTACCCCCTCTTTTTGAAATATTTGAATCTCATTTATCTTGTTTTACACCATAGCTATTTATGTTTCCATCTTTTGGGGGTTTTCAGTTCATATTCTATTGTACCCTTACTTTAAATATTTTGTAAACATCTGATGAAGAATAAAAACCTTCTGAGCTTCATGGTTAGCTTCTCAATTCTTCTTCTAACCCTTCTTCCTAACCTTGAAGCACAAAGCTTCAAAATAAAGAGAATAGTACTTTGAAAAAAAAATTACTAGAAATTACTGATTGATTTTAAAGCATCAGGTCCTGTCAATTATTGCTCACATATGCTGAAGTTTGAATGAGGACTGAAGGTCCTTAAGTCAGGCCTTGCAGTATCCATGTTTTAGTTACTGATCCCAGGCCTGGAGTAGAGGTTTAAACGCCTCAGTTCACAGGCGTAACCTCACCCAGAACACAGGATGACAGAAAACTTTGGGTCTTCTCCAAAACAGCCACAACAAACTTCAGAGACCCAGAGAAACCTGGATAATCCTGAGTACAGGGAGTTTATTAAAGGCTTTAGGGAGTTGCCTTAATTTAGGATGCAGAGCCCAGAAATTGCTTGTGAATAAAGATACCTGTATCTCTTTCCTTCCCTGAATCCCTCGTCCCTGTCCAGAGACATAATAGCAGGAGGAGCCTTCCCACACACTCCCTGAGCTGGGAAAGCAGCCAGACAAACACACTGATTACCTGGGAGAGCTGTGCCAAGCTCCTGCTCTGACAGTGCCCAAACACCACTGAGGCTACTCACGGTGGTGACACCCTGGAAAGATAGAAATCTGAACGGATAATGCCTCAAAATGCAGCAGCTTAAGGACAAAGAAAATGAATATCACAGCTTTTAGATCATTTTTTTTAGGAGACAGAAAACCCCATTAGATGTCTAGTTAAGGCTAAGCCTCAGCTGAAGGAGTGAAGAGAACCAGAGCAGCCACAATCCCTCCAGCCCCAACATCCTTGTGCCAAACAGAGGTCTAGGTCCTGCAAGTTTAAGCTGTGATTACAGTAAGATCAGCAGGAAAAAACCTCAAAAGCCTGGCTTAGTTAAGTGATCTGTTCTAACTAGAAAACTAGTTTATCAGCCTTTGGGAAAACAACACCAACCTACTCCACTTGGCCTCGAGAGAAGTGCTGAATTCTGTGTTATCCCAGCTCATTCATCTTCCACAGGATTTTTAATTCATGACTTCTAAAAGTGCCATTTGGTTCTGTCAAAAGCATCCTAAACTCCTTGCATTTTGAGTGGGTTGAAGTTTCTCCTGAAGCTGATGAGTTTTTGAAAATTTAAGCAATGCTCACTGTCTGTACATGCATTTAAATAAGTATTAGCAGTATAAAACTGAAGTGTCAAACACTTCCAAGCAGTAAATGCTTCATTTCAGCCATAAATATGTGTTGTCAGAGGTCATTAACTTTCCTATTGTAATAGATTAAACAGTTTTCTCTATACTCTGGGAGCTGACAGCATCTTTGTGGTCTCTGAGGGGTACTGAAGTCTTCACAGGAAGATTTAGGGAGCTACTGGAGCAGTAGGGTGGTCCATAGGGACTTCAATCTTTAGGCCAGGGGCTTCATACTTAATTTTTTTAAAAAGTGCTTCACCACCATGAGATGGAAAAGCTTTGAGCTGCTGTTTCTCAGTGTTCTCCAACTTTCAAACACTTAAATACTCCCTTCCCATTCATCTTTTTTTTTTTTCATGACTGTTGACTGGTTTAAGAACTCCCACTTTTCCTAAGAGCTGAAAGATAAGCGACTTTGTTCAGTGCCCAGAATCATCTCACTGTGGATATGGGTTTGCTGAAGTGTGTGACAAGAGAGGCTCAGGGATAAGCAAGACCCCTGAACAAACACGAGAAATTTCAACAGATTTGTTAAGGAAAATAGAGTTATGTACACAAGACACTCTGTTGATAATGGGTGTTTGTAATAAACATGAGTTATAACGGCCTTGGTTCCATACATGAGAAAGCAAATATAAAGGGAAAGCTAATTAAAAAAAAAAAAAAAAGATAATTAAAACCAAACCAGTCAGATCCAGTTCCTTCTCATCAGCTTTCAGTCTTCTCCCAAAACAGCACTAATTCAGGGATTCCTTGGGGAGAGCTGAGAGTTTAAAGTATTCAAAACAAATTCCCTCTTCTGATGCCTTCCACTGTGTTCAGAAAGAATTGGCACTCTAGAGGTGTACAGTTCACAGAGTATATTTTTCACTAGGGGGAGGATTTAGAGGTCTGAGAAAAAGACACATGGACTATTCAATGGACAGTCAGGAAAGAAAAAAAAAAGTAGCCAGGAGAAAAAAAATCCAGATTGGGTCAGGGTTTGTATCATTGTCAGCTAGCTGGCAAAAGAGCAACAGGAAGAATAAGGTGAATGTTACTAGAATGTGTTCTAATAAATATTCCTTTGATTTATTTTTTAATTCAAGCTAAGTCTTTTACAGCTGCATGAAATATTTTGTTTGACTGAGCTTGACATGGTCTGTGTGGTTAATGTTGTATATTTTCACCAAAGGTGCCTCTTAATACATGCTGTGATTGAAAGAATTGAGACAGCACCTCTTTTCTCAAATTCTTAAGCAGGAGGGATGTGAGCATCCCCTAAACCACTCCAAATTCATTCCATATGTTTTACAAGCCATTTACAGTAACCAATAAACACCTGCCATGGTGGGAATGTAACACTTGGCCAGCTTTTGATGCTTTACAACAAAGGGCCTTATACTTTATAAATACCCTCAGTGAGGGGTTGTAAGACTGGCAACATCAGGTTGGAATAATTCACCTGATTTAATTACGCTGGCAGCAGAAATTGGAGTTGAAAACAAGCTGGTGTCTTAACTTTGGCAGGACAAATTTAAAGGACCCAGCAAATGTTGGGTCAGTAAATTTCTGGTAAATTTAAACCGATCTTTAAAGTAGCTGGAGCTTGGTTCAGCACAACCCCTCCTTTTTTTTTGTTATTATCATTTGAATTCCAAATGAAATGGTAGTGAGGCAAATGCCATACCCATTTCCTCTCATTCTGAAATGGCAAATATTTACATTTCTGTTAAAGGCAGTGTATAAAAAAATAAAATTAAATTAAAAAAAATAAAAATGAAGTGGTATTCTTTCAACTGGTCATTCCTGCTAGGCTCCTCCCCTGAAAAAGCAGAATTACCTAATCAGATAATCTTGGGGAATAACTGGAGCAATGTGTCAGCCATGAGAGGAAGTAAAATGAACAGCTGCAATTGGATTACGCATTCCTCTCATTATCCAGATTGAAATGCCCGATGAGCAGTGTGTGTGCAATGAAAGGAATGTCGGTGGTGCATATAAAGCAGCAAATCAAAGTGTCTGCGGCTGGGACAGGCCGGGCCCAGCCTGCGGGCACAGCCCCGGGCCGGGGCTCGGGCCTCTCTGGGCCCCAGCTCCTCCCGGGGCTCCGCTGCTGCGGGGCAGGGAGTCAATGATTGCAGCTGACATCCCTCCTCATGCCTGGCCAGCTCTTCTGATCATTAGTAAGCAGCGGTGTGGAGCCAATTCTATGCCCATTCCCTGCCAATTCCTTCACAGGGGGAAATCTCTGGAAAGCGGAGTCGGAATCTTGCGCTGCTGCTGGATCCGAGCTCGGGCAGGCATCAGCCAGTGGAGGAGAAACTCTGCTTGGCTGGAAAAAGAAATAATATCTGGAGTAGCAGGGAGGAGAGGGCATGCCATTGCCACGTGAATTGCTGTTCATCTCTGGATAGAGCTACAAAGCTCTGTCAGGTGAGACAATAATGGGATAGTGCTGTTCCTAGGATGACTGGGAGAAAACCTTAATTTATCTCCGGAGATTATCACCTGTGTATCAACATGGGTAATCCAGACAGCTGAGGGGGATTTTATTCACTCTGCCTTCCCTTAGGGTGCAGCTGTGAACTTGGATCTGTTGATTTTTGACAGAGATATCATTACGCTTCTCATCACCAAGATCATCCTTGATGGGGTTGACTGAAAAGTACTCCTGAGAAAAGCACCAACTCTCTTCTAACCTCAGGAGCAAAAGCAAACAGTTGTCATTACAAGACTCAAAATTTTCTCTATCAAAAAAAAAAAAAATTGTACAAAAATCCTAAGCACCAATTATTGGCAAGCAATAAAATTATTGGTTTGCTTGATTCGTTTTATGTAGAGAAAGACAACAATTAAGGCAGGCAAACAGCAACTTCTAGCACTATTTTTAGCTATCTAAATACATTGAATAAAGAATAAATACACCCAAATACAGAAAAAAAATAACTTTCCCTTCTTTTGCTTAAGAGAAAAGTGCTGAAACTTCAGGAGTGTTTTCCCCGTGCTGAAACTGGGAGTAACACACACTAATAAACTGCAGCCAACAGAAGTCTTTTCTATCTGATTACAAGACGCAAGGTGAGACATATAATGCACATAAAGTGTGCGCAGAGAAAAACAAATGCCCTAAAAACTAAGACATAAAAATTCAGCAAGATAACTTGCCTTACCACAAACCATCTGAGACTTCTGCAGGCACACATGGGGCACGAGCTCACTCAGTGACATGAAAAATGTCACCAAGACATCAAAAAGCTGCTCTTCCTTCAGAAAAAGTCAGGAAAATGACCTCATATTATGAACAAGTAATAAATAGGAATATCCTAAAAATGCAGCAGTTTTTTGTTGTTAGATAATATGAGAATTTGGAGTTATTTCTAGGTCGTACTGGCACATATTTATGATATTGAAGGCCACACCCCCATTGGTTTAGTTGTTAATAATTGCTATTGGTCATCCTTCCAAGAAATAGTGAAATTATGCTTTTCTTGAACTCTAATCTCTGCAGTAGAAGAGCTGCTCGGTTTTCTGGACTCAAAAGTGAAATGTGCACTCCCACATCCCATGGAAGCCAGCTGAAATGGAGTTCTGTATGAAGCACTGCACCCCTGCTCTCCCTTGTTTATTATTTTCTGATCCTCAGTAGAAAAAGGCAGCCAGACTGGAAATACTCATTTGTTGTTTATCTGTAAAACGGTGCCATCAGATCCTTTGTATTTTCCTCATTACGCAGATCAATGTACAGATGATGCTGTCAGGTTTGGGCTCTTTCCTAAAGCCAACAGAAATAGCTCAAAATTTGGCTGCCAAGTGACTCATTACTATACAGAAACAATATGCAGGAAAAAGAAGCCACAATGAGAATTGTGTAGTTTGACTAATAAGTGAACTGTATAAGAATACACCTCTTACTTGTTTCTTGCTCAGACATCCACTTCTTCTTTGCTTGAATTCTTTTCCTCACTGAATGATGTCTCAGCCCCAAATCTTTCTGCTACAGACAAACATCACTGCAGGCAGCAGAGCTGAGCCTGTTTCAAGTCTTTGGACTGATTAAAGATTTGGTAACTTAAGTTAATAATGAAAAACCTGTTCTGGATTAGAGCTTAGTGTCAAACACATGAACATGGTCAGGCAGAAGTTTCTCCACAGGATAAAAGGAGAAGAAACACCTCTCTGTAGTGGTGCCAGTTATAATCCTGATGTACTTTAAAAAGCAGCATAAGTGAATAAACTTTCAAAACTTGCAGAGATTTACACAGACAAATATCCACATGCAAGAAGTATTCTCTTTATGAGGCTCGAGAGACTTGCTTTTATGGGTAAGCATTCGTTAAGCAAATTGCCAGCTACTTTATCCAGGTGCACAGAGCAGCCACATAAAAGAAGAGAATTGGTTTATGGAAGCAGAGCAGAGCTGCTGAAGTCATGCCAAACAAGGAAGGGGCAACCCCATCCAGCAGAGTAAGCAAATGATGCCATGGATCCATAAGCAAGTAACTAACCCACCCACACGCTGCAGAGTCTGCCAAGACAGATGGTGCTACTTGTGAGATATCTTCAGATGTTCCTCAGAGTTTACAGCTTATATTTTATGGTGGAAATAAATGGGAAAAAAAAAAAAAAAGTAGTCTTTTATTCCTTAGATTTTATTGGCTACAAATGTTATGTTATGTCCTTTTAAATCAGCCTACAGAAAGATCTGCTCTTAATTAAACTCTTTAAATAATTGGTGGATTTTAACTTGCCTGTGGAGGTTTGATCTCCATCCTCGTAATTCAGTCTCAAAGGCTTAATCCCCATTTAGTTCAGTTAATCGTTTGTGTAGGCAAATGCCCAATTAGGAACTCTCCATACCTTTTGGGCCTGCTCAAGCTTAAAATACCTGTGCTAAATAAAAACATTTTACAAAATCTGTGGGGTTTTAAACTGCCTCTAAAAGATCAAATTGTGGCATTTATATTTTAGATGTCACTGGAGCAGCTACCTGTACTTGCCTTCCCAGTTTGGGGATATGAGTAAAGAGGGCAGTGGGGTCTGCAGATCACTTCGAACTTGGAACTTTGTGGATATCTTCTCAATAATGAGTTTCTTTACTTCCACTTGTTTATTCTGTACACTTCTCTTTGAAACAACTTAGTTTAATTATCAAGTCACCGGCATTCATGTGACTAAGTTTTATAAGCACAAAAGGAAAATAAGTGACATTTTGATATCATCTGGTTGCTGTGGGGTTTTTTTCAGAAAATGCAATATTTAGCAAGCAGGCAATTCTCAAGAGCGCAATACAAAAGAGGATTTTGCCCAGACAGGCTTTCAGCTTCAACAGAAATGCCCACTTTCCTTGCAAGACAGTCAGTAGAAACTTGGGAGGAATCCCCAGACAGCAAGTACCCAAGGGCAGGCGGGATAACGCTTGTGTCCTGCCTGGAAGCAGTCATCCCACGCTGGTGTCCTGGAGAGCAGCCCCTGGGCTCCGGGGTGAGGGCAGCACCCTTGGGTGCCAGCCCAAGGGGAGGTGCAGAGCAACCCCCAGATGTGGGACGGCTGCTGAGCCCCCCGAGCCCAGGGACACACAGAGGGCTGTGCTGGAGCTCTCAGCGCTCACCAGCGTTCGTGGGTGATCTGAAGGACTGGTCAAAGCTGACAATAAACCGACGTGGGCTCCAAAGTGTTGTCCTTGTTTCCATTCACATTTGTTCACATCGCAACCTCTCCCCATCTCGCCTTTTGTCAGCGCTGAATTCAAGCCATTAACAGCATTCAGGAGAGGCAAAAAGGGCACAGAGCTCATCACTTAACTTCTCCCTGGCATTATCATTCTGTACGAGTTATTTTGGTTTAGAAACCCACACACATTCATCACAATCACACTCATTTTTCCACCAAAGATGAGGTCTACAGGTAGCTACTCTTTTTCAGCCTGTGTGCACTAAACCTCATAATCACTGATGAACAGTCTGCAAGCTTTATGTCAGCAGACTCTGATGAAAAATATGTATATAAAGATACTCCTATTTCGTGGCTTTTTGTTACTGTTCATTTGAAATCAGCTCAAGATCTCTTTCATCCCCCATATTGAACAGTTATATTTAAGAGCTGAAAACTGACGTTTCAAAGTTCAGCTCAGGCAGCTTTTAAGCCATCCCAGGAACATCTTTTTCATTTATTCCCATTCTGGAGAGTCTGTTGGTTTTTTAAACAGTATCTTTTTACTTTTTTCTTTTTTTTTTAAAGACATTGTAATTTGAACACCAACAGTATCATGAATATTGTTCTATTTTGTTTGTGGGAAGACTGACATGAAAGGGGCACTTTGCTTTTGTGTTTCCATCCCACTGGAGCCCACTGGAATTTCCTCCCTGGGAGCCCCCAGTGACCAACTACCACAGCATTCGCTGTCCAGCACAAGGATATCCTGGCCTTGCTTCCCATAGGCTTTAGTCCCACTTTTCCTGAGCAATCAGAATGAAAAATTAAGAATAAAACGAATGAACAAATTAAAAATACAGTAATCCAGCAAGTATTTTTAAAGGACTAGTCCCAAGGCCCAAATCCTATTTTATGGTTATTTAGCATGTTTCCCCAGAGCTCAGCCATGTGACAGGAGGCTTGGGGAACCATCCAGCTGTTTCCAGTCCCCAGCTACCACAGGATTTTTCCTTTGTCCTCATTTTCAGCAGGCAGATGAGCTCAACTCTCACCAGGTTTGATGCCTGTAGCATGACAGGGTTAATTAGTCCTCCTCATTAACCTGTTCTGAGCTGATGCAGCACTGAGAGGACTCTGTCTCCATGGGCTTTTATCTGTCTGACCACCAAAAATCTGCGCAAGTTCCCCCTTGGCAAACCCCTTGGCAGTGCTTCCACCTCCCCTGCCACACAGCTGCTCACAGAGGTGCTGCCCAGAGGGTACAAACACAACTCCTTGGAATATTGGGTGCTGGTTATACCTCCTTCAAAGGAGGGAGAATTGCTGGAGACTCAGGATCCATGCCCAGTCCCTGCTTAACAATTTATCTCCATGAAAGATGGGTGTTAGGAAGCACTTGCTCTGCTAGGAGATAAATCCACTGTCCTGACCACTTGTGGGCATCCATGGTGTTGTTTCACTTGCAGGAGAGAAAGCTCAAACCACGAGGCAGATTTAGACTCATTTCAACTTGCACTCTTTCCCCTCCCACTGCAATTCAGTCAGCTCTTATCTTGTATATCCTTGTGTATCTGCTTTTCTAAATGGCATATGGAACCTTATCCACCAGCCTGTGCATTAGCCTACTTTGTTTGCCATGCCACGTGCTTCAGTTTAATTTAGCCTGGAATAATCCCTCAGACTTCAGGTGCCATGGTTAGGACTGTGTATGAGCCCTGCCAGACTGTAACACAGAGTCCCTCTCCCTGTGCAAGGTCACATATGTACAAACACCAATTGCCTCTGTGAATTCTTCAATATGTTAGCCAAGGAAACATTTCAGCTAATTAATTCGGACAGAATTGTTTGGAAAAATCAAATATTCCTTATTGCAGGAGACAGAGTGGCTCTGTGGAGGTCTAGATGTTGACAAGACAAAATAATGTTGTATCTTTAAATGGTGCTGGAAAGGGCAAATTGACAGTCTGGAGATGTCACTTCATCTACAGAGAGAGATATGAAAGATTCCCTATGATCTGACTGGCACCAGAGCCAGGGTGAAAGGACACTGAGTCATTTTTCAAGGCAGGAATAAATCAGCTGCCTTCTGCTTACATTTATTACCTACCTGCACATATCCAAACCTTCCCAGAACCGGACTTGCTTTTGCTCTCTCTTGCCACAGCCATTAATTCACTTGTTCACTGATGAACCCCCTCACATTTGAGGTCCTTTTTACCACCTCCTTATAAAAATTATTGGCTAATTACTGCTTAAATGACTGTATTGATTTCGGGACCTGTCTAAGCAAAAACCCAACAAGCAGCCTCAGGAACACAGAATTTCCTCAATGCTTTTATTGTTCAGACACTATTTCCTCAGCCTTTTTTCCACTGACAGTCCCAATAAAAGCTGTTACCTTTGATTTCTTTGGAGCTATGAGCAATATCACCTGTTTTCAATGCAGCTCCTATAAGGCAAGATGCAGGAATCTCTCACTACCAATCTCTCTCTGATGGAACATCCTTTTATTCAAAATCAGAACAATACATTCAGAAAAAGGCTATTAAATGTAAACCCCACTGAGGGCTGCATTTGTCTGCTGCGCCTTCGTTAGTCCATGGAAGTGACTGCCTTGAAGAACAGACAGTGAGAATTCTCCCAGAAGCAGCGAATAGCACCCAAAAATCTGCAAAAGAAATGAAGTTTGTTAAAGCTTTAGAGAAGTAAAAAATACTCCATACATCCTAAAAGGCCAAATGCTGTTTCCATGAAGAATTTCAGTTAATTTTCACTAAAAGCAGCTCCAAATCTTTAAAAGTAAGGAAAGAATATCTGTTTTCAGCAGACACATACTTTCAGTAGATTTCTTCTCTCTGTCTCAGAGATATAACTTTTATTTTGGCAACATCTTGTAATGCGTGGTGATGAAAAATAATTTTACCTTTCAATTTTAGTCACAGAATTTTATAACTGCGTCTCAAGATAACTTTAAAACATAATGTCTTTTTTCAGGCCTTTGGTAACACAAGTTACAGAGATTCGCATTTGGAATTTATTTTATTATATTTTGTAATTATGCAAATGATGTGGCACATCAGCATTAATCATACTAAATGAAGCTATCTGTTTCAGTTTGAAATACTGAATAATTATTCATTAAGAATGATGGGCAAAGAAGCTTAAATCAAACAAACTTGCACTTTAGAGAAGCAGCTTGCAAAAATATTCTTTGGGAGGTTTGGCTTTATTTATTTGGGGGAAGTGTGTAGGCACAAATATTTAAAACCAGACATTCTTGGTTGAGAAAATGTCCTTCAAATCAACTCGTATTTATAAATACAGTATCTGCAATTACAAAGACACGCTGCGTATTCACTAAAGCGAACTGCGCTTCAGCTTTAAGCCAAAGCGTAAATAGCAGTTATTTTTGTACATTTGCAATAGCAGAGGGATGGGCGGTGTGTCCTCTCTCACAAAGGGGTGTGTGCAAGGAGCAGTCCCCGGAGCAGCCCCGGGGTCACGGCGATCTGAGGCACTGGCTGCGCCGCCGCTGCCTGCTCTGTCTCTCTCAAAATGAACTCTGGCGCTCAGTTCAAATGCCTCGGCAGCAAATTGATCTCGCCAAGTTCACACGAGCCCAAACTCCTGCACGAATTTCCTCCTTTCCTTAGACCCTGTGCCTTCTTCATTAACTTTGATATAGGCTCCCTGCCTCACTTCTGCTGTTTCTTGTGCTTATCTTTGTTCAGGGTAGTCAGCAGCTTCACCCTTTCAGCAGCTTAACCAAGCTTACACTGTAAAAGCTGCTCTCATCCCCAGCTAGGAAGAATGGCTCTGTATCAAAGGTGAGGCTTGATGCAGTCAACTTCCACAGGCCAGCCAAGCTCAGGGAGCTGGGAACTAGTGCTGATGGTGGTGACAGGGGCCTTGGCTAGGCTGGGAGTCTCTGTAAGCCTCTTCCAGTCAACACGTGTTTGGTGTTGACAAATAGAAGGGGTTTGGCTATAAGACTCCTAAGTGCTATCTTGTTCCCTGAATAGGGAATATTTCCTTTCCCTATTCTCTGAATAGTGGAACTAAAGGTTGGGTATCAGGGAAAGGTTCTGCTCCCCCAGAGGTGATGGCACTGCCCAGGCTCCCCAGGGAATGGGCACAGACCTGAGGCTGCCACAGCTCCAGGAGCCTTTGGACAGCACTGCCAGGGATGCACAGGGGGATTGTTGGGGGGTCTGGGCAGGGACAGGGGCTGGGTCAATGATCCCTGTGGCTCCTTTCCAGTGCAGGTCATTCTCTGATTCCATGAACAAAAAATCCATATCAACAATGGGATAGGGTTTCTTTATACTTGTTTTAAGGAGGAGTCCCATGTTTTTCTACGTGGTGGAAAGGTCACTTTGGCTGACACTTGTCTCACAGAAGCAGTCTTGTAGTCACCAACCAAAGAGAAGACCCTTCTGGTTCACCTCATTCAAACACAGATGGCCACCACTGAGGTGAGTGAATTCCTCCCTGGAATGCCACTCCCAGACTGAGGGGCACAGACATTTACCTTTGGTTAGGTGTGCAAAGTCAACTCAGGCAATTTGGACCCAGTTATTCCACCGGCACTGTGAGGGGCACAGCCATGCTCACACCCCTCTGTGTGCCACCCTCTTGGGATAAACTTCAGCAAGCTGCTCCCCAGAGAGCTCCAACATGAGCTGTCTTTAGACCCAAATCAAAGGCCCTCTGTGGTTTAAGGTGGCCTCTTTGACTTTGCACTAAAATGGAGCAGAGGAGATGGGCTTAAACTGCTCTGAGCAGGGAAGCAGCAAGAGGCAGCACAACCTTTGTGCATCAGCTTTTTTCTGGGACATTGCTCTTCTGCCATTTTCCAGGCTTGGCTGGAGCAGCTGGAGTAAAACTCCACATTCCTGATTTCTTACCTGCGTTATGAACTGTGGGGCAGAGCCAAACTCTGCACATGCTGCACAAACAGTTACAAAGCTGGCTGGGCCTGGGTGAGTCTGGGGACCCTGCAAGGGAGGGAAACTGAGGGGAATGTCACCATGGATGAGAAACACTAGAGGGGTGAAAGCTGGAGGCCAGAGGGAGAAACAGAGCTGAAAAATGATCAGAGTCCAAGGTACAAACATCCTGTGAGCTCCGTGTTTCTCTTCTAATCAGCTGCTTGGTTTTTTTCTCTTCTACCTCTGCCCACATTAACCTTTCCTTGTGGAGAGGACTCTTTCAAGTTTATTTTTCTGAGTTTGTTTGGGTTTTGATTTTGCATTTTTTTTCTTATTTGTATCTATGTTTTCTGTTTGCAGACTTTGGTAACCTACCCCATTTATCTGTGCTAAATGATTCAGGACCCTACAGGATCCAGCTTCACTTACTTGACTTCTATTTTAATACTGGAAGTAAATGTGATTAAATAATAAATTTGATTGTCTACTTAGAAGTGTTTGTCTCCTCAAGCCTAATGCTAATTTCTTGCTTTCTTAAATCTTTCTTGCTTTTAATATGACATGTATCATGGGAAATTGCTCACTAAACCAGAAGCAGATTTAATAAAAACCTTTCTACACGCTCAACACCAACTGCTTTAAATCTATATAAGCAAAAATTAAGAGCGATCATTCAGACTTGTGTTTTCAAACACATAAGTGAGTTTTCTTAGGAAAATTTCTGATTTCAAACATACACAGGCTGTAGTTCTCTGTTTCACTACCCAGGGTTGAGAAGTAGAAGAATTTTGATACAGCTAAATTAGTGCAAGGATTACAGAAATATTTTCAGTGGTAAGACAAGGGGTTTACTTCTGGTGTGCTAGGGAAAAAATGGGATCAATAAAAGCCTTTACAATGCATTACAGTGAAGAAAAAAAATAATTTGTGTAGAAGTTACAGTGAGCTTTAGACTAATGGTCATAACCATAAATTATATTGAAAACCAGATAAAATTAAATAAAGACTTGTGAAGTATAAATTTGCTGCTGGCAATCTAAAAAGGATTTTCTTGTTACTTGCCCATGGGATTTGGGGTTCTATCAAGGAAGCTTTCCTACTTGTCATACATCATTTCAAAGAGACATATATAGCCTGGAAACTGCTTTAAGGCAGCTGCAAGCAAGTGTCACTTTGAGTTAAATGCATTATTAAACTGTTGGGAAATTTCACATCATGGGTCATTTATCTATGCTAAATGGGTCAAAAGCCTCTACACATGCCTAGATAAATGAGAGAGAAGAGCAAAATTCTCCCTTGGGAAGTAATACGTTGACAACCTCTTAGAATTCATGTTGTTATTTTTAGTAGATAAGAGAAAAAACTACTTGCTAAGTGCACTAATTCATAAACCCAGGTGCCAAGTACCCACAAGAAAAGGTTACCAAACATCCCCATATTTTGACAACGCATTGTACAGGATGTCAGAAAAATTAGGTGTAATATTCTTTGGGTCTTTTTCTTTAGTGGCTGATTATATGGCCCCAAAAGATGCCCACTGAATGAAGTGTATACAGAATCATGGAATCACAGGATGGTTTGGATTGGAGAAAATCCTAAAGATCACTCTGCCATGGGCAGGGACACCTTCCACTATCCCAGTTGCTCCAAACTCCACCCAGGCTCACCAGTTTAGGTGTTTGGGAAGCAGTAGTGGGTGCACTTTGGAAAGGCTGCAGGGAACAAAAGCAGCCCTGCAAAGTTTTTAAAACTTTGATATGCTGCTAATATCTGATTTAATTTAGTCACAGAGCACCCTTTGGTTTAGTAAATCCTGTCCCTGGCATGTTGCTGGGCGTTCCCAGACCCCAAGACATGCATCATCAAACAAATTGGAAGCTGACCTGGTAGCCAATTTTAGGCAATTAGCAGCAGTGTAAATCCACATGAGAGGAGAAGTGAGCTAGAAACAGTTCTTCACAGTGCATTGGCATTCTTTCATGTTGAAAGATTATGTTTTCCATTTCCTTGCACATTTGCCCATCAAGCAGACCAGTCAGAAAAATACTTGAGCAAACAATTGCAAAGGGAGGGCTGTCCTCTTGATTAGAAGCAATTTCACTTTCTCCATAGCTGATAGAGGAGAAAAATGATTTGGTGTTGGTATCAGTTGATAGCTGTGAGCCAGCTGGGCTCACATGGAGCTGTTCTGGCTGAGAGGCACCGAAGGCTCAGCCCCCTCCTCTGCAGAGGGGTGGCCAGGAAATCTCCTCCTCAGCCAGGAGGTTATGGGATATTTTAGCAAATACTCTCTAGGTTTTGGGGAAGGGTTCTTCACTTTAACATATGAAGCTGATTTATACAGCCACTAGTGTTAATGAGGAGATATTTATGTATCCAATACATGAGGTTTTTAAAAAGGTTTTTTCTTTTTCAGTGAAGAAAGGTTTTCTTATTTTGAAGTTTAGTTGATTTACGGGTGAAAAAAATAAAAGGCTGAAAAACATAAAAGATCTGTGTGTAGTCAAAATCATTACTGCCTTTAGTTGGTGCAACATGTAAAAAGGCACCTTAGTCTCCCAAAAGACACTGAGAATTTCAGTTTTTACTAATCAATCCTGACTCAGGACAAAGATGAACTATTTTATTGCACTACTCACAGAGAAAACCTTCAGCCCATAGCATTTATTGTAACTTTAAAAATCAAATGCAATTAAAAGTTACATCAGTGTAACCTCTCTCCAACTATTTTTCAAAAAGTATAGTTTTAAAAAATATTTTCATACAAGACAGGCTTATTAAAACTTTAGCACATTAAAAATTGATGGATCAAAGAAAGCAAAACGTAGCAAGATGTTTGGCTGGTGAGCCAAGCAAAGCAAAGCTGATCTGCTGAAGCCAGCTGACATTGCTGGCATTATCCCAAAATGTACAAACACATGACCTGACCTATCAGTGCATTTTATTAAGATGTCACTGAGAACAAAATTAAAACATCTAATTAAAATTTTTCTCAGACACAAAATTAATGTATATATCAAAGCCATGACATGGGTTCTCAATTAATTAATTAACCTACTTTCAAGTACAAAATCTCTGTGCTCAGGTGTTCTGTCTATGGAAAGTTTCTGACCAGGTCCCCAGCTAGCTTAATAAGCCTTTAAGCTAAATTGTCTTAATACAGTAAGAATAACTTATATCTCCATTAATTTCTTGCTTTACTCCTCTTTATAAATTTCCCATAATGAGATATTATAGAACAGCTCTATAGATCAAAATATATTCCTGATGGTGTTCATCTTGCAATGTGAGCACGTGTTCAGTGTAGAGAATTTAGCTGGTTTTGTTTGTGTACAATGTTTGTTGTCATAACCTACATCAAGTCATTTCCAGTATCAACAATGGCTCTAAATGAAATAAGCCAGATTTACTTAATTTGCTCGATAATAACAATATTACATTATTTTAGCCAAACGTTGATGTCAAACTGAACAGAAATAAGAGGAAAGCAGTAATTAGTCTAGGTTAAAATATATCCTCAAAGGATATTAAATATGCAAGAGCTCATCCATGAAAATTAGACTGCAAGAGGTTACACCATGTATTGGCTTATTTTGTTACATATCAAATTATCTCTCATGAATAAATATACCTAATAATGTTTAACTCTATAATTTAATAGTACCCTATTAAAAATACTTTCTAAATCAACCAGGCTGTGTATTTGATTTTCTATGATTATCAGATTTTAAGTACACAATAATTAAATGTGCAATTTGTACTGACTCCTTCAAGCACATTTAGAGAGACTGTGCCCTTCTATCCCTCCAGTAGATAACTTTAATAAATATGAATGCCAGGGCCTAATACTTCAGTGAGATAATGTAAGTTAAAAACCACAACAAGATGTGAAGTTTCTTAATAGGAAAAAAAGGAAAAAAAAAAGTTTGTTTGGTGTTTTTTTTGTGTATTTAAAGCAAAAGAAACAATCCCTGAACTACAAAGGGTATGTCTGATGTGCTTTGCAGCAGAAGCAGTGCTGCGTTCCCTTTCCCACTGATACTGGACCAAGATTCCTTAAAGGATTTGAAGCACATCCCATGCAGGGTAAAAGCCTCTCCCTTGCCTGTCATTAGGCAGGCACAGCCTTTCCCTGTCCCGGCTCTGGATGTGAGTGACCCTCACAGCCCCCGGGGCAGCCTGGTGGCACCTGTGCCCAGAGCTGTCACAACACCACACCAAAGAACTTCACGAGGGCACAGTGATGAGCAAAGCAGGAAAAGCCCGAGTTTATTCACAAAACTCAATTTTATACATTTCCAAAGGTGCCTGTGGGTTGGAGGATGAAATCCCACCTCCCAAACCACATTGGTCAAGACAACTGTCAATCAACTTTCTCCTCTTACCTAAAACCATGCAAACAACGAAGGACAGTTAGGAAAACAAAGCTATTGTTTATAGTAAAAGTGTGGGAAAGTAAAAATTCTGACTCCAATATGAAAGACAAATCAGAAGGCCTAGAAAAGTCCTCAAAACCAGGGTGACACGGAGCCCCGGGGACACCGTGCCCAATGAACCCTGTAACAGGCGCTGGGGAAGCACAGGTGAGCTACAAACCCTGCAAGCAGCACGAACCCAGAGCCAGCCCTGCTCCCCCGGAGATGCTCCAGTTGCCATGGAGAACTCCACTCAAAGGCTGGAGCTCCTGCTCCCCTTCTCCCTGGGAGCTTGAAGATTTGGCAGAGTTTTTGTTCCTGTTTGCCGTGGTCCCTGCCCAGCACCAAGCTGATGCTGAGCTGAACAAAGGTTTGGTGCTGTTTGCTAATTCTAAAAATTCATGAAGATAAATTAATCTCCTTCCTACCAAGTTTCCTCCACCTTAAGAAATGAAGATGAAGAGTGGAGCAATCAGCTAATTAACCCTCTTCTGCAGGCACAAAGAGCTGCATTACAATGTGACATTGCTCTGCCCTTTTCTTTTTGAGACGTTTTCCTGGCCTATCAGAGTCTGCTCTGTGAAAAGACCCTCTGCATCTGCTCTTGCAACCTGCTAATTACAATACTGTAATTAAATGCACACAGAAGCAATTACCTTCATATATCACTGTGTCTGACAAGCACGCGGCACCTTCCAGTTGTGCCATGCTCTGCTCCCCTCTCAGAAAGGTGGAGAGCTGGGTTTGGCTCAGCCTGGTTTGGCTGCTGCCTGAGGACACCGAAAATCCAGAGTGTGCCTGACCTGCAGGTCTGTGAAAAATGAGCACAGGGCTGTGCACAGAAACGGGCCCAAGGCTCCGGGAGCAGGAGCTGCAGCCACACTGAAGTTTCCACAGCTGGAGGGATCCAAAGGGGCCAAAGACAGTCCAGGGTTGTGCTTGCTCCATCTCCCCCTTCAAACAACTTGATTGTTTCTCAACTTCTGTTGCTGGGTGCTGGTTGCTGGTTCCTGAGTCTCTGGAAAGATTCAAAGGAGCAACAAAATCCTGGATTTACCTTGCTTTTTCAATTCCTCATCCTTTTTCTGTTTTCAGCATTCCCAACATCCTTTTCTCTGTGACCACAATAGACCTTAGTTCTTTCTCCTGGTAGCACTTCAGCCTCATGGAGAGCAGAGCTTAAGGTTTTATTTTGCTTGGTAAGGAACAAATAAATAGATTTTTTGAATGGTTCAGCCTGTGCTGTTTGCTCTACAGAGCACTTTGAGCCTGCGGCTGAGCCACGCTTAGTGGAGGTCCACACCCAGAGTGCTCAGAGCTGTGCTCAGCTGTGGGATACAGAGCAAGTCCTGTAAATCACAGGCTGGCAGAGTAAGAAACCACACAAAAGAGCCCAGCCAGGGAGGAGAACATGCATCTGTAGGAGAGCAGGAGAAAGTAGAGGACTTGGCAGTACCCCCAGACACGATCCCATCCTACTTCTGTAGCCTGCCTTGCTGTTACATCATTATCTGAAGGGAGAAGAAGAAAAAAAGCTGCTGTAAAATGTCAATGCCTTTGAATTATAGACAAAACGCAGACACATCAAAATGTATTTTCCTTTTCAATACCTTTTCTTAAATGAAATATAATGGCCAGCTCTAGGCTGGGCGCTGCCACGCGTTGCCAATGGGAAGTGAGAAACAACAGCAACAAATCCATCTTTCTTCCTGAAGTACTGCTTGCAGCATGAGGCAGCACTAATCAAAGACAAATCACAAAGGTTTGGATTTCTTCTGTTCAGGACTAATACCTAGGGGCGAGGAGGAGAACTGTTTGATACTGAGCAGCCGTACTCCCTTCACTCTTTACCACCGCATTTCATGAAAGCTCAGAAGGTTTATTTTGTAAGAATTTAGAAATTGTATTAAATCATAGCAAATCCTATTATTTGATGGCACTTGTGTAGCAGCATAGAAGAGCTGGGAGAGTTTATACCTGAATCCACTGATATGCATAAAAAGTGATTTTTTTCCCAGTGCTGAAACAAAGAGTTACACCTATGAGCAAGTGTCTACAGGACCTAAGAACCAAATAAGAGGCAACAAACAGCAGGGATACTCCAAGAGTGGAGCAGGCTGCACACAGCATTTCTTTGAAGTATAATTACAGCCCCACTGAAGCATGACTGTAGCCTCCCATCTTTGCAACAGCTGTAATCAGTGTAATCATGCTGCCATTTCGTTTCCCTTCACACATTCTGTTGAGGCATTAGGACTGCTGGGTAGACTGCTGGAATGATACAGTTAATACTGTCCATTTATTTCCTTCATGCTGATAAATCGTGTTGTTATTCTGCTGTATTCATACTTCTTTTCTCTGACTTTAAGGCTAAAGCAGCCCATTTGATAGAGCTACAAGAATGCTGTTTGTAAAAGAAGAATAGAAGGTTTTACCAGATTTTGTTTTATTTTCAAAACCTTTACAGGACCTTTCATATCTGCTGTTAATTAACAGTATTGGGACCAAATAAAAATAACAGATAACTCCCTCTTGTAAAATTATTCCTTCCTGTAGTTATTATTCAGTCACAGTGAAGACAGTGGGGAAAAAAAAGAAACAGAAAAAGACACCAAGAAGCCGAATCTTACTGCAGCTTACCCTTTCCTGAGTGCCCTGCCTCCAGTTTTCTTTCTTCAAGCAGGTGCATTAGCAAAATAAAATAATATAATGGGAGTTGCCTTGAAGATATAGGAGGTAATTAAAATAATACACATAGCTAAGTGAAGCAAGGGTAAGGTGCAACATCTGCTCTAGCACACAAAGCCCTTGGAAGGAAGACACAAACTGATTAAGAACACATTATGGTGCTGATTTTTCTTAATTATTACAACCCTCCTTTTTTTTAGATGGTCCTTCAATGCAGTTTGCATAAACCATGGACTGAAATAAAATCACTCCAGTGAAAGAGCAGTGATTTTCCTGCTGATAAAGGCTGGTGTTGATGTTGCTTTTCATTTATTTGTCCTAACTATTTCTGAGTGTTGCATTTGCCTAATTTTTAAGGAAACATTTTCTGTGGCTCTTCCTCTATCAGGCCAGTAAAAAAGGTCATGGAAAATGGTGGAGTGAGTGTTTAATGAAAATTCTTCTTCTTGACCTCTGTCTAGGAATTTAAGCAACTATTTAATAAGCAGACTCACAAGAAGGAAATCTATATAACAATTAAAATAATAATGCTCTTCTAATCACTTAAGAGCCTAGAGTAGGTATCGAGTTAATCACATTCATTTTAAATTTATATGCTATGCATATCCTCATAAGCATTTTGAAAGAAAGTGGTGCAGAAGACACAGGTGCCTAAATTAATAAACATTAGAAAATCAGCAAGAGATTTAACTACACTGGTTATTGTTTTCAATTATTAAATAATTAGTTTGAACATCTTTGTACACCTGGCCCCAAATCCTGGGATTCAATTACCTTGAATGACTCTGGGCTGCTCTTTGATCATTTAATACTAAATCTGCAAAGTGCTGGGCATTGGGAAGAATATCTGGGGGAGGACATGGGGATTTCCCAGAAGTTTTGTGAAAAAGTTCACTAATCAGAACATTTTTGTTTGAGGAGCCAAGGCTATAATTAATAATGGAAGAGCTTTATTAAGATATTTGGGTTTTTAAGAAAACAGATGGCAGGCAGCAGACTGAATCCCAGCATCTCTGTATTGCAACAAAGAAGTGTTTACCTTTCCAGGACAGCTACATTTGAGAGAATAATTTCAAAAATGTTGCTTGCTTCTCCAACTTTCCTATCTCTTTTGCTTTCTGTACTGACCAGCTCAAGTACCCTGTCTGGTTCAGTTTGAAGAGCACTGAATTTATCTTTTACTGCAGCTCCTGTAGATGCCTTCTGAGAATTTCTATGCAATAGAAAATTCAGAAAAGCTTTATTTGAATTAAAGTCCTCCAAGAGGCTCTTAAGCAATACACTCAGCCTACTGGTGATATATCTTGAATTCTGTTACTCATTTAAGCAACATGCTGAAACAGTTTGGTATAAAATTTCAGATTAAAAAAAGAATTTAATTAAAAGTTTTGGGAAAAGTTTCACATTAAATGTCAATGTGTTTGGCATGATGCTTAAAGCAGGTAGTCATTTTCCTGTAGAAATTGAGGAATTAAAGAAATATTCTTATGACATCCTCTTTTAATAGGTCCAGTAGGATAAATAGGGTAACTAAATAAATCTAGACTTAGGAGTCCAGTATCTCACTTATTTTTTCAGAAAAACATGAAATAGCCAAGTGCCATTTCTGCACACATCTCTCAATAATGTATATAATTCCATCAGAAGTTTCAACAGGTCAAAGCATCTTTTTCTTTCCAGCTTTTGAACATTCATTGATTGCAAACCCTGTAATTTCACTAGCAAAATACAGAGCAAGATTTTTTTTTCTCTGCCTAAAAGCTCACTCCAAGCAAACTGCTCTCCCCCTTCCTCAGCAGGAAGGAAAATAACAGGGGTGGAGAGTGTTTTCCAAACCTTGAAAAGGCCTAATTGATGTGTAACTGATTTTCCAGGTCCAAACACAATAATGTAGCTGAGGCTGGCAGAGAAGCGGTTGCTGAATCTCTCTACATTTCTGTTTCTTGTGGCCCTCAGTGGCATCAAGGAGGGACAATATTGGTGACAATCACTGACATTCTCAGATAATCCAATTAAGGGAAACTTCTACAACATCATCACACATGCCAGGGTATTGTGGCATCATTTTAACAGGGCCTGAGACAGCCAAGGATGTTTCAGACCTGAATTTTCCACAGCATGTTTCTGAACAGAATTGCTTCCAGGTATGCTGATCATATTCATGAGATGTTAATTCTTGTGAATTATACAATGTCTTACTTGGTTAAGTATTACATGTATTGTGATTTCCAAATGGATGATTTCCACTAATCTGAAGAAAATTTACAAGAAGATTTTTCATCAACCTGACTGGCTATGGACAAGTCCCTGTGACCATTTGGAGTTATGATTGAGTTGGGTCTGACAGCACCACCCAGATGGCTGCATTTGGAAACTTTGGCTAAATGCAAAGCTAGTGAAAGCTTTCATGTGCTGGCTTAAAATGTGCTTTGCAGGTCCATTTGTACAACTGGAGGTGCCATGGAGATTGCACACAACCTATGGATTTGGGAATTCATTCTCTGTGCCACACTGTGCATGTCAAGAGTGGTGAAGATAATAAAAGCAAATTAGAGCTAAAAAGCATTTAGAAAACTTGACTTACTTGTAAATAGATGGACTTGTAACTATTTCTGAACTTCTTAGGGTCACACAACCGGGACAGGTCAATGGCAGAGATTTGTGGCTCTATTCAGGCACAGGTAAGCAAACCTCTGTGAGATATTTACCATTTCAATGGATGTAAATCGGGCAAGCATTAAACATTAATCTCCTAGAGAAAGTTCCTTTTCTGCTCTTAAGTGACAAAACCTGTACAGTTATCTAAGGAATACCTAGGTTCTGGGCAGGGTTGCTGAGGGAAGCAGTCAGAATGTTTGATACAGTCAGTGCAATAAATACAGAGACTATTGAATCTGTACATGTGAAAACAACCTAAATACTAAATATATATATATCTCACCAATAAGTTTGTGGTGTCCCACTCTGTCTTTATGGTACTCAAAATCAGCTCCCTGAAGTTGTTAGGCACACCTGTGCCTCAAGAGGGTTATATTTGTATTATTCATAGAGGGGATGAAAAATATGGGAGGAATATGTTTCATTTTGTTTTGGAATGCATTTTGAAATGGAGCACTGGATTTCCCTGTGATATGCATGTTCCATCCACCCAACCAGGACACCTGGCAGGGGATGGGATGAGCCTTCCCGGCCCTGAATCAGCTCCTCTGCAGATCTTTCCCTTCCCAGGGTGTGACTCCTCCCTGCCACTGTTAAAGCCCCCACTTCTCCTTTCCTCAGCTGGAACGTCCCTCCCACACAAAGGGAGACACAAGACCTCACTCCTCCTGAAGGAAAAATGATATTTCCCTGATATTAAAGTTTTAAACCTATAAACACCTCACAGAACTGGCTCTTTTCCCTGCAGCACTAACTGATCCCAGTTAGGAAAGTCTACAAGCGTGGCTGAGCCTCTTTGCAGCAATAAATATTGCCCTAAAAAATATCCTCAGAGGTTGTCTCTGGTCCTGACTCTGAACCTGCAGCTTCCCTCAGGTGCCCAGCCCTGTGCCTGGGTGTGCCACCTCAGCCACCCCAGCACAGCCACCCTCCTGTGCCTCCCTGCTTTAGAACAACATCCAAGTGTCTTGGGTTGCAATGCAGGATGCAACCAAAATATGTATTCTGTTACCATTGGTTAAAACCAGCTGGGGCAGTGTTCTTTATCCCTTCCAGGACCCACCCTCCCTCCAGGGCCATCGAGGCTCACTGCAGGGCTGAGAAAATTCCATCATCCCATTGGGAGAGTCTCCACCCAGGGGGAGGAGCCCAGCATTCCTGCCTGGATAAAAGGTGAGATTCAGAACACCAGGACATTCCCAGAGGGAGACCAGACCCATCTCACCCCCACTGGACCTTCAGAGGAAAACTGCACCCTGCTGCAGGATCATTGTTCCAACAGAACCACATCTGGCACTGCAGGAGGGCTGGATTAGGCTGCTACCAACACCCTGACCAGCAGCGTGTCAGGCTGTGTTCTGACTCTGTCAGGGTTTTCTATTTTGTTTGATTGGGTTTTTTTTGGTTTTGTTTTTTTGGGTTTTTTTTGCTACTACATTTTAATTTTTATATTCCTAGTAAAGAACTGTTTATTCCTATTCCCATATCTTTGCCTGAGAGCCCCTTAATTTCAAAATTATAATAATTCAGATACCCTGGCAGACACCTGCCTTTCTAAACCAAGACACCAAGGAATTCCTGGGGTCATTTTATACCAAAACTCTGTTCCCAGAAGCACAGGTCACTGCATGCAGAGTGGCTGCACAGGTCAGCACCCTTTACAGTCACACAGGAGGGATCATTGTGCTGATCAAAGGGAGATTTGAGGTGTCTGTGTCTGGCCATTAATGATGATGATGGAGGTGGTGATGTATTTTCTGCAATCACTGGTTTTGCTAGACCCCAGACTGTCCTTTACAAGTAGAATTAAGGTGTTGGGGTATTTCAAATGCATTCTTTGGAAAGCATTTTGGGGCAGTTTTTTTCACTGGTGGTCACACTGTGCAGAGAGGTGTTGGCTGCCAAACTGGGAAGCACAGGGTAGCAAGACACTGCCATTAAAATTGGATCAGGCTCAGGCCCAAGTCGTATTTTCTCCCTCTGAAGTTTATTCCTAAATCACTAAAGAAACTTCTTGTTCTGATAAAAATTGAAGAGAAAAGGGTAAGGACTGGCTGACCCTAATGTCTTCCATAGGGTTAATCTGATGCTGGAACAACCCCATTCCTTTGAGGATGAAACCAGAAACCCTAAACTGCCCTAATTTTATACAGCACCCTACACCAATTTAATTAAAATATGTATGAGAAGTCAGAGAGATCCCAAGCCTTAATATTTTAATGTGGAAAATGTGATATAAAGATTAAATGTTTTAAAAATGAAATACAACTACGATTTAGCGAATAGCCTTTTTTTATTTGTGACATTTCCATTTTGCAGGTTATTCCTTTTATTTCTGTTCTTTTTGTACCTTTGAATTTAGGCTGCAACATCATCTTATGCAGTCTGCCCCTTAAAGGGTTTCTCCTGTAGTTCTAATCACCCCAAATACACTTTGATAAATGACTTAATTTCTTAAAATGCTTTGAGATACAATAACTGCCCCAGAATAGGCAAACATAACTAAATGATCACTGCTTGCCATACAGCTTGTACCCAACATGGATCATTGAGAGGATCTCAGGGAACAGACTGGGATCCTGTCCCTTTTCATGTGAAGTGCTACAAGGGAATCTGAACACAATGGGAGTTTACAGTATGTGCAAATCCAGATGGTGGGAGTCAAAAATCAAGATAAGGGTGTAAGAAGTAATTTGATTCACCTACAGGTTTGGTTACAGGTTTGGTTAATGGAGTCCTGCCTCCTCTAGGGTTAATAAATGAGGTCACCTCTCTTTTTTCCATCTTCTATCCCAAATTGACTTGCTGTTTTGCTTTGCTACCTCAGCAGAATCAAATACAAACCAATTTTCTCGGTGCAAGGGTGGTTGTACCAGAGAGTGGGGCTGATATATCAACATTCTCCCCCATCACCTCTCTCCAGCATTTTCCTCAGTGAGATTTTGCCTCTCCCATTTCCCCAGCACCCTCCTCATGCCAGGTGAGCAGTGAGAGCCAGGAAAAAGAGGAGCTTCAGGATTTTTCTGTGTCAATTTTGCTCCACCTGCCTCAAGCTGCACCTTAAGTGTAAGAAAGGCAGCTGTGACATGAGAGCTGTTATGGTAAATGCTGGAGACTGCTGGAGGAAGGGATGACACCAGTGTGTCACAGCATAGCCTGGAGCAAACAGGCTGTGGAAATTGCATCTAAAGCCAGTCGTGATCCCTTCAGTAGCAGGCTGCTGTCAGCATCCACTGGCAGAGAGTGAGAGAAGATGCAGAAAGGAAACAGCAGTCCCTCTTCTTTATGTACAGTCCTGCTGGATGTTTGAGTTTTCTGATAGATTCAAGGGAAGAATAAAAGTATGGGAATCTGTGGTGCTTCCTATGACTAAAATAAACTCTTTGTGTGTCTCTGCTCCTGTCAAATGAGGGTAGTGGCTCTGCCACTTTGAACTTGTCAAAGCAGCAGTGAGCATCGGCTGGAAAAGCAGGGAATATGCAAGGAACTGCAATAAAACAAAAAGCTCAGGGCCTCCTTGTCACCCCATCATGGGGAAAGTCATCTCACCAGGGCAAAACCCCTTTTTGGTCGCAGCAGTAACAGTGGGCATTAATATCACTGGGGGCTCTTGTGTAGCTTCTGACAATGAGTTCCTTAGAAGGATTTCCTCCCTTTGAAGTGCCTGCCTTGCCTGCACAGCAGACAGCTGCTTTCTGCCTGCTGTCTTGCCTGTCTGCTCCCCTACGTGCTGCTCTGTTGAAACACCCTGTGTTATTACAGTCACTCTCAGCACCTGGCTGCAGGAGTGAATCAAAGTGTTGTGAAGGCAGCATATCAATTTGGGTCTGTGCCATGTAACAGTTACTTGGCGGCTAAGTGGGATCATTTCAAAGACACTTTTTCTTCCTTTTTCCCTGCTTCTCTGTGCCCAGATCACTGCTTGAGCTGCCTTCCCCCTAAACACTACGTGCTCACCTTTTGTGACTGTCTGAAATAGAGAAACCTCTGCTCTTGTCAAAAGGATAAACTGAAACAGTCACTTATCTCTGCCTGAGGAATTGCACACTGGAGAGCTCCACCAGCACTTCCCAGTTGCCACAGCCTCTCTCCCAGCTGGGCCAGCAGCAGCCAGCTGTGGACCCTGCAGAGGGTGACTGACCCCCCAGCTGTCACATCCCAGAACCACCAGGTGAACACAAATAATCAAAAAAATATATTTGGAATTGTTGGTCCTTAGAGAATGCCCCTCAGTCTGGAAATGCTTGGGTCCTGTGGTGATTGATTTCATGATGTGCAGAAGAGCTCTCTTCGCAGAATGGTTAGGTTTGGAAGGGACTTTAAAGATCATTGAGTTCTTTTCTTTTTCTCCTGCTCTGAGCTGGTTAGTTACTGATCTGCACACACCTCAGAAGAGAAATCTGCACCTCTCACAGACCATGATATCTGCATGGAGACCACATGGATCTCACAAGTGCAGCGGTGCAGGTTTGCCTGCCAGTTAACAAGATTTTAGAAAATTCAGAAGACTGGAATGTCCCCGAACACAAGCCAAATTAATTCATATTTTAAAAGATTTCTGTCTACAATAACAGGAATAAATGCCACATAAACCCAGTCCTGCTCCCATCAGAGACAATGGGAATTAAGCCACTCACTTCAAAGAGCAGTGCTCTCTCTGTAGAGTGTATTTCATGCTTCTGCAGTCTTGGCTAGATTAGTGCAAATTAAACATTGGGTTAAGTTGCCAGAACCCATAAGCGCTCCATTAGGCTCTGGAGGATTTGGCTAATTTTAGTCAAATACTTACCTAGTTTACAGAAGCCATGCGGAATTCCTCCACGGGCTAAGCCCACTGAGCCCTGGTAGAACGCCACTGATGAGTTTGGCCTCGCAGCCCTGCATTTATGCAGGGCTCAGAATGCAGCTTTGTGCCCCTGATGGAATCTTATAACAGCTATTTTATACCAGAGCACACCAAGTAATTTCAGGAGGGCTGTAGACCAGGGGCTTTCACAAGTGCTAAGGGATCCCATCAAGTGGCGCTGTGAGTGTCACCCCCCTTGCCTGCAGGGCCATCGTGGGAAGGGCTGCAGCAGTTTTTTCCCCGAGCTGCTCACTGCCCTACATCCTGTGAGTGGCAAACTGCCCCAGGGAGCTACAAGCTACATTTTTCAATCATCTCTGCTTTATGTTAAATACACTTACAAGCAGCCAAGTAGCATCCCCAGAGGGTCTTACTGCGACAGAGGGATGTTAACAATATACTTCTGTCTTTTTTTCTGCCTCTTTTTTTCTTTCAAATATGCTTTAGCTATAGCCATCCCTGAATAATCTCTTAATTAGTGAGGAGACCTTGAGCTTATCTTCACAGACTGCAGAGGTGGAGACCTGAGGTGTCATTTCCAAGCTCCACGGTGTAGGATTTTTAGGGCCAGCCTGGACAAAGCCTTGCCTTATTTTCAAGCCTCATTTCTTCCCCGAGCACGGGGAATCCCATCCCTGCCATGTGTCTCTGTTCCCATCTATCCAGGATGGACCTGTAAAGGGTTCTGACACCTGATGGGAAGCCCCAGAGCTCATTTCCAGGTTTGTACAATGGCTGGAACCACTGCCTTTGCAGTCCCTGCCAGGACTTCAGAGTGTTCATACAGATACAAACATCAGACTAATTAGTCACTTTTAAACTCATGACTCAGGCATTTACTAAAAGCATGTGTTCAGATAAAGGTAATACAGTGCAAAAAATAATACAGCAACATCCTTTGGGAAGGCAGAAAAGGTCAAGTACAGTGCTGCTCTTTGCTGAAGTGATACACAGAATTTGTATGTGGGAACTTGACCACTCAAGCAGCTAATTGCCAGTAGGATGTCTTGCTGTACACATCTTCTGAGGTACTTTAATTATGCAAACACACCTTATTGCCACACAGATATAAATAATGTTTAAGGCTCGTGTTTCTTTGATGTGCTGTGGGGATTATGCAGGGGTTTATTTCATTATGATTCCCCTTTGGGGAGAATATCATGTAATAAACAACACAGCACGTCAGCAGAGGGGTTTTTGCAGGTGGGTTCCCCCCCCACCCCCCAAATTTATTTTTAAAATGCTTCTGGCTCTATTTCTGACTCCTCTTGAAAAATTGGGTACTTCAGCAAATTGCTCAGTTGACAAAAGGGAAAAAAATTGTTGTTTCAAAACAAACAATTATGATGACTTTGAAGCATAACATGGAATGTCTCATTGATTTTGTCCCAGAGGACTGGTGTAAAGAATGAATAACCAAACGTGCAATGGAGCACGTAATATTAATGCATGCACCATTTCTTGTGCAGTATTGTTTTAAATCCATTTGCTCACCTTTGCCCTCTCTGATCTCCTACTATCAACAGGGGAGACACATACGAGCAATCTAAATAGTTGATTGCTTGTAAGAGAAAAAATTTCTCCCTATTCAAAGATAAAGTGGCTGAGCAGTGGCAGGAAAATGTACCATTCCTTTCCCACAGTCTCTAAGAGGAGCATTAGAGACAGAGATTATAATTTCAACCTGTGGTGCTTGAATTCCTGGCCACAAGATTTCAGCATTTGTTGTTCTCCTGGAGAATAAACTTTACATTTAAACTCTGATTAGGCCATAGAGCTGGCACCAAGAAGCATTTTCTGCTTTTCTGCTCCTTATATTCATAATGTTAAGTGCATTCTGAAGGGGCATTGTGCAAAAGGCACTGGCAAAGCCCAATTCTGGAGACAGCCACTCACTCGGGTGCATTCTGTTCACACAACCCAGCGTTCAAGGATTAGGACTTTTGAGTGTTAAAGCCAGAAATGGGAGCAGTAAATGATCAATTGTAGCAAATGTTCTGCAGTCATTTCTTCAAACACAAGTGATGCAGTATTTTGTCCCTGAGCTGAAATATCAACTCCCTATTAGGCTGGAAAAAAAACTCAGTACAGCTGTTGTGCTACCTTTGGATATGGCTCTTTTCTAACAGATCAACTTATCTTCAGCCAAGGTATTTGCTTCTGTGATGGAGAATCTGTGTCCTCCAGGTTTCCTTTCAGCAAAGAAAATTTAAATTGCTTAAAAAATGACATTATTCAGATGGCAAAAAATCGTTGAAAACAATCAAACAGGATCTGTCAGTCTGAAAGTTTGATTCCTAATAGACTTGGAACTGAAATTCTCTCATTCGTATTTCTCTCTCTAGGTATGTCTGAAATCAGTTTCCACCACTGAAGTGGAACAGATAATTTATTGTCATGGGTTTCTCAGCATCTTTTCAGTGCTCAAATATTTCTACATGCATTTCCACTTAGGCTCCCTGCTTTGGGATTCTGATCCCTCTGTGAGTCAAGCCTCAATCTCTTGGATGTGCTGATCAAATCCATTTCTTGACTGGAAGCATTCTGTTGAGTGACTGCAGCTTCTCCTCTACCCCAAAGATTTAACCATGGTGTGCCACAACCCCTGCCAGACACAGTGGGAAACAGCATTTTTGTATAACAACACACAGTAACAGAGCCAAGACCATCCTGTTAGGCAAATCCACCCGTTATGGGATGTCCCTGCCTAAATACTTTGGAAGATTTCAGCCTCTGCCTTTTCATGTTTGTGGGTTCCTGGTTGCTCCATACAACTGCATTAACTGTGCAGGAAAATAACCATTTGCTGTTTTCAGAGGTGCAGGCTGACAGCAGATATATCTATTCAGCTCTGCTGGGCAGCAGGGCTCAGCAGTGAGCTAAATTAGCCCACAACATGTTATCATAGCCAGACTTTCCAACAGCCTGCTGTAGGGCTAACACACCTTCACACAGCGTACTCAAAGGAGAAAGAAGAAATTTCAACACGTTTTTCTTCCTGGGTTGATTATTCCTCCAATATTCCAGATCTTGCTCTATGGCACTTAAACCACAGCACCACACCCTGTGCTCAAATCTGCCTGTCCTGGCCTCCACTGGTTTACTTGAGCTTCTGTAATGAATGAGAATGAAAAAAGAAATAATAAATAAGACTCAGGAATATGCAAGATTGGTAGTTCAAAATAACTGTAATAAGTGTTTGTAAAAATGTAGTAATTCAAGTGTATAAATGAAGGAAATTAAATGTCATGGTAAATTTACATACAACAATGTTTAAAGCAGAAACTGGAATAAATATAATATAGATAAGTAGTAATCCTCTTCCTTCTTAACTAGGCCAATAATAAAAATTTTCAAGGACAGACTACAAAATATCTTTAAAAATGGAAGGTCATATTTGAGACTAGAAAAGACTGATCCAGGAAAAAGAAGATCTGAGCCTAACTTTGCCTCCAGCTCTGCATCCAAGTGCAGTGGTTTGTACTGGAAGCCTACCTTTCCTAGGAGGCACTAGATCCTGAGACAGAATGGTGATATCCATTTGGCCTGGTCTTTTTTTCTTCCAGCATTTTCAAGTTTGTTGTTTTTTGGTTTGGTTGGGTTTTTTTTTTCAATTAACATTCACTGTGGAACAGCATAAAACATTTGGCCATAGGTTTTTCTCTTTAAGAGTGCAGCAGAAAAGTCTTTTGAAATAGAAAGAATATAAGCTATTCAGTTTGGTCCTTTGAAATTAAGCCACTTGCAATTCATAAAGAAGCTATTGGAGATGACATAGCTGACATCTTTGCCTTGTGTAAAGCTGCAAAGATAGCTGCTTTACAAAGACAATCACTCCTAAGAGTGGGAGCATTATTAGGTTTTCTCTGCTGATCTTCAAGGTGTAAATGACAGGTAAGTTAAATACCCTGCCAAGTGCAAAATTTCTCGCAAAACATCTCAAAAATACGATTTTCTGTTTTACATAAGACTTCACAATCCATATTATTTCTAATCCTCTAACGTGTATTCTTCTGTTTTCTCTATACCTGCAGGATTTCTCGTGAGCAGTGCATATGGCTTTAAGTATTAAAAAAGTAAATGGTGTCTTGAATAGCAGAATTAAATTCAGAGGCATCCTGCACTGATAGAAAATCACCTCTAAATGTATTCCTGCAGGCAGTTCTTCTGCTAATTCCTGGGTACAGACAAATATTGATCTAATCCCAAAAGTAACAACTGTCAGGAGAGTGAGGTTTCTGGGACCCACATCGTGTCTGTATCTCTGACAAGACAGGAGAAGAGCTCTCCAGCAGGGAACAGAACCATGCCACTGTTTTCTGACATTCCCTTTGATTTTTTCCTCCCAGCCCCATTGATCAGCAGGTGAGTGTTAATATGAACCACCCAGCTGAAGCAGGTTCACAATCCAAACACTGGAGACAGATGGGGGAAGAGAGAGTGGGTGAGATGACTTAAATGTGCCTTTTTCTTCTCTTCAGGCATAAAGGATGACTCGTGCCCTCTTCTTGTCTAACAATGGCCACTGACAGATTCCAGGCAACACCAAACATGCATTTATCAAACTAGCCCTTTGCCAGTGCACTGATCTGCTCTGGAATTAGCATGCTCACCTACAAATAGGGAAAAAAAGTAAGAACTGGTACTTGCATCTTGGCTAAGCAGTGTTTGGATCCATTTCCCAGAGCAAATAACCCAGTCTGCAAGGTCCCAAGGTGCTGTCACCAGGATATGGTCTGAGTATAGGACTGTTTGATTAGGCAGCTGAGCTTCTCTGAAGGATTTGTTTTCTGGAGCATCTGAAGCATATCTGAGTCTGTCTGAAAGGAAAAATATTCCCAGATGAGAGTACAATGAGCAGGAAGGATGTTCCACACCCTGTAACTTCAGGCATCTGTGAAGGCAGGACCTCAGGCTTCTTTTGCAGCCAGCAAAAACTTCAGAGGCTGAAGTGCTGGAAGATCAGCTACACTTGTCAAGAAATCTCAGAAGCCAAGCAGGGCACCTGCAAATCCAAACTTGGCTGTGTAAACTTCCTCTTGTCTCCCTCAACCCACAGATCCAGGGTACAAAGGCATCAGCTTTGGGATCAAATCCATGAAGATTTTGCTCTTTGAAGTTCACCAGCAGATGGAAGTTCAAACGGAGTCAAGCACTGAGTGATATAATCTCGTTTTGGATGTAACACTCGCTGAAATTGAATCTTTCACCTGGTAACACTTTCAATCACACCAGGAGCCTTGTGGCACTGATGGGACCGTGGTAACAGCACTGGGAAGTTTTCAGAGAAACTGCCAGATCCTGGATTCCTTATTATTTTCCTGTGCTTCACTCAATGAGATGTACTGATTTACAAAGAGGTTTAGGACTTGAGGGAGAGGGATCAATAGCTTTTTAGTGAATACAAAGTGCTATTTGTGACAACTTAGAATATGAAAGATCCCCAGGCTGTCCAGCTCTCACAGAGAGGGAGAGGAGCAAGACTCATCTCCTTGAAGGATGAAAAACTGATGGCAGAATTCCATTTGTATTTGACTCAGTGGCTGGACGGGGTGATTGTGCACCGCTGGGTAAAGGGCAGAGCCCAGGGAGATGGGACCCTGTGCTGGAGAAGTCTCAGCTTTCCTCAGTTCTGGTATGGCTGTTGCAGGGTTCCCCAGGCAGGGTCTGTGAGCCTTACTGAGCTCCACACCTGTGGAGGCCCCTGAGCCTGTCAGGGACACTTCCAGGGCAGTGCCTGGGAAGAATCTGCCACAGGCTTTGGGAAAGCCTCAGAGCTTGGGGTGAGCAAAAAGGCTTCCCCCAGAGTGCAGCACTATGTTCATTACCTCAGTTTGCTTTTCCCATTGGCCTGTGGGCCTTGCCCACCTCCATTGTTCATGTATGTCCCTGGTTTGAGAAGGTTTCTCCTTTTCCTGTTTCCCCACTGGCTGTGGTATCTCTGATGTTCTGCTCCCATGTCCCCTGTAGTCACTGCCCTTTGCCCTGCCCCTGTACCACCCCTGTGCCCTCAGACCATTGGTTCCTGACCCCTACTTAACCCTGGGCACTCCTTTGATCTGGGTCTTTCTGTCCCTGGACCCCTTTGATGTGAGTCTGCAAAATAAACTTCACTGGAACTTTACACAGGAGTCCCTTCCTGCCTTTCTTTGCTGAGCTGGCCGTGGTGTGGACTTGAGTGACTGCTGTGTGCCCACCAGGGTGGCTTCTCCAGAAGAGATGCTTTCCAGGGAGGGCAGCAGCAATTGATGCCTTAAGTTGTAGCTTTCATGTTTTCCAGACTCTGTGTTGCCCAGGGGTGCAGTTCTGAGCCTCATATTAAGTGCCAGTCAGTTCTTCACAGAGTAGGGAGACAAAACAAATACTTTTCCTGCTAAAGACCACGGATAACTTTCAGGCCCAACAGCACAAACAACAGTAGACATGAAGGGAGGGACAAGAACGATGGGACCTCACAACCTGAAGCTGAAATTGGACAATTAAACCCCAAAATGCAAATGGACCAAAACTTATAAAAGTGTAAGACTTTGTGACCATTTGTCCATTTTGTGTCCATTTTGGGTCCACCTTGGGTGCAGCCCTGGCCAGGCTCTTGTCCTGCCCAAGGTGTGCCCTAAAGGCCTTTTAATAAATATCTGCTTTCTTCTCCATCTCTGTCCAGTCTCTGTTCCAGCTCAGTGGCATCAGAGCCACCCCCATCCCCACGCTGCTGCACACACCATAGGTCAGGACACAACCAGACAAACTCCTGGCAAGGAGCTCACTGCCCGAGCACCAACTGGATGCCTTTGCCCAGCACAGTCAGGCTGTTTGGAAGGGGGATTTGGGACGTGCATCAGATGGAGTGTGTGCACATGAACAACCTGGTGCAGCCTGGGTGCACAGCTGCAGCTCCCAGAGGAAGAGGAGGCTTTCTGCAGCCAGGCTGAAGGTTTCAGCTCTGCACTGGGTCGCTCTGGTGCTCTGCAGCAGTGTCTGACCTGCTTTACAAGTACTTCGTGCCACACAGCAAATTCTTGGTAGCCCAACACGCTTTGGACCAAGTGAATCAGAGCATAGATTTGATTTATGAATGAGATGTAGAAATGCTGCACTAAGTGCCTGCCAGCAATACAGTGCTGGGGGGGATCTGGTTAAAAACAGTTTTGTTTTGTTCAAAAGGGCATAATCCTTCTTACATATACAGAATTCATGTTCCCCACAGGAATAAAGGAAGGAAACAAACTCGGGTTTTCCCTTCCTAGGTGCAGAGATATTAATTAAAATAGATAATTTAATTAACAAGGGCCAAGTCTTCCTTAGGAGAATTTGAGCAGCATTCCCATGTAGCTTGTGATTCAGTAAAAACATGTTTGGCAAATCAAAAAATTGAATTGCAGTGATAGATACTAAAAAGGGAAAAAAATATCTTGTTATAAAAAAGAGAATTATTTGCACTTAAGCCCATCTGTTTCTTGTGCTCATGGAGTTTAGATTAAAGTAATTTATTTTTGTCTACTAATTAGGACTATTTATTACTGACTTCACAGAATTTTGAATTATAATTCTCACAATACTTATTTTTATATGGTATCAGCACAAATAAAGGCTGACCCTCGAGAATCTCTGGAAAACAGGGATAACATGAAATCCTAATGAAAGTGGTGGCAGTTACCATGCTTTAGAGACACTCTCAGCAAGTTGTAGAATCAGATGGTGTCAGCTGAATTCTCATTCCTCAGAAATTGCCAAGCACAGTGCGCTGGGGAGAGCTAATCCAGCAATCATAACTGGGAGATCAGACAAACAGGAAACCTGAGAATTCCTGCAAAGTTTGTTCCACAACTATTAACAGCGAGTGTAGAAATATTTATCCCTGAAATCCAATTAGAAATTAGCAATTCAGCTGAAGGCTGTGTAGAAATGAAAAGGATGATCAAATATTCACCAAATTGCTGTGATGAGTTTTGGAAATGAGCAATTACGGGCAAGTGTTTCTTTATGGTTTCTTTAGGGTTTTAACCCACAACATTTTATGTGTGGAAAGCAGAGAGGAAGACAAACACTCACCTGGGAGAAATGTTTTAGTAGCATTAGAGGTGTTTGAGCCATACCTGCACTGTGGTGCTTCTCAGAGTTGTGACAAGCTAATTGATGGATTATAAAAATAATCTCTCGCACTTCTATGAGGGGCCTTGATGCAGTGAGTTAGGTGGAAGTGACATCACCAGAGGAAAGTGCACAAACAGAAAAAATATAAAATTATCTCGGGCCTTTGAAGTAATTTTTCCCAACTTTTTCTGGTTCCTGGCGCCCAACAAAAAATTATCTCATTGAGGGAGGCACCAAGGGAAGCCAAGAAGACACAGATTTTAAATGGAGAATGAACCCTGGCCTGAGAAAAGAGGAGAGGTGCAGTTAAAAGAACACAGCATTACACAAGCTGAGACACAAAAAAAACCAAGGAAAAAACCCACAAAAACAAAAAAGCCCACAAAAAAAATTACTAGAAAAATATTTGTGAACCAAAATATCATTTTTATTACATTTTTATTACATTACATTATTTTGTTACATTTCTTACAAGCACTAAGTGGTCTTCAAATGAGGATCAAATTTCCTAAAATCTGTTGGGTTTTAGGTGAAGAAAAATCTTGAAGCTTTTAAAAAAAAAAGTAAAGGAGCAGTAAATCATGGTGATTAGAATACTTTTTGTCCACAGTTGTGTTTTATAAAAATTCTAGTTCTGTGTGGGACTTCAGTGAGCCATGTCCTATTGGCAATATGTCATTAGCACCATCCAAATCATTCCCACCTAATCTCATCTGATTCTCTAAAGACTTTTTCCTCTGGAGTAATTGCAGTTCTTATTTCACCAAGTGGAAATACTGAATTGGGAGAGACTGTTATCCTACAGCCCTCCAAATAACTCTTGCATCATTTCTTTTTTAATCAGGCTTAGCTTGAACAAATATCCCTGTTTATAGAAATGCATGTACATAGCCTCTACAAATTACTAAACAAGATGCTTATTAGAGGCACAATTACCATTATTAAAATAAACAGCTCTTTTCTGTGGTGTCCTTCAAAGAGAGAGAGCTGGTGTCATTTGTCACCAAACCTGTTATAGCCTAGGAAGTATTTTTTAACTAGTTTTTTTTAATCTCAAATAAAACTGTAATCTGCAGATATTAATCTCAGCATTGAAGAGCATCACCCTGCAAGGTAAAACAGCAGAAAAATGCATTTTGGTCAGGTGGTGAGTGTGTGAAAGAGCTGAGGTGGCTCTTACCCAGCATTTGATACAACCTGGGGAGTAAGGATTCCTACCTGGCCGTGCAGGGAGGACATCAGCATTCAGAAAAGTGTGACAGTCTCACAGGAATTCAGGGAATAAGGAGCAGAGTGGGTTAGATTAGAATCTGGGGGAAATCTCAGAAAATTTAGATCTGAAAGCTGTCTTTGTGAGGGGCCCTTCAGAAAGTGTAACATCAGGCACAGGGAGCAGGTTAAAGAAGATTCCACACTTCATATCCATCCATCTTATTTCCCTTGTGCTGAGCAGCTTTCAAGCTCTCTGAAGAAACCAAGGGATTTGTGTCTGCAGCAATCCTCAGAACAGGTGTCATGACACACTTCCCAAAAATGACCTTCCCAAAAAATGACCTTCCCAGTGCAAACCCTCTGCATATGTTATTTCACACAGGAACTCCACACCTCACTGAGCAGCTCAGGCTGGCACTGCAGGGCCCCCTAAGAAATGGGATCTCCCACTGGAAACCATGAGCCAGGTGCTCCCTGTTAACAAAGGAGACAGAAAAATGTGAGATTTTATGGCAAAAAACCCTTATTCCTGACACCACATGCAAGTTTTATCCAAGGACACAGCCCTGTGAAGAGCATTCTCAGGCAGTTTCCACGCAGTGCTATGTGGGTTAACTGAAAACTGTGTGAGAATGACTTCAGTGCAGCTTAAGTCAACCACAGCTGACAGTGTGAGCTCCCAAGCTCTCACCCAAGCACACTTTCAACCAGTCTGCACACAGCAGAGCTTTTCTGATTCAAGCAGTGAGCACGTTGCTTTGTAGATGAGGCACAATAACGAGTTAAAAAAACTCAATTGATCAGCTTCACTAAGAGTCCCACGTGCCTTTAAAGAGCTTCTCCTTGTAGTGAGTGGTTTCCCCCTCCTAAAGGATGCTGGAGCTCTGATCATGAGACAGCCTTTGCCCATGGTGACACAGGGACTTGCTTTGAACCCACTCTCTGTAAATCATGGAGGTGGGGGTGTGAGCCTTCTGACAGCACCTTGACATGGTCTCCACTCTGAATTTCCATCAAACACTTTCTAACTATAAAATTAGCGGTCCCTGCTCTCCTGACATCCTGTTGAACATCTGTTTTCCAGTCTGGACAGAGGCTGTCAAATCCCAGTTCATTTGCTTTTGGGCTGTTTTTGTCTGGTCTCTCCACATAGGATGAATAACCTTCACTCAACTACTTCAACTATGAAACACAAGCCAGAGACCCCTTTGATTTCACAGTGTATGTGAAAATCTCCACTTTATGGATAAGAAGCCTTGAACTTACAACATGATCTTCGTGCCTTAGGAAGAGCCTTTTCTGCTGTGGTTTTGGCCATGAGACAAGTTTTGTTATCAGTGTAGATGGATTTTTCCGGCAGTTGCTTCATGAGGGGCAGAGACAGAACCCTCATAGATAACTTGAGTGATTTGGTCCTTGTTCCATACGAAGAATGCAAGGAAAGTTTAGTGCCCACAATCCTTGGCAAGTCTGTACCTGGCAGCATTTTTATCCAATGCTTTAGATATTTCTGTGCACATGATGTGGCAAAGGGCAGGAAGAGTTGTAAATTGGTTTTAAGTACAAACAGGGGCTGAAACTCCTCTCCCACTCAGGAGCAAAACTTTCAGCTGACTCATGACATGATTTCCCAAAGGCCATACAATGATTCACCTCCAGAACCTGCCAGCCCAACAGCAAAGCCAAATTTCAGCCTGTGCTTCCAACTGCAGTGGCAACAAGACTGTCCTGAAGGCAGACCCAGCCCACCTGCAGCTAACTGCAAACACTGATGTGTCCAGAGCAGGCATCACAGAGCCTCATAATTAAAATCAAAGAGACTTATGAATCTCTCCTTAGTCTTTAAGGCTATTGCCCCCTACCTATTTAATGTTTTGGGGCTTTTTTCCTTGAATGTCCCATTCAAGGAAAACTGTATAAGAATATTGGCAGCATTCAGCATAAATACTCAAGACATAGAACCATAGAATGGTTTGGAAGACACTTTAAAGATCATTTCATCCCGCCCCCTGCCATGGCAGGGACACCTCCCACTGTCCCAGGCTGCTCCAAGCCCCAGTGTCCAACCTGCCCTTGGGCACTGCCAGGGATCCAGGGGCAGCCACAGCTGCTCTGGGCACCCTGTGCCAGGGCCTGCCCACCCTGCCAGGGAAGAATTTCTGAATCAAATTTTTTCAGCAAATACTATAATGGAAAAGTTGAAAAGACAAAAATCTATTGGTACAAACTGAGACATTTTTGGGTTTGGAGGAAGGAGTATTGATGGTCCTACCTTTCAGTGTCCATGAGGGGTTTTGACATCCTTGTCTCTGCTCCTTTTAGTAAAGGCATTCCAGGCAAGTTTCGTGTTCCATTACATGTTCCTTGGCTTCTTAGGAACATACCAGTGGCTGTACTGGGTTAGAAATGTGTCTAACTCACAATTCCAGCTTTGAGGGATATGTAAGAAAGGCCCACAGTGATGTTCCTCCAATACACTTTCCCAGCTGCAGGAAATTACAACTTGTATTAAGAGTCCTAACATAAAGTAGTTTGTCTAGATATTCTTTAAACCCTGTTACAATTCCATTTTGCAGCAATGAGTTCCAGAGTTTAATCAATCTGATTTTGTGAAAAAGGGTTATTATTGTTGCATTTGTTTTGTTGTTTTGGGTTTTTTTACTCCTAACATTGGATAATTCCGTTTGATACTGACTTCTTCTCATATCCTGATAAAGTGAATACCAGTTTTTGGTTCCCTCTCAAAAAACTCTCAGAGTTTCATCATTGCCTTCATTGTATTCTGGTGTCAGTGTGTTTTTTCTGGGCTGAAATTATTAATCTATTTCACCTCTCCTTGGACACAAGGCATGGAGTCCTCTGTCACCCATGTCTGTACCTGTAGTTCTACTTTATCCTTCCTGGGATGGGTAAACAAAGTGCACTGAGGATGGAAACAGGCCTTTCTTCTTGATCAGCCACAGGGGGCTTTTTCCTTAACTGAACACTTGCAAAGGTAGAATGCAAGTCCATCTGGCCATTTCATTTCCATGCCTTCAAAGGGGTGGATTTCACCAACATTTTGAGAATGTGTTCCCTAAGCTTTGAGAAATCTCCTAAGAACCCTTGAACTGCATTACCTTGAGAAAAGCCAGCATCTCACAGGATCAGGCTATGAAATGTTATCTACATCCAGTTACAATGACCCTTTTATTACACTGCCTTTAGACTTAGAGGAAAACAAAACAGAACCCTGGAGAGTTAATATTTTCAAAGCAGACCCAGTTGAAGACAATCAGTGCCGCTTTTGATAAAACTGATCAAAGGACAAATCTTGACAGCTTGGAAACATGAAATGCTATTACTTGCCCTCTTTTAGTTTTGCTCTTTCTTCTCAGAAGACCAGTATTTGTTTTGCATAGTAGCAAACATTATTCCTGTGGTGTTTAACTTTTGCACAGGAGCCCTCTTTTCATTACACCAGAGTAAAAGCAGTGTGAGATTAACAAGAGGTTCTTTGTCTTCTGCTGTAATAAAACCTTTTCATAATTTATCTTTCTTTTCTTTCTCTCTCTTTTACCTCTTGGCCACAATTTACACATTAGCATCTTCTGCTATTGTCTTTACATTGGATGAGAATCTCCTTAAAATACTCCCACAGAGCTGCTATTTCTCCTCTTTTCATTACTTCAAATTGAAAGTGGTTAAGATAATGTATTTGGCATCAGACTTAGGGAGGAGGAAAAAAAATAAATAGGGAAAACAGGCACGGTGAATTGCTATGATCATCTCAAGGACAGTTTGTGTTGGGGCACCAAGGCCAGGGGAAGAGGGCAGATTGCTGATCCCTTTTAAATTGTGGTACTAATCAAAGGCTATAGAGGTCCCTGCAGACAAGTGACCAGGAGCAGCTTAAAACTGCTTCCCCTTAGGCTTAGTACAAAAGCTGCAGGGTGTATGTCTCAACTCCCTGCCCTCTCACAGGAGGGGATGCCTCGTTTGCCCATCTAACCCTCCAGAAAGGCCCACAGGAATCTAATCTCTCTTTCATAATCTCTAATTAGTCACCTCTCCCAGCACCTCTCCTGCCATTTGAAATCAGGATGCTTTGCAGATATTGGCATGGAGACTAAACCAAGCATTCAGCTGGCAGCAGTCCACAGGCAGTGTAAAAAGCTTTTTGGGCACAGTTTCTGCTCTCTTAGACCAGTGAAAAACTACAGGCAGTCTGAAGATCTCAGTGTCAAACCTTCCTCTATACTGAAGAATGCTGAGGCTGTAAAGCACAATGCAGCCCTTCTAATTCCTGTAAACTAAAAGTTGACATAACTAATACAGAAATGCTTAACTGAGGGACCAGCTAATGGAGGTAATTTCTAGTCCATCAGATCTTTATATTAGTTATTGCCCTCAGTTTAGTTTGGAATTGCTTTTTAAGCTTCCCTATTTAAGTTAGTGGCTTTAAAATGCAAGTTTCTGCATTGTCAATTCATTGCTTCTTATTGAGCATTTGGGGCATAAAGAAGCAGCATTCTGTCCTCATATTAGTTTAGAATAGGGACCAAAATACCTTGCAGATTGTTTTTTGTTCACATTGAAGTCCTGAAAAAAACAGGAAGACTTTTCTGCTCCCCAGTTTCCTCATTGGTGTAACGGAGTTGAAAGCCTTCCCTTTCCCACCTGGGATACTGTGCCTAGACCAGCTGGTGGTTGGTGTCTGATTTCAAGAGGAAAAAAAAATTTCCAAATACCAAACATAATCATTCATGAACATTAATTCCCTGGGCAACACATCTGTGAAAGCTCTTTAAGTAACATCCTGCCTCTAAACACATTGACAGAGGACCTGACTGGGCACATTTCCTGCACAAATGCTATTTATTTGTTTGGTTTTGGCAAGGAGCTGTCTGTGCTTACACCTCAAAGGGATGCAAGTCACAGTTCTGACTGACTGGGGGAAAGCCATCAGTGTCAGTGGCATCCTGAGAAAAATATCTTCCCTTTCCAAGGAAAAGGGCAGGTCTACCTAGGAGGCAGTGTGTTCTCCCCAGAGCCAAGTATGTAGAGAATTGTGCAAGACTTCATTTTCATTTTTCCTAAAAACTAATCCAAAAAAAAAAAAAACTTACAATGTTTTTAAATTATTGATTTTTTTTTTCTCTGTTGGAACTGTCTTTTTTCATTAAAAATGCATTTTGGCAACACTGTTTTACTTGGAAAGCTTTCCACATGAAAAATTTCAGAAAAGTGTAGGGTAACAAATGGTGCACTGATACATTTCATGTGAGATAAAGGGTGATTTCATGACCAGCAATACCAGGGGAGGGTATTTTCTAACAGAGTATTCAGTTATTTATAGTAATAACGGTGTGCTTGACCACATCCCATTTCCAGCATGTTAGGATGTGTGGATAAGGATGTGTGGATTCACTCCCTGCACATGCCTCTCAAAGAAATACCATGGTCTTGGTTTGGAAAGGTGTCTGCCAGGGAAAGCCAGAGCTTCCTTTGGAATGGAGAATGTAAACCTCCTCCATCTGAATTATTATAATTTTGAAATTAAGGGGCTCTCAGGCAAAGATATAGGAATAGGAATAACAATTTTTTACTAGGAATATTCAGAATAAAAATGTAGTGGTACAAAAAAAAAACAAATTAACAAAAAAAGAAAACCCTGACAGAGTCAGAACACAGCCTGACACCCTGCTGATCAGGGTGTTGGGAGCAGCCCAGTCAAGTCCTCCTGCAGTGCCAGATGTGGTTCTGTTGGAACAATGATCCTGTAGCAAGGTGCAGTTTTCCTCTGAAGGCCCAGTGGGGGTGAGATGGGTCTGGTCTCCCTCTGGGAATGCCCTGGTGTTCTGAATCCCAGCTTTTATCCAGGCAGGAATGCTGGGCTCCTCCCCCTGGGTGGAGCCTCTCCCAATGGGATGATGGAATTGTCTCAGCCCTGCAGTGAGCCTGGATGGCCCATGAACAGCAGATATCCCCTGGAGGGAGGGTGGGTCCTGGAAGGGATAAAGAACTCTGCTCCAGCTGGTTTAACAGCTGCCCATTAACAGAAGACACCTGGCCCCTCCCCCTGGAGTTATGAGATAAAGAAAACACTTCTTCAACCGGTTTCAACAGATGGCAATAGAATACATACTTTTGGTTATATCTTGCATTGCTACCAAAGACAACCATGCTTTGGAGAAAACAAGGAATGAGCTCTTTGTTTGACCTGTCAGGAGGAGCCAAAATGGGTCTTTACAAGCCTGGAACAAGCTTCCAGTTGGGTTTAGTTCTACCAAGTTCCTTTTTGTACATTTGAGACAACTGAAAAGTATTATCCAAGGAAGGTGCTCCAGACCCAAAAAGGATTTGAATTTATATAAATTACAGTAAGTGCAGCTTCTGTGCCCACATGCTGGAAAAAAATTCAGTATTGCCGGGGCCCAGGAACTTCTCTGACTCCAAGTGTTTGGGGTTTTTTTTCTTAAAAAGGATCTTTTAGGCCATTCCCACAACTTCCTTGCCCCAAATCTGTAGAGTCACTAAAGAGCTGCTCATTGACATTGATGGGACCTGGATCAAACTTTGAGAGACTTATGCCTTTCCAAAGGAGGTTGTCATTTCAAGACAATTAATTTACAAATTTAATGGATTTAGATGTAGTTTCCTCCCTCTTAAAAGAGAATAATCCTATGGACCTTTGTGTTTTTATTTCCTACCAGAATCACCAAAATGGATTAGACTCTCTTTGCCTTCTACCTCACCTGACATTTGAACAAATCCCATCTTAATTCTTTTCTTTCTTTGATAGTTGCTTTGGCAATTAGATTCATAGCCCACCTCCATTCTGGCATTTGAAGTCCCTTAGTATGAAAAAAACCCCAAACAATTCTTCCTTCCTATTTCTTCCTTACCATTCTATAAATTTTACCATTCAATAAACTTCATGACATAATACAGCGATGTAGATCCAAAAAGGAGTATTTCATTCTGCAGACACTAAATGAAACACAGAGTGTGAGAAAACAATTTAATTACATGCAAGTCGACATACTTTTGATGTCGTGCTTAAAAACTAGTGGAGCCTTCATTTGTCATGCACATATTTATCCATCCTGTGGGCTGTACATTACTCTAATTACTCTGTTTGCTCCAAACACTGCCTATACATCACATTGTGTTCTCTGGTAACTAAGCTCAGGAAGCAAGGACTTAAATTCACCTGCTACAATTTTCAGGGAGGCTTAGGACACTTTCAGTTTATCTCTGTGACCAAGGAACAAATAGTTCTTCCATTTTTTAACCCTTCTGCCAACAGCCTCCTAAACATTATCTCTGCCTTGCCAGCTGTCAGCCTCATTCCAAACTCCTCATGTGTAGCAGTCTCTCTTGCTGGTGTAAATCCCCAGCCTCCTCCCCAGCTTCCCAGGAGCTGCTGCCCTTTAGCATGAGCCCTCTTAATGCTTGCTCCTCTTGCCCTTCCTGCAACCTCCATGGTTTAGAAGTCTGTCTCTCAGTGGAAGTGCCATTTTTGTGTAATCATTGGTTTAATCCCTTTAAGAGTCTGCAATCTCCTCCCTGGATAGGTATTGAACATCTCTGTGAAAAAGTCAGATTTTCAGATCCACTTTCCCTCTCTAATCTATAGCTGTTAAAGACATTCACTGCTTTGCCTTTCAGTCTCGTGCTTTTCTCAGACAAGAAATTGATGGAGGTGGCCTCTTCTATTTTTTACTTCTCCTGAACATTGACTTTTTCTGATAAGGCTGGCTCTCTTCACTAACCCAGGAGGTTGCATAGTCCTGTTACCCAGGTAAAGCCTAATCCTTCTCCTTTTGTGCAGCCCTAACTATTAGATTTTTAGCTGATTTAAGCCTGCACTGTTCCATTGAAGGTGAGTCCCTGCACTGGAAAATTATCTGTGCCTCCCTCCTGTCAAGAGGAGTTTGGATGGATAAGGCTTGGGGAAAAAAATTTAGAGACCCATCTTTTCGACATTTTGGTAACCAAGCAAAGAATTCATTTACTTAAATGCTTGTGACAGAAAAAGACATGTTGAGACTGACTTTCAGAGGTCATTTTTGTTTCAATTACATTTACTGGGTTTTTTGGACACACTTTCAATGAATGCCCCAAGTGCATGAGCTTTACTTAATACCAGTACTAATAAAATGTGATATTAAGTTAAAATATTCATATTCCCCCAAAGCAAAACCTGGGCTGCACACCTGATCACAGTCTATACAATACCAGGTGATTTGTTAAATCACCAGTCTCCAAGCAGAACCTGGACTCTGTGCTTAATGCAATCACTCCCATTGTCCAATTTTACTGATGTTTAACTCTGCCCTAAAATACCAGGACTATGTATTTTGGTGGAGCATAAAAACCTGCTGGCCCCTGTAACACCTTTGGTCACTGTTATAAGCTCAAGGACTTTGTGTGAGTTACTTCCAATGTGGATCCTTGAGACTAAAATCAAGTTAGAAGGGTGTAATTAATCAGTGCTTCATATACCCAGTTTCAGACACTCACAATAGGCTCTTTACAGATAGCAAAACACACATCCACCGGAAAAAGACACTGGCATGTCTATGGGGTGCTCATGGATATTTCAAACAAAACAAGGGTAAAAGTGATTATGCCAATGACTTATAAGAGCTAATTTTGGTTCAATTCCTCTCATAAATCATAAGGACTTTGCTGGATAATTTCTCTAAGGAGAATGAACTACTGGCATGACATAGTCCTTCCATGATATTTGCTAATACTCTTCTCTGTCAAACGGTGAAGTTAAATGTTTTCATTGTTGAGCTAAAGAAGCTTAACATTAAAAACTTATGGCTTTAATACTGAGATTTATTTCTAGAATTCTTTTGAAATGCAATATCCCCAGGTACTTTATAAAAAAGCTAGACTCCATTTTCAATAGCTTTTGCTGAGTTTTATCTGTATTCATCCGCCAGATTTTGCCATTATAAATAATTAATCAATCAGCATCTGCTCTGCTCACAAAAAGCACTTATATCTCAAAATTGACTGTTGGCCTGATTCTGCACCTCTGAAGAGGCTGAGAACTTTGCTTGTGGCTTCCACCAGGAGAGGATGGAGCCCTGAGCACCAGTCCCAGCACAGCCTCTGGGTGTGTGTGCCCTGACCCAGCCCAGGGCAGGCACAGCAGCCTGGGGCTGGAATCAGTGGCACTTTAAAAGGTGTTCTTCTGAGCTCTGAGCGCTGCCTGGAAATGCACAAACATAAGTGTCAGGGAAATGGGTAGAGGAGTACTTCATCTTGAGACCTCCTGTGACATCCTCAGGATCTCCTTCCCCTGGCTTGGGCACACTGGGGGCAGAGCAATGTCACCCTGTGGCACTGCAGGCTCTGTGCTTCCCAGGGATGGCACACCTTTTCCCAGCTCCTCCTTGGGAGTTCATCCACCATGGCATGCTAATCACACATCTGACTCCTTTGCCATTGATGGAGTTTGCAGCAAAGCACAATTACTAAATTTCCAGGAGCCACTAAACACTAACAAAACGTCCTGTACCAAATCTTGCCTCTTTCCTGTCTCTTTGATGCCTTTTCAGCCATTCATTTAGACATTCTGTCTTTACACTCCAAGAGAAGTTAAACATCCTCTAAAACACAGATGGTTTTTACAGTCTGTTGTGGGAGAAAAAAGAAAATAAAAAAGAAAACCCAGCAGAAATGCTGACTGCACTTGTTTGGCTGATGCAGTGGAAATAGCACAGCCTCTGTTCAGCCCAGCTATCCTGGATATGTACAGACCACAGCAGAGCCATGTGACATTGTGTAACAGTGAAATGTAGTGCCTAAATCAATCTTGAAAGGGTTTTCTACAGAGATAACAAAACATGAAGAATATGAGAGTGGCCAGCACTTACTTTGTTACCATTTCCCCCACAGTTATGCAGTTTTCTTTACTTAGATTTTCCTCCCTTTCAGAAGGAAAGGGAGGAAAATCTGTTCTGCCCAACCCCTTCTGCCACACTGCCATCGCACTTAAGGAAATCTTTGCTTGTTTTTGCCAAGTTCATATAATTTTCCTTCAAGAAAACACTAGCATTGCATTGACCCGATTATTAGGTTTACTGGACCCTGGTGAGTCAAAAAAGCATTGGATTCTTCAATTCTTTGATTCTTAAATATAGAATATGGAAGTGGGAATCTAAGATTTTGAGTGGTGTTCTGGTTTTCTTTTTGTTTTTTTTTGGCTGAAGATGGCACGGTTGGTATTACATAAATAAGAAGGAAGAAATATTTTTTAATTCCTTATATAATACAGCCAAGTTTGTGAAATTAAAGCCACAGGTAGCACAGAGTCCCTTTCTCTCTCACTTTGTCACCCACCAAAACCTTGTTCTGGGTTACATTAGGAGCTGTGACTTAGCTTGATTAGCATTCTCCTAAAGTTTAAACTCTTCTCTACTCTTCATTAGTGTCCAAAAAATCCTACTTTGAAGTGAACACAAGGAATCTTATGTTTTTAACAGTTACACTTTCAAAAAAACCCTGCTACTTTCATCACTTACTCAGCAACAACTAATACCCAACTTTGGATTTTATATGGGCAGGAGCTTTGGAACCAGGACTGCTGCAAAGACAGCAGTCTTGGTTCCAAAGACATTGCACATTCCTTATCGTTATGCCCCTCATTTTGCTAGTTAGTCACATATTTAATGGCAGCAGGGATCTCTTCAGGATTGCCTTTGCTTATTTTGCTTTGTGCAAGATACTGCATGATCATTATTCAGGGCTGTAAATAATTCCTAATTACATCTCAAGGGGGCCATTTTGCCTACCTAATTCTTGAAGAAACTACTCTCTTCTGTTTATACAAGCTTAGGCCATATATTTAAGCTGTGATGGTACAAGCACTTACCTGTGCAGGAACATCTCATTGGGGGACTGCTCCTGTTTTCACGTGGCTCACCTGCACAAGAACACAGGGAATGAAGCTATGGGTATGAGGGGTTCTATCCTTCACCAAAAAAAAAAAGTTTAAAAATGATTTTGCCTTCAGCACATAATGCTCACACAATGAAGAACATGTGGTTAATGAACAAAAGGCTTTTACTTTTTCCCTTTAACTCAGGCTGTCACTATTTTCATGTTTATTTGCCAGATGCATCCCAGCTGCTAATTAAGCTTGAACAAATTAAGGTGAATTGAATCTTGCCTGAGCATCTGCTGTTCTCCTATTAGTATGGCAGGCAATGAAAAGAAGATGATGCTACATCTTTAAAAAGGCCATTTATACTTAAAATGACTTCTTACTATACACTAATAGAGAATGTTTTTTCACACCAAAGGATGTGTAAGTAATAAAATATGTTGTAGGATGTGTCAGTGAGTTCATCTGTATTACAGTTTTCTAGCAGTTTCCTTGGGAGATGCTCATAATATACAAAATTAAGAATAAAGTTTTAAATTATGCTCAGAGATGAGGAAAGAACCAGGTATCAAACACTCTGCATGCTGAGAGGTTTGATCAGGAGGGATGAATGTGTAGCTTCAATTCCTCTCTGGTTTTGTCAAATGTCCCAATAATAATAATAATAATAATAATAATAATAATAATAATAATAAATCACACCCAAGGTAGAGCCAGGTATTATTCTGTGGGGCTTCTTTCCTAGAGAAAGGAAATGCCTGTTGTGGCACTTGTGTCAAAACAACCCCTGTGCAGCCCTTAAAATAGGAGGTAGAACAGAATGTTTGATGGGGTCTGTCCGTGCCAAACACACAGGACCTGCTTCAGGAGCTCCAGAGTCCTGGCTCCTGTAAAACCGAAGTTAATAGAGTTAAAAAAACCCCACAATATTAAAAATAGTTATGAAAGGGAAGCAAAAAGTAAGTCATTTTGATCTTGGAGACCTTTTAAGGTTATTTTAGATGCAAAGAAAATCTCTTCATAAAAGAAATGTAAAAATGATTAAAACTCTGTGCCTCGAGAAGGTGCAGAGTTTCCTTTTACACAATTTGTAGCAAGTCCTTAAAGTGATAAAATCTTGAATATTAGATGTGCATCCTTTAGGGCTTTCATTTCATTTTTATACTGAAAAGAGGCTCATACAAGTTCACAGTAATCAGAAATTGTGATAATTGCCACTACGAAAATTCTCTGTAAAAACTTGGTGCTGTCTTACAGAAAAGTTAGTGAAAATTCATCAGAGTTAATAAATTTGCTTATTGCTCAAGAGACAGTTGGAAAGGGAAATTTATAAATGTAAGTGTGCAGAAGGAAGAAGCACAGTTCCTCAGCTGTAAGCATGATCCGTGTAAGTTTGTAAATAGTGGATTTTGGCAATTAAAACTAAGGATGCACAACGGTAAAACTGCTGAAATAATGTCTCCTGCTCCAAGCCTTCCCACAGGAATATACTGTGGAAGGAAAATCTAACGGGCTTTATATCCAATAATTAATGTTTTTTTGCTTAACACCAAATGAGAACCAGAGAAGTGTTTCCTGTCTCAAGATGATTAAGTATTAATGCCTATTGAACTAAAGAGCAAAACAGGAGGTATTGATCCAAAATTGGGCAAATGTGTTTGTTTTACTCAGCCTAGCCAAATTTTGCCAGTTTGGAATGGTAAACAGCACCATGAGAAGAGTAGTTAATGATAAGGCTCTGGAGATCTTAATGATGCTTGGTTTGCTGGGAGAATTACCTGAAACACATTTATGTACTTGGATAAATTAATCTTCATCACTAAATTCTGTCTAAGCAGAATAAACTAGAGAAATGGCTTTAGTATGCATGATGATGGAATTCTAAACATAGGCTGCAGGACTTGAATATTTCACCTGTGCTTGAATAAAATATGAATATTCCGTCACCTTGGAATCCTCCATTTTTTCCACCAGGTAAACCCAGTGAAAAGCTGATTGTTTTTCTTTTCCAAGAGCAAATTCTGAATTCAAATAAGCACGACCAAGGATACCTAGTCAAAGCTTCCCATTTTCTTTTGAGTCAAGTTTCATGAATTCTTTCTCATAATATGTTTTTAAAGTTTATTCAGAATGAATCTGAATCAACTAAGCCATGCAGAATTCCCTACGAATCCTTCAGGATCCTTTCTTGGGATTATTTGTGCTGAACCACACAAATGACAAAGAGAAGAGCAGCAAGACATTGGTGTGACAAACAGGAGACAAAGAACAGTACAGAATCCAGAGGTCTGGCTGCAAATTAGCAACACAGAATTAATGCATTTTGGATGTTAAATTTCAAATTTTAAGCTATTCATTAATTCATGAATAATTCATAATTCACACTTCATAACTATGATGAATAATAATTACACATAAAATGGAAAGTGCAGGAAAAGAGATAACAATTGATATTGAAGAGATAACAATTGATATGAGCTGATGAGAGATGAGAAATATTCAACATCCTCCTTATTGAGCAGCTAATCTCTAAATTATAGCTTCCTTATAGCTTTCCCAAAAACAAAACACATTTTCCACTAACACTTCAGTGTTTTAATAAGACAGAGACTCTTCATACCTGCCTTCTTCATGGGCCAGTCCTGGCTAAAAGGCAGCGTTTGTATGTGAAATCAAAGCTGGAAAAGAAAGAATTTAAATTCACAACAGAATAAAAGACATTGTTATTGTAGAAGCTTTATTGTCAGATGAAAGAAAGAAGATAGGACAGTGCAGGAGAGGCAAAGCCTTGTGCAGTTAAAGTTATATGTATGGAATGATATCAGGGCAAGGATTCCTGGAAGATCTGTACGATGGAGTGCTATAGAGAAATCTGCATGAGACTTCAATGAGTGAAGGATGATTTGTCATAATCCTTTTCAGAGTAACACAATGTAAGAGGGGCCATCTTACCCTCCTGCCAAGGCAAAGTTAGACTGAAGGCATCAAACTCACCTTAAAAGTCTGCAGAAACGCAGGTTTTACCACATCAACCAGTGCTGCCTATCCACCCTTATCATAAGCCTGAAGTTTTACTCTTTAGTGCCATTTATAGGAGTGTTTTCTTATTTGTCTGCCATAAACACAGATAATTCAGGGTGAACTTTCGAGGGCAGTTACCAAAGAGACTTGAGAGGAAGTCCAGCTGAGATAGAATAGTTAAACTTGAGGGAAAAAAATGCTAGAAAATTACTGTGTGCTAGAAAAATTATAGCAAAAGTTAAAGCTGGTAACTCTGGGGAATTAATTTAATAACGACGAACTCATCCAGGCTCAGACATTTGGATGCTTTGCTGGATTGGGCTCTTCAGAGCTACCAGAATCTCTTGGATATCTTTAGGTTGAGTTCTGAGCCTCACAGAGGAGACCTGGGCATGACAGAAGTCCATGTAAATGGCAAAAAGACAATTATTTCCCAACACTTTCTAGGTTTCACATGCACAAGAGGGGACAAAATGTAGAATTAAAGAACTAAGAATTAAAGGTGCTAAGTTAAGCAGGACAAATTTCAGAATAGCGTCTGAAGCACTGAGAGAAATTCAACAGGATAGAGAGAGAGATGGAGATGAGGCAGGCAGAAAATGGAAGTGTTCTCAGATAATATAATTCCATTTATCCCCAAAAGGTGTATGTATCACCTCAGAAAAAGGCCTCCCCCAGATGAGGTAGGACATCCCAAAAGGCTGTGTGTGGAGTTTCAAGGGCAGCCAGTGTGGATGACATGCAGAGGTAATCCTGGGCAGCAGTCACACATCCCTGACCCGTGTTACCCCTCATATCCCTTACACCAGCCTCCTGGTCCCTCTGGCTTCTCCTGTAACAATCCATTCAAAAATAAAGATATTGCTCTTTATTCTTATTTCTCAATGGCCTTATTTGTATGTTACTCTTACATTCTCTGTCAGTTTTGATAATCTGCTTTAGCAGCTTTGTATCCAGCTGGTTTACGCTTTTATTCTGCCTGGGTTTTAATGTTCTGCAAAACAAGCAAGCAAATACAATCAGTAATGTGAACTAAGGCAAAGTTAAGACCAGCAGTAACTTGTTGGAACAAAAACTTATTTATTCTACCTTTTTTTTCAACACAGTGAGAACATGTATTTCAGTAATCAGAGATGAATGAGTCAGGCTGTGTTCAGAGTCTGAGTCTGTCACTGGGACTTGTGTGTCACGGTGACTGTGTGGCTGCTAGGTACAGTCACCTGCAAAAAGGAAAGTAATGTTCCTTAGCCTATTTTGAGACATAATAAAAGTTTGTAAAGCATTTTTAATACCTTTCAATGAAGGATGACATATTAAGGTAACAAATGACTGTTAAATATCACCAGGAAGTCCAAGGCTTCAAGCAGCTCCCTACACACATCCACCAGATTCAGCAATGGGATTTGGATGTGCCCATTTCTTTGTTAACTCCAGGGAAAATCTTCCTGGCACTGTCACTGTGTTGAAGACCTTTGTCAGAGTCTCTTCTTCACCCGTAGCAGCTGTACTGGCACAGCTGTGACTGCTTTGCCCAGCCCTGGCTTTGCTACTGGATGAACCACACAGACTGGACCTCCAAAATTTCATCCCAGGAGCATCCCAGAGAGCTCAGCTGGAAAGTGCTGTCATTTCTGGGGCTGCCAATCTTTGCTGGACAAGAGACTTGGAAGGCCACTAAAGAGGAAGGAGAATCCTCCCAATTTCTCCTTCCAGTTTTATGTCAGGTTGTAGCTGGGGGTGGGTAAGGGCAGTAAAAGGAGCCATGTCTTTCCTTCCACTGGGTCTCACAACTGCTATTTCATTTCGTTTATCTAGGAATTCTTTTTCCCTTACCCTTCCTAAAGGCTGGGTCCTTAAGTAAATGTTGTGTTTGTTTTTCCTTGAAACTGGCTTTAAGTGTAGACAAAGTAGCAGTTTAGTCTGTGTGCTAAACTAAAATACTCAAAACTCAAAAAAACCCCATTGCCAGCATTGCCAAGAATGTATTCACAGCAGTTTAATTATACCTAAAGGCATTCTTTCCAATACCCACCTTGCTGCACAGGTTCAAAATTGCCAATAGCTCCAGCTCAGGATTTTCCCAAACTGAGTCTGTCTAATTTTCCTTGAATATTGATTTTAGAATGGCTGCTCGGATGGAAGTGTCAGTAAAGAGAAAGGTATCAGTCTGAAACACAAATTTCCATGGGCATCCTCCAGTGACAGATGTTCTAATGTTACCCTCTTTCTGCTTTTAAATATGTGGATTTTGCAGTTGAGTAGGAAACAAAGGAAACATGGGATCCATGGAGCAGTTTGCTGCATGGCTTTGCAGGTAAAATTATTAATTGAGGACTCGACAAATAAATTAATCTAGAAATGAAAGTTTATGACTATTTCTTCATTTAACTAATAGTAACAACAATTAAGTAGTCATGTCCAAATTACACAAGCAGTTACATTCTTTTTACCATTGAGTAAATAAATGGTATTGATTTCTATATCAGTAAATAACTGAAAGCCAATAGCAATCAAAAATATTTATATGAAAATGAATAGGCATTTTATTTAGACATGAGAAGTTTTTATTTCTTTTTTTTCTGGTTAAATTTTAGTGTATCTGTGAATATGTCAAGATGACAGAATCTCATTTAAAAGCTGTGAAGACAGCTGACAGAAAGTGCATTAAAAATTAGATTTTGAATTCAAAGAATGAAAGCTTTAAATCACTACAGGCATGTCTGTAGGACAAGATTGATACCAGATGCTATTTAGTACATGTTATTAACAAACCATTCAAGCCTTGAAGGGACCTTGTCACTACATAACTTCTGTCTATGTAAATAAGATTGAAGCAAGAATTTATATTGCCAGCAATATCGAGCATCAAAGAAACAGGACAGAAAGTATTGCTCACGTTAAAGAAAGTACTAGAGAATACTAAAATCTATGACTTTCTCCTGACTTTGCTCTCCCACATAAATCACTCCACAGTGCCACACAAAATCTATCTCATGAAAGCCCTGGCTGGCAGAACAATTCAAACACCTGCAGCTGTCTCTGTGCTAAGGAAAAGGTGTGGCATTAACCAAAAGTTGTTGTATTATTACAAAGCAGCACACATTACTGCAGATTAAGCTGAGTTTTAAACTGAAAATGGATCCCCGTTTCAGTTTCATTAAACTGAAATGGTCCCCACTACAGGACTCATGAAAAGTCCTTTATTTTCCCTGTCTCTCTGTTAAAGGTCTCCTGTTCTTATGCTATTCACTAATAACTGTGGTATCCAGCACTCTGTGCTCTGGGGAATATTGTGCTAGCAGTCTGAATTCTGGTTTCCCTGATCCTCTGCTCCACAGCCTCCACTGATACATCCATTCAATATTAATGTGACTCTCTTGCCTTTTCCTGTGGCCTCCCTAATTTATCAAAACCAATTCTCACTTGCTTTTCACCTTAGTCATTACAGCCACCCTTGTTATGTTCAGTCTCTTCAATGGGATTGCCTGTGTTACCAAAGGATGTGTTGATATCAGACCTATCTGATACCAATTCTACAAATATTTTCTCAGTTTCATAATTTTAATTACCAAAACCCCACCAGGAGATCAGTCTGACCTTCTCTCTCAGTCCCCATGGCTGAACAAATAAAGTTTTCAGAAACATCCAGTCTTAGTGAGAGAGAATGCATCATACCTTTACATAAATTTCTGGTAACATGGTTATCCACAATACTGTTGGGTTTTCTTTATTTATCTGACAAAATTTTAAGCATTAAATGAATAGTTATTTGCTATAAGAACTTGAGGAATCCTGGTCATCAGTAGATGTGAAGGAGAATTTTGATGTGTTGCAACTTGATCTTTAAAGCCCTATGTGATTTTTTGTCTGTGATAGTGTTTTCTTTGTACTGACCTACATCCATGATAACTACAGTAAAATACCTGAGCTGCAATCCTACTTTTACAAGATGAAACAGCAGCTGGCAGGTCATTCTCTGTATTGAGGAAACTTTGAAACTTTCTTGTCTAGAAAAAACCTGATATTTGTCTCCATTCATTGTCAGAATGAATTGTCAGACTACCTTACTGGGGCTGTTTGTATTCCACAGGAAAATGATGTGTTTTGGAGCTCATGAAACCGATGGGAATCTCAAAGCAAATGCTCTGACTGCAGGCTATACAGCCTTTCCCAGCTCACTTTGCACCTTGGCAGTTCTCTCGGTGACTGAGGGACTCTGAGCTCATCCTGACAGAAAAGGGGGAGCCTCTTTGGGCAAGGGCAGAGCAGAAGGGTGTGGATCTGCAGCATTTGGCCATTTCATGGCTGGGCTCAGGGGTCCTGTCTTGGCTTCTCCAGCACCAAGGGCAACCTCCCACCCACCCAGTGGCCCTGTCTGATGGACTGACCCCAGCAGTGACAAGGGAAGGGCTACAGATTCATTTACCTGAACTTCTGTACAGCCTTGGATGTGACTCCATACAGGATGTGATTCCATCCTCCTCTCTAAACTGCAGATGGATTGGATGGTGGACTTCAGGTGGACAAGGAATAGGTTGGACAGTCACTTCCAGAGGGTGTCAGTGGCTCTGTGCCGAGGGACATCAGGGACAGGGGTGCCCCTGAGGAGTCTGTACTGGGTATTTATTTAATATTCTCATCAATGACATAACTGAAGGGATGGAGGGCACCCTCAGCAGGTTTGCAGGTGACACAGAGCTGAGGTACAGGGACGCTCCTGAAGGATGGGGCCATCCACAGGGACCTGGGCAAGCTCCAGAATCGGCCCCTGGGAATCTCCTGAGGTTTAACAAGACCAAGTGCTGATGTTCATAGTGACAAATAAGGTACTCTTCTTCCATTGAAATTTAAAACTGATAGAAACTCTTCCTGCTATCTCTTTGATGAATCTGGACCAGAGATTTCACTTTGACACAGTGCCTACAATCTGGATCTGGTGCAATTCCATAATGTCTCCCTTTTTAATTTATTGTTCTTATTTTCTTTTAGCCTCCTACTGATCTGTCAGTTTGGAATTACAATGTTCCTGGATTTGCAGATGTTATTGAAATCTGGTGATTTATTGAGAGCTGTGTTAGAAAGGGTGTCAAAACACAGGAAACTAACTTTCCCCAGTAGATGTGGATATATACATGACATGTCTTTTTCTTAAACCACCTTGTCTTTGTAAATCTATTTATTGTAACGTCGTCTCCTTATGTGAATATTATGTGAATATCTCATCCTGGGCTTTACTGAAATCTGTATAAATGCCCCTTGATTTGAACATCATGCAGCAGATTTTAATTCTGCAATAAATTTCAAATGGCAGAATTAGCACTTCAAGTTCTTGTGAGTAACCGAGATTGCAAAGAGCAGCTGTGTTTGATCTACTCAGCCCACAGGCCATATTCTGAGAGACTGTTTGTAACTGCATCGAGGGGGAGAACATACTCCTGTTTGTTTCCCAAGCACTGAAAATAATTTAGCTTTGTTTTACAATGGAAGGAGCGCTTTGGTTTGATTTTTGAGACTGTCATAAAACAAAGATGGCCTTTCTAGGAGCACTGATGTCATAAGACCTTACCCCTGAATGCCCATGCAGAAGTGCTTCCCCTGCCCTCCCCTGATGATGAAATGGCTCAGGGGTGCCTGGCTGGGTTTAAAAAGCATTTCCCAGTTGCTGGCAAGGCCAGGGGCTGGTGCTGCAGCCAGGTGTGGGCAGATTGCAGATCCTTCCCCATCTCATTGGCGTTCCTCACGTGGCAGTGCTGCCTTCAGACAACAGCACGGGCTGAACTTGTCCTGGGTAATTCACACACTGCCTTGTGCTGCTGGAGCCTGGGGTGGCCTCTGTACCCCCCTGGCTTAGTGAGAACCTGGCAGCCTGTGGCATTTGCTGGATCTTTGATCAGATGCCCTGCCCAGCTGAATTACTGCTGCAACCAACAATGAATGTAAAGCACCAACTGAAAGCTTATGAGCTCAAATAGCCTCACATGGTTCATGCAAAAATTAGAGTCAGTGAAATGAAAATATATAAACCCAGACCTCCTCCCTTGAGTGACTGTTATTAAGCAGAGATTTATAGCCAAAGCCCCATCGTGTTGAGGCTGGATGCACTTTTCAACTAACAAATATTTCAACCATTAAATGATACACTTTACAACCTATGGAAAGATTGCTCTAATATGCTGGTAATATATATTTCATTGGAAAAGAATAAATTCCTTCTTGACAGAAGTTTTAAATTCTAAACTGCTGAAATAAAACTTTGAGTACTGGCATCTCCAGTTGATTGATAGCAGGTTTTTTTGATAAGATGGTATGGTTATTAATATTTTCTATAAAATAATGAGAATCTCATTGCTTGGGAAACTTTCCAAACAAAGTTGAATCTAAATTATGTAACACCAACTTGAAATTGGCACACAGTCTTTTCTATATGATAGGGGACAATTAAATCAGAGATAATGGAAGGAATAAAATAATCCAAGCACAAATCACTAGAGAAATTACTGAAGAAATGTAGCATACCAAAACAGGTGAGAATGAGCAAATAAATATTATAACTTCAATTAAAAAATAGAGTATTTAATGGACTGGAAAGAGATGTGGGAATTAACATTGGCTGATATATCTCAAACCACTGAATTAAATCCATAATATCTGTTTGTGTTGCTATATTTTAATATCTGTGGTTGCCTGAAAGTCATCTTCTAGGAAACAACAACCCCCCCCAAAAAAAGATATATATTTGTCAGTAAGAGTACAGAAGTGCTATTTACTGCCACCAGAATCTAATTGGAACCATTTTGTGCAGCCACACACATCAGGCAGGAAGAACACTTTCAGAACAAAATTGGTTAAAAATCCCACCATGGGGGGGAACAGAGCTGGGGGTTTGCACATGGGGAGGGGAACAGACCTGGAAGAATTCACAGATTTCTTCAGCAGATGCTGCAGCTGGGAATGGAGGTGTTGGAAGGGCTGCTGAAGAGCCTGGCTGAGGCTGGGAGGGGTCTCTGATAACACCAGGGCTCTGTGATGGCCCTGCTGCTGGAGGGTTGTGGAGCACTGACTCCCTGAGCAGGCAGCTTTTCCCTGAAATCACTTCAACTAGGACAAAATATCTTCTCATCTAAACAAAAGAATTCTGCAGGAGCATTTGACTAGCAGGGGGATTTAACTCCCCAGCAAATTGATGGAAAATATTCACTGGTGAACATCAAGCACTCACAGGTGGAGAAGGGTATTTGTTTTGTCTCATTTATTCCAATTGCTAAAATATTCCCCAGGTGCACATCCTATGCACTGGGTGGCTTTTTCCCATGCTTAAAGTGAAAACACACAGCAATACAACAGAAATGACTGTACCTCTCCTCTATGGGGTATTGCAGAACAATGTTCATTTCCCCCCTGAGAACATAATGCTGAACCCAGTGGAGAGAAATAACAAACTCTGGGAATTGCTGAGTTCCATCACGTGGACTTAAATTCCATATTTCAAATACAGTTTGTAGCTAGCATGGTGATATTTTGTGGTTATAAACACTGCTTTTCTTTACAAGAGGCAAAGTTACCTTCATACACTAATGGAACTGCCATTAAACTATATTTTGTCAGTGTCTCCATATATTGCACACCACTGAAAATCTGAAGTTTTCTTTAATTTCTGAGTGTCTCCCAGACCTTACGGACTGCCTTTGTATGTCCAGTCTGCAGGAGCAATTAGCACTGGCTTAAGAGCATAATGTGGAACTGAAGAATTTTGGCATTATTTGGATGCCACTTCTCTAAGGCACCTGGACCATATGAGGAGAACAAACTTACTCAAACAAAAACCAAGATCATTCAAGAAGGGATCATTTGGAACCACACTGCTCTGGTTGCATTTTTTAAAATAAGGAAAAAAACCTCATCACCTCTCACTAGGGAAAGCCTTTGTAGTACACCAGCCTTCCTTAGATTAATGTTAGATTTACACTGATCAGCAAGACTGGAAAATATATGTTACCTTGCACACTCAGCACACTTCACTTTTTAATGACGTACCTTTTTTATTCTTTTATTTTTCTTTTAGGACTTGCTAGCTGATCTCAAACAAAGTATTGTTGTGCTGCTCTTTTTTATTTTATTTTATTTTATTTTAACTTGTCTTGAAAAATAACCAGCAGATGAGTGCAACCCAAATATTCACTTTCCCAAGCTTGACCAAATTACATTGCACATTCAATTTCTTCTACCTTCCAGAACAAGCAAATTAAATGCGATGTCTTGCAAGAGGAATAAACTCAGCACTTCTGTAAACTTCAATATTTTTCTGTTACCAAACCACCAAGTTGTTAATTAGAGAATGATGGAATCACAGGGACTGGAGCCGTGTAGAGAAACTCAGCTATTTGTACATGACCTGGAATTAAAAATGTAGCAGGAAAAAGGGGCTGGAGGGCAAGGACGTAGTTCACAATTACTTTTATATGATATGTTCTGTATGTTATGTTATGGTATGTTAATTATACAATGTTAATTTTATATATTACATTACATTACATTACATTATATTATATTATATTATATTATACTATATTATATTATATTATATTAATCATATATACATAATTGAAAAATCCCCAACAGTAAGCATTTTTATTTTGGAGGATGGAAAGGAATTTGTTTCATTTTTTAATTCATTACTGATAGAATGATTTTTGGGAGTCCTGACACCTTTGAGTGAAGGGCATGGGATGAGTTTCCAAACTGAATTTCAGCTCCTGTGATTGGAATACAACTGTTCAACCACCTGAAATCTCCCCACCTGGCCAGAAGTGCTGCATAGTTAAAAGATGTATTAAAGGTGTTCTGTTCTGGATGTACATCCCTACCTTAGGCACTTCTTTGACCCCTATTTCTGAATTATCAAAGCACATCCCAATCTTTGGGCTTTATCTCCACAGCCCCCCTGCGAGGGTTTGCTGTTATCTCTGTGCTCATGCTGACATTTTATGTTTCAAGGTAGTACAAAATCAAACTGATTCAAATGTAATAGTTTCCCTTTGGCCTTGGAGGCCCAAGGCAGCTCTTTCTAAACATGGTTTCAATCATGTTTCGCAGATTAAATGAATTATTCAGGTCTTTAAATCTACATTTTGCAGAAGATTTTGCTCAGCTTGAAGATCAAGTTATAAAAAGTCATCATTTCTCTAAACTACCTCTTAATGGTGGTTTTGATTAAAAAGTCATGTAGGAAGTACACACCTTTTTAAATACATGGGGGTTTTACAATGAGTAAACCTGGTTTTCTTATATTCTTTAGGGGAAAAACCATCACCAGTTCAGAGAAGGACAACGTGCGATTACAATTGAAAGGAGAGGCTAGACTTGTACATCTGATGGCAAAATGGAAGTTGCAGGAAGGATTTCCTATTCCCAGGTTTTCATACCTCTCTCATGGACTTATTTCATCTAGAGGCTGAACACACGTTGCATACAGGAGATGGTAAACTTGAAAAAAATCCAGTATTTTAGGGCAGAAAAGAAAAGAGAGCAGAGGAGAAAATAGAACTGATTAAGGAGTTAAATTCCAGTCAATGATATTTACTTGCTTTTGTTTTGTTTTCCACATAAACCATTATTTACAGTTTACCTTTTCATTGTGCTAGATGAAAAGGGAAGAAAGTATGAAGAATTAATTGTGGTACCCAAGACAGGAATGTTTGGAATTTGACAATTCTTCCAAAAGGGCGCTGAAATGAACACAGATTTTTGGTTTTTTTCCACCAGAGTAAATGCACTTTCAGTGGAGTAAACCAAAACCCAGGGTGCAAAATGACAGAGAAGTTGGAAAACAAACCAGCTGGAAATGTAAACTCCTCAATATTAACAGTGGTTGCTGTATTACCTTTTTCAGGCTGAAGACTGATGAGTGTTTTCCTCAGGGGAAGGGCTGACTTTGGCTGTCCCTTGTCTTACACGTGGGTTTCTGTCTGTGTGCTGTGGCCTCAGCTGAGCCAGGACAACAGTATTGGGACTAGAGGGACAATGGGATCAGGGAGGTGACAAAGTTGGTAGTAATTAAAAAACATAAAATTTATAATTACATATTACATATGATATAATATACACTATATAATACACAATATAGAATAGATTAGATGTAATAGATAATAGATAATAAATAATAGATAATACACTGTACATTAGATATTAGCTATTATAGATAATGTATATGACAGATTATATATTATACAATGTATATGTTATATGTTGTGTTGTATGTTATATGTTATATGTTATGTGTTATATGTTATATGTTATATGTTATATGTTATATGTTATATGTTATATGTTATATAATGTGTATTACAGATTATATTGTGTTACATGTTATTTCTTATAAGAATAAAATAATACATATATATGATAATATTTAAAATTATTATTATTACCATTATTGCTATCATTATTACTATTATTACTATCATTATCATCCCAGTTCCCCTTTTCCCTTCACTACTCAGGCTCCTTGTGTGCACTCAGAAGCAGAGTTTAATCAGCAAAGACACCCAGGTGGGTGGCTGGGTTTGCCCTCCCAGAGCAGCTGCAGTGTGAGGAAGGAAGGACAGACCCCTTCCCACCAGGGAACCCTGCCCCTAGCCCAGCCCTGCCCCAGGAGTCACTCGGGGCTCTCCTGGAGCTGCTGCTGTTACCCTCTCCAGCATCACCAGGAGATCTAACACTGGGCACATCCTTCAGGGACAAACTGAAGTATTTTCTGTTCTGGCACCATCTGGGAAGGCTCCTTGCATCCCAGAAACAGCACCACATCCAGCTGTGTGTCATGCCCTTTGTTTTGCTCCCAAGGAGGGTTTCAACCCCCAGTTTTCCTGCAGCCATCAGCTGGCTGGGATCTTCAGCAGGCATTTGGAACAGCTTCACTGGGAGGGATCCCTTAACTGACAGCTGCCAGTTCTCCATTTCACTTGCTGCTCAGTGTTCAGCTGCTGGTAGGAAAAAAAGAAAGAAGAAAACATAAATATTTAACCAACGTTTTTAGTTGTAAAATTCGGTTTTAGGGAGATCTCTGATGCACTCTCTTACTAAGAAGAAACTGATGGGGTAATTCTTCATCTGCAAAGCTCATGATGGGGCATGTCCCAAGCAGCACAAGGCAAGCATTGCTTCTCCTGATCTCCCATTGCACAGAAGAGTTAGAACTGCTTGCTGCTCCAAGTGTCTGTTCACACCACTGTCAGGGTCCGCACTAATGTCAGGGTCCGCACTAGTTGCGGGGTCCTGATAGNGTTTTCTGTGTTTTACCTACAAAATGCCCCAAGATATAATTTTGTGAGCGTTGTTTGAAAATCTTCGTAGAAAAAACACCAAGTAAATTATTTAATATTACTCCTCTTTCTTCTAGCTCTGTTTATGTTGTTACCATTTATCCAAAGAGGCAATTAAAACATTTGTTTCAAATTATAGTCACAAATGTGACTTCTTTTTAGGCAGTGACTTTATTATCCTGTCAATCCTGATTTTTATTAAGCAAACTATTCATTTTGTGTGTTNTTATATGTTATATGTTATATGTTATATGTTATATAATGTGTATTACAGATTATATTGTGTTACATGTTATTTCTTATAAGAATAAAATAATACATATATATGATAATATTTAAAATTATTATTATTACCATTATTGCTATCATTATTACTATTATTACTATCATTATCATCCCAGTTCCCCTTTTCCCTTCACTACTCAGGCTCCTTGTGTGCACTCAGAAGCAG